>JAJOZX010001761.1:805000-827184 GCA_023014485.1 Bathynomus jamesi | reverse complement strand
TTTTAACTAGCTTCCAAAGGACCTCAGAAACATTTCAGGGGTCAAAGTTGAAGTCTTCAAGAAAGACTAGATGCCTGGCTCAGGACGGTACCAGATAAGCCGGGTGTACCTGGCTATGTGCGGTGGAGCGCAAGAGAGCAACTCGTTCCTCCACCAAGCCAGGCCTAGAGGCGGGGCCACCAGCTTGACACCTTCGTGTGAAGAGAGAAACACGCAACCTGAACGAGGTGTGTGTGTGTGTGTGTATATATATATATACACACACAAACACACACAAGGTGTACTGCTGAATACATGAAAGGCCTTGGAATAATTTTCTTTTTCCTTGTGGGTTTGCATTTGCCCTCCGCAAGGTAATAAAAGTTCAGAGCTAAAACAATAGCTGCAATGACATTCCAGACTTAAGAAAAAGTTGAAACGAGTAAATGCAAGGAGGCACCTTACATCTGTGTCCCTGAATATTTTATTTTAAAATTTTTTTATGATGTTGGAAAAGAATTCGTCCAGCTTGAAGAAACCAAAGTTTGACTGACGAAAGCTGAATTTTTTATACAAAACATTATTCCAAAATATTTCTACCCTCCAAATCTGAATTTATTTAAAATATTTATATTATATGGTCAATGTTGCCTGGCATATATACACACACGCCTTTCAACCTTGCAAATGTTCCCGTGCGATGATTCCTCATTTCACGAAGGTCAAACTATATATATATAATATATATTATATAGATATATATATATAATATATATATATATATTAGGGTGTCTCTTATTTTCGAAGTGTTGATTGTTTTAGGTTGCGCCCCCTCAACCAGTTCCATTGGTTGAAAAAACATCACATATAAATGTTTTTTGGATTGAACAATTTTTAGAGGTCGCCCCCGCTTATTAAAGTTCATAAAATATAGCTATTATTTATGCAATTAATATTTGAAATTACTAGCAGTTGTCAAGTATACTAAACATATGTTTTAATTAATTAATCATCATATTTATGATGAATTCAATTAAATGAATATTTAGAGATAATTGTCAAGTTTGTAGTTGAAAATATTGCTTGATAAGACAAGATCAACCTGTTTAAACATGTTCATCAAGAATGCTCCAGATTATGTTGCAATTGTTTATTTGTCATCATTCAGTGTTCTGCTGTCATAAGTAAAAGGTGTGTAACTGTGTATCACTATACTTCTTTTTTGCTATTATCAGATAATAAACTGTTATTTATATTTCTCTCTGCTGAGGCAGAGAGAAAAAGAGTCAGAATCTTTGATGGAGGCGTCTACTAGTTAAGTTGTACTGGCTTCTTCCACATCTTCCAGCAACACTGATGAAAGTAAGAATGAAGGAGGAGCCCAAAGGAGCTTGTGCTTTACCAAAATCTAAGAAAAAACGAGGCATGAAAACATCATGACTATTCAGATGTCTGCTGCCCTGGATCGTACACAAATTTCCTCTAGAAAGGCACATTTATCCTCGCAGAGGCAGCTAAAGCTTTGGTTGGACGCTTCAGATTACAACATAAACCAACATTCTATCCATCGCCTTCGAATAAGAACCGAGCTCGTCATGCTAAAGAACTTAAGGAGCATTTCCATGGAGAATGTTCGATGACAGTCCACTGGGATGGCAAGATGATGGAGGACCTCACCTCGCACAAGCACATTGATCGTCTCCCAGTACTTGTGTCAGGACCTGGTGTTGAACAGCTGCTTGGTGTCCCCAAAATCCCAAACTCAACTGGAGAAGCACAAGCTGAAGCCGTCTTTAACTGCCTGAATGAATGGGGAATTACAGAGAGAGTAAAAACACGGGTCAATATAGTGGAGCCTGTGCTCTCATCGAAGCAAAATTGGGACATGATGTTTTGTACTTGCCTTGTAGACACCATGTTTTAGATTTATTGTTGGGAGCTGCATTTGAAGCAACATTGGGATCTACATCAACTGGTCCAGAGATATTGATCTTTAAGCGTTTTTCGTGACAATATTGACTTCTGTTGATCAAAGCCAGTTCCAAACAGGTGAGACAGACACGATACTAAAGAAGCAATTATCCAGTCTAAAACTGAACTAATCAGTTTGCTAGATCCCAGGCACCTATGCTACGGGATGACTATCAAGAACTTTTGGATCTGTCCATCATCTTTCTTAGAGGTGTCCCCAATAAAGGCATCAAGTTTCGTGCACCAGGTGCCATGCATCGAGCTCGCTGGATGTCCAAAGCGCTCTATTCTATCAAGATGTGGCTTTTTCGAAACCAGTTCAAGATGACTAAGACTGAAGAACGAGGAATTCGAGATCTTTCCTTTTTTCTGTTCTCATCTATATGAAGGCTTGGACAACATCCTCACTCCCTATTGAACCCCATTTAATGACTGGCTCCTTATGAGGTCATTGATTAATTATCCTAACAAAAAGATTTCTGATGCAACTAAAAAAATCTCTCTAACCACTTATGGTACCTGTCTGAAGAAGCAGTTGGTCTTGCTTTCTTTGATGAGCGAATTACTACAGATGTAAAGAAACGCATGGTAAAGGCATTAGAAGATGAGTCCACTGATAGACCACCCAAGCGTCCTCGGATTCCTGAATCGACCTTCTGCTCTGGTGAAGGACTACACCAACTTGTTACAAGAAATACTAGAGAATTCTTTACTAAGCTGAATTTGCCAGAAGGATTTCTGAACAAGGCACCCACACTTGGACATCCAACTGTGAATATTTAAGGGCCAGAGCTATTGTTGCAGCTCTATCTGTTGTAAATGACCGGGCAGAACGTGCAGTAGCTTTAGTTCAAGAGCTGAATAAGAAATTGACAGTGGGGAAGAGCAGCTCCAGTTCCTGCTCCAAATTGTTTGCAAAACACCGCCAGAGTCACCCAGTTCCATCAAAAACTGTTCTTCTCAAAAATAACCATCAATGAGGTCGCACCTTAAAATACACCATATTGTATAATTAGTGTAGATTAAATAAATGTTGTATAAGGAAATAATATACTAATTAAAGTAATTAAAGTACGTAAATAGCACTGGCATTTTGAATTTATCTCTATATAATAAACTAATGGTTTTTTTTGTAGCAATGCTTCATTGCTGATGTATATAAAAAAGAGCCAGGAAGGATTTTGGATAGGAGAAAAAGGATTGGGATAAAGGAGATTGAGGACTAAAGGATGGATTATAACAACATCAAGGATAGGTTTAGAAAAGGATCAATGATAAATAAGAAGTCCTATACTTATAAAAACGAATCAAACTAAAAAAGAAGGAAGGAATTATGTGTATAATGAGCATAATCATATGTCAGGAGCTATTATGCCATGGTCACCATTTTTATTAGCCGGGGGCGACCCCTAAATATGAGCCAATTTGTGTCAAATTTTCAAGTTTTAGTTTTATGCTAAATGGAACTATTTTAGGGGCGCAGATAAAATAATTCAACATTTTAAATTTTTGACTACCCAATAAGAGACACCCTAATATATATATATATATATATATATATATATATATATATATACATATATATATATGTATATTGTATATAGATATGTATATATTATATTATATATATATATATATATATGTATGTATATTATATATATATTATATATATATTATATATATATATATATATATATATATATATATATATATACATATATATATATATATATTATTATATATATACATATATTATATATATACATATATTATATATATACATATATACATATATATATGGGAAATAATGAACTAACAGACGATCTAAAAGAAATATCTGAAACATGAGTGCCCAGTATGAATCAGTTTTCAGTACCACAAAAAGTGACAGATGCATTCTTTGAAGAGAAATTGCAAAGAGAATGTATAACAGACTGATTTTACCCGAGAAGATGTAGCGACAGCTATAGGACAATTGAAATCACATTCAGCTGCAGGTCCGGACAAATGGAGCGCACTACTGTTTAAAAACTGTAAAAATGAAATAGCTACACCCTTATACTGGATATGGAGAAGATCCCTAGACACTGCAAAAATACCGAGCATCTTGAAAAGAGCGAACATTGCTTGAGATCTATCCCCGTCTTTATATATAGGGACAAAGAACTATAGAGCAGTATCATTGACATCCCACCTCACCAAAATATTTGAAAGAATAGTCAGAGAGAAAATCTATGACTTATTGGAGACACTGGAAAGATTCAACGAAAATCAGCACGGATTCCGATCAGGAAGATCATACCTATCACAACTTAAGAGCACTGTAACAATATTCTAGATGCACTTGAAGGCAATGAAAACTATGATGTCATATACACGGATTTTGCTAAAGCTTTCGACAAATGCGATCATGGTATAATAGCACATAAAATGAAACATATGGGAATAACAGGCAAAGTGGGAAAATGGATCTACAATTTCCTCAGAGAACGTCTACAGGTGGTCAAAATTCAAGGTGTATCATCATCAGAATCGGAAGTACACAGCTCAGTAACACAAGATACAATACTGGTCCCACTCTTGTTCATTATCATGCTAACAGACATAGACAGTGGAGTAAACAGCAACAGTATACTAACATCATTTGCGGACGATACAAAAATCAGCAGAAAAATCAGAGATGCAAATGAAGTGAAGACCTTGCAGAGGGACACAAACAAAATATACAAATGGTCAGAAGACAACAATATGACTTAACACGGAGAAATTTCAGCTCTTGAGATATGGTAGAAATGAGGAACTTGAACTTAGACTACATATCATGCTTAAGATAGACGGGAGATTCAGAGAAGCACGAAAGCGGTCGACTTGGGAGTAATAATGACCGATGATGCCAAATTTGAGACAAAATCAGTTAGCAATAAACAAAACAAAAAGAGTCGCGTGACAGGTACTGAGAACGTTCAAAAGGAGGGACACAAGACAGTAATGATTCCCCTGCTGAAAACACTGATCATACCAAAACTTGAATACTACTCAGTTTTGACGTCACCATAAAAAAGGAAGAAATTAATAAACTAGAAGAAAACTAAACTAAATCTGTACTCCCTGGAAAGAAGAAGAGAGGGGTACAGCCCCGGTACACCATAATCTAGATAAGGAAAATGATCGAAAAACTGGTACCAAACCTCAAACTAAACCCAATTACCATCCAAACAACGCTGGAAAATAGGAAAGGCAGAATGTGTAGTGTTCCCAAATTAAAAAGGCCCGACAAGGGACTTCTCAACTCTGAAGGAAAATAGCTTGGTTGTCAGGGGGCCAAGACTTTTTAACTAGCTTCCAAAAGGACCTCAGAAACATTTCAGGGGTCAAAGTTGAAGTCTTCAAGAGAAGACTAGATGCCTGGCTCAGGACGGTACCAGATAAGCCGGGTGTACCTGGCTATGTGCGGTGGAGAGCGCAAGAGAGCAACTCGTTCCTCCACCAAGCCAGGCCTAGAGGCGGGGCCACCAGCTTGACACCTTCGTGTGAAGAGAGAAACACACGCAACCTGAACGAGGTGTGTGTGTGTGTGTGTATATATATATATACACACACAAACACACACAAGGTGTACTGCTGAATACATGAAAGGCCTTGGAATAATTTTCTTTTTCCTTGTGGGTTTGCATTTGCCCTCCGCAAGGTAATATAAAAGTTCAGAGCTAAAACAATAGCTGCAATGACATTCCAGACTTAAGAAAAAGTTGAAACGAGTAAATGCAAGGAGGCACCTTACATCTGTGTCCCTGAATATTTTATTTTAAAATTTTTTTATGATGTTGGAAAAGAATTCGTCCAGCTTGAAGAAACCCAAGTTTGACTGACGAAAGCTGAATTTTTTATACAAAACATTATTCCAAAATATTTCTACCCTCCAAATCTGAATTTATTTAAAATATTTATATTATATGGTCAATGTTGCCTGGCATATATACACACACGCCTTTCAACCTTGCAAATGTTCCCGTGCGATGATTCCTCATTTCACGAAGGTCAAACTATATATATATATATATATATATTTTTTTTTTTTTTTCCCCTGTACTTGATGTATCGTTGAGGAGAGAATTGTATAATTTGAAGGTTAGAAGGTGTATAAATTTAGTATAAAAATGATCGCGTTTCATTACAGAGGCCTGCGATGGTTTTGTTGTCCGAAATATTTTACCACTTATATAATAATTTTTGCACGCTGATTCCGAAAATAATATTCATTTTTTGCCATTATGTACAGGTTTTTCACAAAATGTCATATTACATATGTAAGCAATTTTCATTAATTTTTTTATTAAAAACTACAGCCTATAAATGCTTAGGTACCTAATGTAAATTGAAATAAATAATGTTTATTTATGTTGTTGTTTTTTCCCTTCAGTTTGCAGAAAATCCTTACGTGATAGAAAAAAATGGACACCTTATTCGAAATCAGCGTAGTTGAAATGGAGATTAGTAAGAAAAGAACTTACAAAGTTCTCATTCGCAGGCCTGTGATTAGCAGTCATAAACCTATTCAGTAATGGTAAAGCGAGTGTTTGACACGAAGTTTTAATTCAAATTGACGAAACTAAATATTGGTAATATTTCTTTATACTGAAAGCACTATTTATGTTCTTGTTAAACGTTCAGTACCTCCGAGTGATCATTTCAAGTACTCAAAAGTTGATCTTCAGAAGTTTATTTCTGAAACACAAGTTTTCTCGTCTCTTATCGTTCAAAGAAGGATAATGTGAAGAAAAAAAAACTTTCGATCATTTCGTTATTGATGTAAAACCATTCGTACACACTATTATACTTGCATACATACTACTGCCTCAGCTTACCTTTTTCCATACAGAAAAGCTTATAGGGGTCGGGTATAAGAACCGAGCGATACAGCTGACCACTCCCACGGCAACTTGACGAACTTTTATGGTTTTTAACCATGCAGAAGTTGTCTAGACCATAAAGTTGGGCGAGAGAGAGAAATTAATCAGACTGAAAATCCAAAGATTATAAATATTCAATATCAAGCGACCAACGGGAGACCATTATGCAAAATATCATACAGCGAACCATTCAGAATTAGACACATGTTCATATGAACTTTTTTTCTCACAATGACCGATACTATCACCTTCCGAAGTATTGACCTTTCCTCCTGAAACACCCTATATATCTTTACTTAGTGGTTAGCATCGCTGACTACGAATCCATTGGCTCCCGATTCGATTCCCGGTGATGCCAATCGGCGTGCAGCAAAGCCAGCTGTTCATCCTTCCATGGAATAAAAATTGGTTTGTAGAAAAGTGGGTAGCCTAGTGTTTAAGGCACTGGGGTACTGATCGGGAGGTCGTGAGATCGAATCCAGGCGAGGACTCTAACCTCTGTATATGTATACAATCAATCAATCTATATATATTTATATTATATATATATATATATATATATATATATATACAGTATATACACACACACACACACACACACACAGGGTTGACAAAAGTAAATAGACTCCTTTGGTTTTTTCCATAGTTTTTTTATTCAATAAGAAAAGTCAATAAATAATTACAAATTTATTGAATGAATATTTTTTAAATGGTGTTGCTTTCCCCTTTGCATTATGTAAAGGCGTAAAGCTGACACACATTCTGACGTTCCATTCATGAGCTTTGCCATTTGTTCTTGAGGACAATCATCGTAGTGTCTATTTACTTTTGTCAACCCTCAGAGAGTGTGAGAATGTGTGTGAGAGAATGTGTGTGTGTGAGAATGTGTGTGTGTGAGAATGTGTGTGTGTGTAAGGCAGTTAGAATAATAATTCAAGTAAAAACCTATAAATGTAAATTTTAACCTTTTTGCCCTGGTTTCGTATCTGCAATACAATTTTTTGAGGTACAATTGTACCTCATCGTGATAAAGCGGTTAAGCCAAAATCTCCATTCTTACACACATTAAATAAATTCAATATCTATACGCAGGCCTTCTTAGAGGTCCAGAGACGCCCGGGCCACTTCCAGCTTTTGAGGCCCATAGCTAAACCCAATTATTACTTTCATTGCAAAACATTATATTCAAACCTGAAAGTTTCTAAATTTGAGGCCCCCCTTAAGCTTGACGCCCAAGCCAAATAGCCCCGCTAGCCCCCGCTCTGATAGGCCCTGTCTATACGTATATACTTCATTTTAACCCGCTTCATTAATTTGTACCATCAGTCTCGTAAATGCAACACACACATTCCAGTTTAGGGGTTAAAACCGGTATTGAAATACCGGTATTAATACCGGTATTGAAGAAGTACAAATAATACCGATACCGATATTATAAGTTTTCGGTATTGACAAAAATTGCTATTGTAAAATTTAGGCAATTTAGTCCTCCGATAGGAAAATAAACTGTTTTTGGAGGATTCGGAGAACAAAAAAGTTTCGGGGTATTTTGCAGTTAACCTCTTTTTTTCGTTTTCTATTCCTTTCTATCAAAGAAAACTATTTATTGCACTAACTTTTATAAATTTATATTATGTATGGATCATGAAAAGAGGTTATAACAAACAAACAAAACTCTTTATTGCAGACATATATATATATATAATATATATATATAATATATATATATATATACTTATATTATTATACATAATAATTCTTATAAACCAGATTTATCGTGTTCTAGGAGACTTTAATAAGTAATGCTTTAAACTGTAACGTATTTTGTCAATTTTTTCGCTTCAAACGTTTTAAAACGTATTAGATACGTTCAAAAACGTATGCACACGATTTCAAATCATCGCGTTCCCAAATCCCAATGCATCGTTCTTTCTTCTTACATTTGTCACTTGGATTTTCAACATTGTAGAGGAAGGTTGTGTTGCTAATAGATCTATCTGATTTAAACATTTTACAAATAACTTTTGCGATATTCTTATATGAAGAAAACTTTTAAAACTAATATACCCCTTCAAACTTTTGTCAAGAATGTCAAGAAAATCATTAGCGTGGAACTATTTCTATCTACCCCAGTAGTTGTATAATAATATGCTAAAAAAAATTCAAATATATTTTTATTACAATTTAGTAATTTACTGTATAAACTTTTTCGAATAGAATGCCATCTATTTGGAGTTGGGTCATTAATTTATAGTAAATATGGTGAGTACTGCAAGTCCCTCAGACTTGTGGAGGGTTGGTAGGGTGGCACCATAATAAATCAAAATAAATTATTTTTTTCGTAATACCGGTATCAATACCGGGATTAGCATAATTGCCTCCAAATACCGGTATTGAAAATTTTCGGTATTATGCAAGCACTAATTCCAGTTATACAGGGTGGGCCGTAAGTTTCCATACATAGGAAAAATTAAACGTTTGTTTTTATGTTCCAGATACCCTAAGAATATGCGTTTGACGTAAGATCTTGTTTACTGATGAAGCAAATTTTTACGTCAATGGAGAGGTTAATCGGCAAAACATACGTTATTGGAGTAATGCTAACCCTAACTGGCTGAGTCCGACGAAGATGCAAGGTGCCGGTAAAGTGATGGTGTGGGCCGGGATATGGGGTGACAGAATTATTGGACCAATTTTTGTCAGTGGAAATCTTAATGCCGAAAGGTATCTTAACATGTTGCAAGAAGAGATTTTCCCATCCCTGCTAAACGAGGAAGGTAACTTCCCAGTTTACTTCCAGCAAGATGGAGCTCCACCTCATTATGGTCTTCACGTGCGTCGGTATTTGGATCAGCAGTTTCCGGATGCTTGGATTGGTCGGCGTGGTCCTGTGGAGTGGCCTCCCAGATCCCCAGATCTCACCCCCCTTGATTTCTATCTTTGGGGGCACTTGAAGGCCATGGTGTATCAGGAAAAGATACGAGACATAAATCATCTAAAGGAACGTATCACCAACGCCATTACAAGCATAACGTCAACTGTGCTAATGCGTGTTCATCAACAGTGGGGAACACGTATTGAAATGTGTTTTCAAAACAATGGCAACCATGTAGAGCATATTATAGAAATAAAAATGGTTGTCCATAACAAAATGTTTATTTTTCCTATGTATGAAAACTTACGGCCCACCCTGTACACGTATGTAAGGGAATTCTTTTAAAAAAAGGCCAACATTTGAAAAGCAAAACAAAAACTAGAACATAATTTTTCTCGAAGTGATATCGAGAAATACAACAACTACACTTAGGAGAAATCATAAAGTGGGAAACTTCGCAAACAGGAAAGAGCCTTTAACGGACCATGGTTAAACAGCGTATAAAGAATGGTCTCGCTCGAAGAAAGACGACTCCTATTCGAGGTTCTGGATGGCGTGATCAGTCGCGCGTTCATTCCGACACCACGCAACGCGGGTTTGAGTTATACTAACTTCATATTTTCCATTTTTTTGCATTTCCCAATCCCATTCTATTTTATTCCATTTTACTATCAAGGAAATTTCTAATGGTATAGCATTTGTAAATATAGGTTCAGTATAGGTTAAATTAGGTTAGGTAAAGTTAGATTAAATTAAATTTGGTTAGGTTACATTAGACGATTTGGTTCCGTCATCTTGGTTAATGAAGATTGAAACACGTTTGTCCAAAAAATTTTGCATTTGGGAAAATGTTTTCGACTTTTTGAGAATTTATCGGGCTGGTAAAAAGTTTTGGCTTTCAAAAAGCCCCGAATAACATGCATGATTTCAAGTAATATTTACGTTGATTCCTCGGTATATATATATTATATATATATTATATATATATATATATATTATATATATATATATATAATATATATATATACAGGGTGTCCCAGAATTAACTATCTATTTCAATGAAATCGGACAAATTTTTTAAAAACACACTTTTATTTATGTTTATCATGTTTAATATGTGTTAAAAATGTATAAATTTCTAAATTTTTTTCATAATTTTATTTTCAGAATTTTTTCATAGTTTTTCATAGTTTTATTTTCATTCTCTTTCAGAACCCTATTAATAATGAATACACAAGAACGCATCTTTGTTGTAACATCCCGTATCAAAGCCTTTTTCATCAGTGTCGAACGCAAGATTCTATGAACTGTTGTCTTGGATATGTTGAGTCTTCGACCGGCCTCCCTAACCGAAGTTGTTGGTTCATCCTCAAACAATTGTCGTACCTGTTCGGTACTGTTACGTGCTGTCCTTGGGCGTCCTCTTCCCACCTCGTCGTGTACGGATCCAGTTCTTTTAAATTTGTTCACAAGTTCACGAATCGCTTTGTCTGTAGGACCGGTTCTGTGGAATCTTCTTGTAAATTTTTCTCTGATTTCATTACATTGCATTCCTTTGATACGGGATGTTACAACAAAGATGCGTTCTTGTGTATTCATTATTAATAGGGTTCTGAAAGAGAATGAAAATAAAACTATGAAAAACTATGAAAAAATTATGAAAATAAATTATGAAATTTTTTTAGAAATTTATACATTTTTAAACACTATTAAACATGATAAACATAAATAAAAGTGTTTTTAAAAAATTTGTCCGATTTCATTGAAATAGATAGTTAATTCTGGGACACCCTGTATATATATATATATATATATATATATATATATATATATATATATATATATATATATATAAAGGTAATCTATAACGAAAAGGATGGCAAAAACTTTGAGAATTTAAAATCCCTATCGGAATAAATTTTCCAAGTGTAGCAAATAATAGTACCCTAAACACAAAATAACACGAGACAAAATCGCATAAAATTCCCAAATCTTTCCTTTGAACATTACCGAAATGTTCAGTGAAGTAAAATCCACTCTTCTAAATAGCATACAAAAAAAGGTTTACTGGAACTCAATAAAGATTTAGTTCAGTAAATTTTATTAAAATTTAGTACCAAAAACCCATCCTCTTTTATTACAGTTAAATTATAATGTGTTTTTGTCCTCTAATTCTCTCTAATCTTTCACAGTTTAACTATTTGCAACATTTTCTCTTTTATTTCAATTCTTTGGGATTATGACGACAGTGTGAATATTTTCGCTAATTATACAGTGTGTATATATATATATATATATATATATATATATATATATATCACAAGGGCCACTCAATATATTTTGCCCCACCTTTTTTTTTCTTTCCAAGTTTCCTTGTAAGTTCCAGAAATTTTTCACACAAGTATCATAGTTACATACCTTTTTCACAAGTTTTATTTTTCCACTTAGTCTCATCCCTAGTTACAATTCGTGAAATGAAGTCATCCCCTTCTGTCTCGTATCGAACCAACGACTCGGAAGCAATTTCTGCTTTGTGATCTTCAGTCAGTTCGTGAGGAACAAACCGTGAACACACTTTTGAGTATCCCAGTTGCCGAATTATCGTATTCACACTTCTTTCACTAATTCCTAGCTCCAGTGATAGCTCCTTGTATGTGATGCGCCGATTTGATCGAATGATGCTGTTAACACGTTGCACAGTGAGATGTCACCAGCGTCCAACTGTGCTTCGATCAACATCAGCATCTCCGTAAACGTTTTGTAGACGTTTGTGAATATTTCCAACTGTTTCCTTCTCTGCGGTTAAGAACTCTATAACAGCTCTCTTTTTATGACGCACATTACTGTCAGACGCCATTTTCGAAAGTGCGTTAACCATCGGTTTTATAAAAGGGCGTTTAAAAGCGGTTTTATACAAGGAGGGGAGGTTCACTGGAAAAATCCGGTTATATGAAGCGCAGGAAGTTCAAACTTACGGCCCAAAAGACATTTCAGCCCTATGGACTATTATTTAGCTAAGAAAAAAGGTGGGGCAAAATATATTGAGTGCCTTTAGTGTGTGTGTGTGTGAATGAACTCAGAATGGTCCCCTAAGGTTTTTTATGATACACACAGACCGTGCATGGAACAAGGAACTCTTCTGGGATAATTAAATCCACTATAGTCCGAATAAGTAATGATAAATGACAAATACCATAGTTTTTCTTTTCATGATGCTAGCCCGAAGTGGGCAACGGGTCACTCGCAAAGAGGTGAGGGAAGCCATATTTATGGGACCTCTTTGCGAGTGACCCGTTGCCCACGTCGGGCTAGCATCATGAAAAAGAAAAACTATGGTATTTGTCATTTACCATTACTTATTCGGACTATAGTGGATTTAATTATCCCAGAAGAGTTCCTTGTCCCATGCACGGTATATATATATATATATATATATATATATATATATATATATATATATATATATATATATATATATATATATATATATATATATATATATATATATATATATATACGGGTGAGTCAAAAGTAGCGCCCGATTTCTGTCAGTTGATTGTTTGTTTGCCATTTGTATTACAGTGTACAAGAAGGTAGAAATAAATGAATGACATGTTTATCTAACCATTTATTCGGGGAAAATTATTACGGAACTGTACCGGAACTGTATCTGCAAGACAATTATTAACAACATGACTTCCCAGAAAGAATCTGACAGCCGAAAAAAACAGAAATCGGGCGCTACTTTTGACTCACCCTACATCCTAATAAAATTTTTTGAAAAATATGATACAAAAGTTTCAATTTTACCATTAAAAACCTTTGATTTACGCAAAACGCGTGTCAAATACAACAACAACATTATTTCAATAAACAATTTAATGTACAGTATTATTATTATACAAAATGTATAAAATATAAAAATATTAGTCATTACTCTCATTTGTGCTAACTGAAGAAATTCATCGTAAAAACTTAGTGTCTGAAGAAAGAAATGGCTGATGAAAAAACAAAGAATGAAAAATATAACTATATTACTTCATCAATTTGATCAGATAAGTATTAATTACCGTAAGTGTTTTACTTATTTTGATTACATATTTTAATGAATTAAAAAAATATAATATTTACTAGTTTCTTTAGTTCAAGAGAGACTGTAGATAAAACACTAAGATTTTATTCCATACATTTCAAAGATACGATATTATTATTATTATTAAGCAAAATATTGTTAACTGCAATTATGTTTTGTCATTCAAGGTATATATACACAGGGTGCATTGGTTTAAACCACTTTTTTTTTTCTGATGGGAAAAAAGTTTTTTTTTTAGGTATTTGCTTTTTATTCTTAGTTTTAATGATGTTTTAATGCTTAGTATGAACGTAAATCAATGACAATAATTTCATACATCAATTTCATACATGAAACCTAATAATGTGCTTATTTTTTAATTATGTATGTCACACTGTCAACAATCAACATTATAAAAAAAAATGTCTGTACTTTTAGCCAAGGTATTTTACTATTTTTCAATGGAAATCCTGACAGTAAAGATTGTCCCAACCACTATTGAAGTATCAATTACGCAGAAAAATGAGAAATTTAGTTTACCATTGCACCAAATAGGGTTGGTTGGTATTTTACTAAATAATTTTTATTTACCTAAATAATTTACATTCCTAGTCACACCGCATTTGACACGTTTTGTTTGTATGAACAATATGATTACGGTATATCTCAAATCTGAATAGTGTTAAAGGAGTTGTTTTCGCTATTATCACTATTATTTAGAAGGAAATAAAAAAGCTGGTTTTATAATTTTGAGTGTAAATATAGGTAGTTTCTTTCTTGTAAAAAAGTTAGTATAATATGGAAGATAAAATCATTTATTACATTCAAACACTAACGAACCAAAAACAAACATGTTTTTTGTTTTTTTTAAATAACCATGGGGGATTTTTTTTCCACCCTGTATATATATATATATATATATATATATGTTGTGTGTGTGTTGTGTGTGTGTGTGTATATATATATATATGTGTGTGTAGTTGTAAATGTGGCTACGTTGTACCCACACTAACACTTCTTCCCGTTAGATCAGCGTAGTTAAGTGATGTTGCGTCTGTTTACTAGCTGGATGGGTGACCATTCTTCGCGTTCGGATAATATAGCGACCCGCGGAGTTCATATTTCACGCAAATCTATTAAGAAAGAAGTTGATCAAAAAACGGGTGTGGTATTTATAAGTGTCCGTTAGTTTAGTGGTAGAGCGTCACATAGTACTGACACATAGTGAAGGTCACAGGTTCGACCCCTGTACGGACTAATAATTTTATTAAAAAAGATGTAATTTATCCCGTTATGCGTTCAATATTTATTACACATTGTTCTCAAACAAATAAACATTTGGGTTTTTTCCGTTTGACACACAAGATTCGATTTTATTTTAAATTTCTACACAGACGTAGTTTTGCATGCCGATTACGAAAATCAGAACCATTTTTTGGAGAAATTAATAATAAAAAAGTTACAACCCTTTAAAGATTGAATTTTTAGGTTAGGTTAGGTTAGGTTAGGTTAAGTAAAGATTGGTTTTTCCCTATTTAAATGTTCACTAATTTGTTATGTTGTTATGTATTGTGTTGTTATTGTAAATGTTAGTAATGTTATTTCTCTTTTCCATAGGAACTAATTCAAACAATCATGAGCGATAGAGTGGACAACTTGAAAAGTTTGTGGAACAAACATTATAAAGGTTGGCTAAGTTATAAATCTTCAGTCTGTGTTGTAAGATGGTATTTTTGGTAATTGTTACGCTAACCTAACTTAACATGAATATGTTATTACATTATTATTTGTATAATTTAGGTCTCGGGGGTACGGGGGCGGAGCCCCCGTAAAGATCACGCATCACAAATTGATCGGTATAGGGTTTTATATTTAAATCGTTACTTTTTATTTGCTATTGATACTTTTGGATTACTACATTTTTAGACTCGGAAAAATGTGAGCTTTCAAATGGTATATGTTTTATGAGTATGTTTAATATTGAAAAATGGAACGCCCCACACGCAACAAGTTGAAAGCACATGGAACTGCCTTAAACGCTCTAATAAACGACGTTGCGGCACTCATCGTTCGATGATCGATTCCTACCTCTGCGAGTTTATTTGGCGACGCAGACACGAAAACTGCGACCAGTTCCAAAAAATGCTACAGTGCATCGCAACATTTAATCGAAAATATTAATTTGTGTTTTTTTGTCACTAATATTAATAAAATACTTTAAAGGGTTGTAACTTTTTTATTATTAATTTCTCCAAAAAATGGTTCTGATTTTCGTAATCGGCATGCAAAACTACGTCTGTGTAGAAATTTAAAATAAAATCGAACCAGGTGTGTCAAACGGAAAAGATCCAAACATTCTAATAATTTCTTATAAATTCAAACCCAATACACCTACATAATAATGACAGTGATGATAATGTTACTAGAGATATATGGAAGGTACTCGGTAGAAATTTTTCACTGCTATTCAGTACTGACAAGATTCACTGTAAATTCTTGCCATTCTTGATTCCTTTAATAAAAATTGTACCTAAATGTTAGTTACGGTTAATAAAAATTAAATCATGAAGTATGATTTTACTGTATCAGAGAGTATTTCGATGTATTTCTTTCACAACTATTAATCTTTTGCCTTTCAAAATAACGTTCTTTCAAACTTTTCCTTAATAAATATTCATAAAATGAAATTAAAAATGGTAAAATAGACATAATAGGATACAGAATAACGTATAGTTAGTTAATATCTATCCTGCGTCGTTCACCCGATTACTGAACACCCTGTTCCGTAATAAAAATGGATGGAAAGCGTCAATTCAAAGGGACACGCTTAGCAGTGGAGATTACGGGTGAAGTGAAGATGGAGGTCGGGGGTTTGAATATCGATGATGCTGGTAATAATAATGATACGAGAGTTAGAGTAATGGGCCTGTTGACCCGAGCTCTGTGCCAGTGCCTGGCCCCACTCACTCATTATTAGAGATTGGCTACCAGTGGACGGGTTCGATCCCTATCTTCCCCGCGTTTGGAGATTGGGGCGGCCACCTACCCTGCGAATGCGCCGGTTCAGTCGACTCTCTCGGTAGTTCGCGATAACCACCCTCGTGTGGGGAACAGAGGGCTGGCTCTCGATTGTATACACATTTTTTTTTAAGGGAATCATTTCTGCCGCTTGGGGGTCATGTTGCGCTCCTTTTCGTTCGTGATGATGGCCCACCTGGTCAGATTTCACGACAAGCGTCATTCTTAGAATTCCATTATTCCATTTCGTGCTTCTCCTCGCATAACTGTGCTTTACATTTTGTGTTTGATCTTCTGATGGCTTAGTGTTTAATTAACGTTTTCCGAATTAGAGTTTATACAGGATAAATACAAAAGGGATGTCTGCAAATGACATTCTAATTTTTTTTGTTTAAATCTCCCTGTCTCTTATATTATCTATATACTCGTGTGTGTGTGTGTGTGTGTGTGTGTGTGTGTGTGTGTGTGGTACAGTCAATGTCTAAAATCAGGCAATTTGTAAATTGACTGAAATTTTAGGCAATGTGTCAAATTGATGATACACACAAAACCTAACCTAACCTAACCTTTCTGGTAATGCTGCATATGCATGCTCAGTGGTATTTCCCAATATGCTGACTAAAAATTCATTAGGTTAGGTTAGATGTGTATCATCAATTTGACACACTGCCTAAAATTTCAGTCAATTTAAAAATTGCCTGATTTTAGACATTGACTGTAATATATATATATAAAAGCTTTTTTATTTACTGCCACCGGCACGAGGAGATGGACAGATATATTGTTTTCTGTCGTCGTCGTGCGTGCGCACACAAATAGCTTACCCGTTTGAGTGTTCTGTAAGCGGAGGTTAACATCTCCTTTCTAGTTTAGTGAGGTAGTCGGTTCAATAAACGCACTTACCATTTGACGTCAATTGTTGAAGTCAATGAATGAGAAATTAAGTACTGTTATTACGTAATAACTAAAGGTAATTAATTTATCTTAACTATTATTAGGTTACAGTTTTTAATTCGTCTGTGCTTTCGAGTTCCTTACTTATTCATCTTTCGTTGATGGACCAGATGTCGAACGTTTATTGCAATATATTGTACGTCGTCAACATTTTTTTATTTTTTTTAGCAGCCAAGAGAATGGTTGTGCTTATTTCGAAAGCATGATTAATAGGAGGAAATATTAATAGTTAATAAATAAATTCAAAGAATTATCGATTTATGTATATACGTATATTACAAACCTACAATAATGGTACATTCATATTAATACGAAGACTAAAGTAAAACTTCATCACTCTCCTCTGCGGTGCACGTTTTAGTTCAGCCTGTATATATTGTACTCTGTCTCCGTTCTTTTCATGTTTGACCAAAGAAATTATGAACGAAAAGATAAACACAATAATGCGTCCGTTTTTCCAAGAATGAAACTCCACTGTAACAAATACGGACAACATAAAAGTCTACGGACGTTGGTGCCAGTATTTTACTTACTTTCTAAAATTAAAATAATCGTACTTATTTAATTTTTTTTATGTAGGAAGTACGTATTAGAACTATTTTTTCTGGTTTTAATGTGTGTTAAAAGATTTAAAATTCAAATGTTGCCAATTTTACTTCATTGTATGAATATGTATGCAGAGCTGGGCACTTGCGGTTTTTTTTGCGGTACTGCGGTACTGCGGTACTACCGCACTACCAAACCGGTACCGCATAACGCAGTACCGCAAAGGATCGCTGAAAGTACAGGCTGTACTTTCAGCGATCCTTTGCGGTACTGCGTTATGCGGTACCGGTTTGGTAGTGCGGTAGTACCGCAGTACCGCAGTACCGCAAAAAAAAACCCGCAAGTGCTTTGTATGTATGAATATGAATATGCAGAGCAAAAGTTACTCTCTACGGGAATCGAATGCGTGTAACCTTCAAAGTGTTATAAAACTGACTTTCAAAGGTGTGACGTTTTACGAAATAGCTAGCGCACATACACATTCAGTTACCAGCGCCCGTGGCTGAGTGGGTAACACCGTGTCCCTGTTAGCGAAGTGAAGATTGGGTTCGGGAGTTCGACTCCCGATGGTACTTATAATTACAATCCAGGAGTTGGCGCAACGAGCCACATTAGTTTGGCTCCCGGGATCTCGGGCAGAAAATGATAACCTTAAATTACTGGACAAGCGCAGCAAATCCCTCGATTTTTCGAATTTTACAAAGTATTCCGAAAACATTATTTCAAATAATTTTACGTTAATTTTCTACCGTATCTAGAAAATACAAACAAAGACTATGATGACAAATTTATAATATCAAAGCCACGAATCAAGTTGCGTTGTACAACTCGAATAGTACCTACCTATAATATACCGTGTATGATATTGTGCTTGTGCAATTTTGGATGATTGACCTGAAAGTGTCATTTGATTTCCCTGAATCAAACATGCGTTTTAGTGGATTTTAATTTCGGTTATTATTTTCAATTCAGTGGCACACCTTTTGCTGTTGATATTTTTTTTTACTAAAAATAGTTAGTACAGTGGAATCAGCTTATTATAATCACGGATAATGTTATCAAACGGTTATTGTTATCAAAACCAGTCGGTCCCAAAACACTTCATTTAAAATTAATTAAAAATTATCCGCCTACTATAATCAAAGTTCCGGTTATTGTTATCAAAATCTTCAGGTAAACCGTGTTTACTATTGAAAACTGTTTCAAAAAAGGTGGATTTTCTAAAACAAGCACAGAAACTCCTGCTAACGAAGAATTAGAGCTTATTACAAATGAAATTCTTTATAGAACCCCAGACGATATGTCAAAAGAAGAGTTTGAAAATTGGTTGGCTATTGACGACAAAGTTGAAGTGGCAGCTACTGTACAATGACAGTGTCGGAAATATGTCAAGCTGTTACCGATGTAGACTCTGAATTAGAAGAAGAGATTGAACCAAATCTAGAAGAAGAAATTTCAGAAGCTCCTCCAAAGGCTCCAACCAATGCCCAGATTCGAGAAGCTCTAAAAATACTTCGTCGCGGCGTGCAACATAGATCAACAGAATTTCAAAAGCATTACGAGTATGAGCAATTTATTAATGAACTACTAAACGCAAACAGTAGACAGACAACACTAGATAAGTTATTTAAAAAAATAAGTTTTAATAAGCTAAGTTTTAATAAGCTAAGTTTTAATAAGTCAAATAAATAAGTTTAAATAAGTTTTTTTTAAATAAATAAGCTTTTAAAATAAATCTATATTGTTTCTTATTAATTGTTTATAATGTAAAGTTGTTTATAACAATGAATTTAATAACATAATGAATTTATAACAATGAATGTAAATTTATAACAATGAATGCAAATTATTCCAATTTTTTATATCCTTTGCTTAATGTTATCAGCCGGTTATTGTCATCTAAAAAAAAAACCTGTCCCAAAGTGATCACAATAAGCGGATTTCACTGTATATAGCAAAGCTGGGCACTTGCGGTTTTTTTTGCGGTACTGCGGTACTACCGCACTACCAAACCGGTACCGCATAACGCAAAGGATCGCTGAAAGTACAGCCTGTACTTTCAGCGATCCTTTGCGGTACTGCGTTATGCGGTACCGGTTTGGTAGTGCGGTAGTACCGCAGTACCGCAAAAAAAACGCAAGTGCCCAGCTTTGGTATATAGAAGGTGTTGCGTTTGTATAAATTACGCTATAATATAATTTATTTTTGTTGAAGTGCAAAGCTGCAAATTAACATTGCAGGCATAGCCGCCTAGGCTATATACTTCATTTATGTTTCTGCGGTGTTTGAAACTGGTCCTAGGCTCTATCCTTTATTATATTTATAATTTTTTGGTTAAAATATTTATATATTTATATTAATAATAACTAACTAATCTTGATTTATCTAATGCTTAAACATTTTAAGACTTTACCATTACTTTTTATAAACCGGGAAATCCCGGGATCCTGGGACGATAGCCAATTTTGTCCTGGAAAACGGGATAGTGAAAACCCCTGAAAACGAGAAACCGCCTGAGCACTATGCCAGTTTCTGGCCTTCCTCACTAATTATTACAGAAATTGTTTTAATTCTTTTTCCAACTTTCCTGCACTCACCCCTTTAACGCTTTTCCTGACGGCAGTTGAAGGCGGGAGAAAATTAGCCTCATCTCCTGGAGAGCTCGACTTTATTACTACTGTATTTCTGAGGGCTGAGTTAATCTCTAAACACGATGGGCTTTGACATTAATGGAAAAAATGCTGCGGCGATGAATGATGACTTCTTGTATATATACATAAGTAAAAAATTGTTAAAAAAAAATGGTTTGCATTGTACTTTCGGCATTTACTGCAAAGCCACACACACACACACACACACACATATATATAACTTTGGTTTTTGTTCCGCCCGAATCTTCATTCTGACGAAGGTCAAGCTTATGACTCCAAGCATCATAACCGCTAGGCTACTCAGGGTACCCATTTATCTCCCAACCATTTTTTTTAGTCTGCTGAAGGATGAACAGCTGGGTTTTGCTGCGCGCCGCCTGCTGTCACTGGGTCTCGATCCCAGAGCCGATGGATTAGTAGTCAGCGACGCTAACCACTACACTAGCGAGGCAAAAATGTATGAGGAATGTGAGAGAACATTATTTTGAAAACCTACTTTAAATAACCAATTTATTTCGAAATCCATTGGCGTGGCAGTATAAGTTATATTTTGCTGTTGGCTTCGAGTTTCAAATTAAGTTCATTTAAATGAGCTGTGAGGTCTGATAAAAAGGCAAGTTCACACACAAATTCTGGATTATGCAGCTCATTCTCCAGTTCAGTATATCAGATTTAACTTCATTCCTCAGGAACAGTAGAATCTCCCTTCTGAGACAAAAATAATAATAATAGTGCTTAGAACTCTTGCGGGCAGCATAAAATTAACTACGGGACGTATGCGAGCAGGGAGACGTTAGTTGGACAGCCCTGGTGTAGATTACATTAACTGGTCTATAGTGTTTATTTTCCTTTTTTTCCAATGTCCTCTAATGCGTTAACTGGGTACGCGAAATAAGTGTATGCATGGTATGAATGAAATATGAAGCTATTCTCTTCATTATGCTTTTGCTACCTTCTTACAAATCTTCTTTCATAACAGTTTTCTGTCAGCAGTGGCTGGCGGAGGAGGAGGAGGAGGAGGCTCGTCTGTTCTACACTTTATGAACACTTCTATTCCTATGTGAAAGCGTTACACGTTCATAAATGTAAGAGTTTCATAGTATAAGAATTTTTAGTATTCTTTTTTATTTGTTTTTTTCTCTTTTCTACTTCTTTCCTGCGCTAACATAGAGTGGTTTATACATATATATATATGTTACAGTCAATGT
>JAJOZX010001761.1:727500-800000 GCA_023014485.1 Bathynomus jamesi | reverse complement strand
ACCCTTCACAACCGAAATCAATTTCAGAAGGGGTGCATGGTATCCTCATTTCCTTTATCGTCCCAGCACGCTTCACATAAGCCATTTACACAAAGATGGAAAGGCCGTCTGTGCACCACGAGACGACCCAGGCAATGCGGGGAGCAATGGTGACATTGCATGAATATGGTGTGCCAATAAGAGAAATATCAAGACGACTAGACGTTCATCGAAGCACTGTGGAACGGTGGATTCATCGGTATGAAGCAGAAAACTCAATCGCTACTTTGCCGAGGTCTGGTCCTCCGCGTTCAACATCTCAAGAGGAAGATGCTGCGATTGTTAATCATGCCAGAGAGCATCCGTTTGTTCCAGCGACGCATATTTACAGACACCTGAACCTTCGTTGTAGCGCAAATACAGTGAACAACAGACTTCACGAGGCAGGGTATTTTTCTCGCCGTCCAGCTATAAAACCTGCATTGACGATTGAGCATAAAGAGGCGCGGATGGGATTTGCCTTGCAATACTTGCCGCAGGAGGAAGAATTCTGGAGAAAAGTTGTGTACTGTGACGAAAAAACATTTTCAACAGATAGTCATGGTTCCCTGCATTGTTGGAGGCAGCGCGGAAAACGCTATGAAGAAGGAAATGTTTTCCCGAGCAAACGTAGTGGTCACATCAATCTCGGTGTGTGGGGCTGGATGTCTGGCTATGGTGTCGGAGAATTGACTCAAGTAGATGGACGCTTTACTGGACAGCAATATTGCCAGATACTGGAAGAGGTGCTGCTACCCAGTGTTCGTGCGTATCTGGTTCCAGCACCGAACCATTTTACTTAATGGAAGATAACAGTCCCATTCATAGGAGTAACGTTGTGAGAGCGTGGTACGAAGATCACCCAGAGATTATTAATCTAATTCTGCCACCACGTTCTCCTGATTTGAATCCGATTGAAAACCTTTGGGCAATAATGATTAACGAATGGGAGCAACGCAATGAAAGAACATTTGAAGCACTTTTAGCTCACACGAGGAATAGTTGGGAGAGCTTACGCCGAACACCAAACATTCCCTACAATCTGGCCTCTTCTATGCCGCAACGATTGCAAGAAATTATTGATGCTGGAGGAAGCTATACGAAATACTGATGTTAAAGCCATGACGTAAATGTGTATCGAATATATATTTATGTTAATATAGAATTTTATTATATTTTTATGTTTGACATCTATAAAAGTATATATTGTGACCATGAAAACTTTACTTATCCTTAGTTAGAATCTTTTCTTGCAATGTCTACGCTCGTGGAGATGATAATATATGCATTGTTGAAACAAACTATGAGAAGGTAATAGTTTCAGGAAAAAAATAAAAACTGGCAACATCGAGGTCATCACATGTTTATGGGAATTGTCATATAATGCTACCAATAAACTCTTATATACTACTATCTACAGTATACTATATTACGTAATAATTACGATGAACAAATCAAATGCAAATTTCTCTGATTCACGGCCCACCAGTCTTGCTTTAGACCAGTGGTAGTCAAACCGGGGTACGCGTACCCCTGGGGGTACGCGAGGGGTTTCCTGAGGGTACGTAAGCTCTGCTGCAAAAACAAGCAAGTTGGTTAATCAATTATAAAATGAATTTATACAATTATAATTATCATCTATCATTTAAATTTTTTTGAAAATATATATTATAATCATTTATTTATAATATTAATATTTAATTATAAATTTAACTCAACATTGGTACAAGTTATTATTAAATTATTTAATATTAATTATTTTATATTTTTATATTTTAATATTTTAAATTATTATTAAATTACCCGATATTGGTACAAATTGGTACGAATCGTACGATGCTGTAAAAATAGTAAATTATATCAAGTCTCGAGCAGTGAATTCACACCTCTTTAAAATTCTTTGAGGAGATGGGCAAAAATCATACTCAGTTGCTTTTGCACACTGAAGTGCGCTGGCTCTCACGAGGAAAGGTATTAACACGACTTTTTGAACTTAGGAATGAAGTGAGAAGTTTACTTAACAGCCGAAATTCAGACTTATTAAAATTTATAGAAAATGAGGAGTGGCTTTGTAAACTGAGTTATTTGGCAGATATATTCACCAAATTAAACGAACTTAATCTTCAACTTCAGGGGTATGACAAAAATATATTGCAGGCACAAGAAAAAGTCAAGGGATTTTTTGGGAAAGTTTTATACTGGATAAAGTGCATAGAAGACAATAATACCACACCTTTCCAAATATTCAGCGAATTCTGTCACGAAAACGAGTTTCTTGTCAGTGACTCAGTTATGAATATTATAAAGCAGCATTTAGTGAGCCTTCGTGAATCATTTTTGCATTACTTTCCATGTATTAATAGAGATTCCCCACAAAGTGAATGGATAACGAATCCGTTTTCGAACCTTGCTGTGTCTAATGCGGAGCTTCCCGCTCGTTTAAAAGAACAATTGATTGAATTGGCAGCTGACAGCTCACTTAAACATAAATTCAATGACTTTTCTGTCTCCGAGTTTTGGAAATTGGCCCATATTGAATACAAAGAATTAAGTGAATTTGCTATCAACAAACTACTTCCATTCCCGTCCACCTATTTATGTGAAAAGGGATTTTCGGCACTGACAGCTATCAAGTCGAAAGAAAGAAACCGCCTACATCCAGAAGCTTGCCTCATAATGCACTCACAAATGTTCGTCCGCGAATAGAACAACTTGCTAGTGACAAACAGTCCCACCCATCGCATTAATTACTTGTAAGTATTTAAAATATATATTTTAAAAGCTCAGACGATTTCTAATTAACTGTATTAGATTCTAATATTTGCCTGAGTTAAAATTTGTGTAAATTGCTTGAGTTGTGTAAAATGTAAATTGTATAATGATAATATATATATATATATATACAGGGTGGGCCGTAAGTTTCCATACATAGGAAAAATAAACATTTTTTTATGGACAACCATTTTTATTTATATAATATGCTCTACATGGTTGCCATTGTTTTGAAAACACATTTCAATACGTGTTCCCCACTATTGATGAACACGCATTAGCACAGTTGACGTTATGCTTGTAATGGCGTTGGTGATACGTTCCTTTAGATGATTTATGTCTCGTATCTTTTCCTGATACACCATGGCCTTCAAGTGCCCCCAAAGATAGAAATCAAGGGGGGTGAGATCTGGGGGATCTGGGAGGCCACTCCACAGGGCCACACCGACCAATCCAAGCATCCGGAAACTGCTGATCCAAATACCGACGCACGTGAAGACCATAATTTAAATTTTCCTATGTATGGAAACTTACGGCCCACCCTGTACATATATATATATATATATATACACGGTGAACCAAAAGTAGGTGGACAGTAGGTTGAATACGGTTTGTGTTATATTATATTATAACTATGGTGTTCATTATAACTATGGTGTTTGTGTTATATTATATTAAATATTATAACTAAATTTATTTAAATTTTATTTTGTATTATAGTATACAAAAAAATTAAATATGTATTCTCAAAATAAACGTTATCATTTACTGTCCACCTACATTTGGTTCACCCTATATATATATATATATATATATATATATATATATATATATATATATTTATTTATTTCATCTAATAATTAGGTGGTCGTAAATAAAGATCGTTTCATAGCTTCATATTCTGTGTAAATTGTATAACACATTTTTATTTTGGAAACTGAGGGGTAGGAGGTACGCCATAATAAAAAGACAAACTAAAGGGGTACGCCAAGGAAAACGTTTGAACACCACTGCTTTAGACTAATGACTTTCATAAGATGGAATAGGTTTAACATAGTTCGTTTAATACGTTACCACTTAAAACAATGGATAAACTATCTATTAGTGAGACGACCGTGACTTCCTCGAAATGCGAGCGTGAGAGGGGTTCACTGAGGAATTTGGTCATTAGATTCTTCACGTAGGATATATATCACAAACAACAATATTGACAACAATTCCCAACAATTACGTAATATCAATAATTGCATTTGAGCAAATAATTTAGACCTGCGTCAAAATAACTTAGGTATCATGCCATGATTTGGGATATTTACCGAATTAGTCGTTCTCTATAGTCTACACTCTACAGCAGTGGTTCTTAACCAGGGGGGCGCGCCCCCCTAGAAACAGGAATTTCTCTAATTGTATTTGTTATTCTCTTAACGAGAGCATGGGCTAATATTGAGAAGTTATTGAGAATGTTATTTTGATTGAAGGGGGGCGTGGAGGGAAGAACCAATTCCTAGAGGGGGCATGGTAGTAAAAAGGTTAAGAACCACTGCTCTACAGTATATATTGAGACGGTATAATGTAATGCCCAGCTAATATTATGATGACTAGGATTGCTCCATAACCATCCCAACATCCCGAAACTTGCTCCATTCTGCTTCTTAATCATTTGTATTTTAAACACTAAAATGTAGCAGAAGTGACGTAATAATGGACGTCATTGATTGTGTTAGAGCAGTTATGTGCACCAATCCGAACACACCTCCGCTGCCATAAGGACCGCCCATTTTATACCTAACAGACTAGCTTGGGACGAGACAGAAGCGTGAGACTTCTTGTAAGCACTGTACATTCATCATTAGTAATGGCCCGTAGAAAATAAAATAGAAGCATCATTATTTCAGCAAAATAGATAAAAACTTTTGGATCACCCTGTATAATCTGATTCGCGCCCCGAAACGTTTTAAAACGGAATAAATAAAACAATAGTATTAACGTCCCTAGACTTTTCTCAGATTTTAAGATTAATTAATAACAACAACATTTGTAATAAACAAAGATTAATTTCTAAAGATTTTTCATTTAAAATTGCTATATTATATCACTTTATGGAATTACATTAAATGTATACTTCGTATGAATCAATTTCACTCAAAGGTTTAATTTTTATATCCAAAATGTGAGTTAGGAAAGAACTTTTATTGAAAAGTTGCTAAAACGAGGTGGGGCCTGAAATAATTGATTGACTGACGTACGTGCAAAGGTGAAAAAGTTGGAATGAAGGGTGTATATATATATAACGCAAAATAAAGCGCAATATATTAGATTTCAGCTTTAAAAAAAAAGAGTCAGTCCATATAGAACTCGAACCCACGATCTTCATTACGGTTTACTAATATTCTAGCCAATATATGACGCTCTATCATTGAGCTAACTGGTATTTCACCCATTTGCTGACCCCTCCGAGTAATAGTTAAAAGAAATCGGACCCATGCTTCGCATTGCTAAAACACGCAATTAACGGAAGTTTCTCCCTCCCTCTCCCTGTTTTTCTTTGTCTATTTATGCTAAACGATTTGCCCAACAGCAGGAAGACCCCATGGAGCGAAAGTTTTAGAACGAGTAGCAAATAAGGAAGTAAGAAGGAAACTTCGATATTTGTTAGGAGGAAATTACCGCGGTGATAAGGAGAATACAAGAATAAAAAGGGAACACTATTGCATTCCTTAATGCTTTTTTGGAGAGTTCGTTTCTTGCAATGAGCATAACAAGGTTTCGAAATGAAACTAACATCCAATTCAAAAGTACAAAAAAATTACATAAGAAAGTCTGCTAATATTATATATATATATATATATATACACACACAAAGGGTGTTTCAGGAGGAAAGGTCAATACTTCGGGAGGTAATAGTATCGGTCATTGTGAGAAAAAAATTTCATATGAACATGTGTCTAATTCTGAATAGTTACGGAGATAGAGCTGTTTGAATCTACAAATACAAAAGCATCGTTAATGGTAATCAAGAAAGAGAAACCAATTACTGTTTCTAACATTTAATGTTTAAACATTGGCATTTTGAATGGTATCAGATACAGAAATGACAAATTTGCTACAGTTTACAATATGTTTTCGAAAATCCCACCGTCAACCTCAATGCACCTTGCAACTCGTGTGCGAAGATCGAGTGTTGTTCGTCTGAGTTGATCATGACGTTCCTTTATGCGGGCAGCAGCAGCATCCAAAATGCGCGCGAGCAATTCGTCTCGTGTATCCACCTTTCTTTTGTAAACTTGACTTTTCATCCACCCCACAAACAATAATCTAACGGAGAGAGGTCTGGAGACCTTAGTGGCCATTGAATGGGACCACCGCGGCCGATCCATCGACCAGGGAAAGTTTGATTTAGGTATTGCATCACTAGACGGGTAGAATGTGGAGGAGCTCGGTCATGCTGAAAGTATATACCAGCGCGTGTAGCCAAAGGAACATCCTCCAATAGTCCTGGCAATTCATTTTGCAGAAATTATAGGTAACTTTGTCCTGTAAGACGATTTTCTAAAGTAACAAGGCCAATCAGCTGATCATCGATGATACCGCACCATACATTGGCAGAGAAGCGATGTTGAAAATTTGTTTCCACAGTGACATTTGGATTTTCGTCTGACCACCGATGAGAGTTACGAGTGTTGTTGATACCGTCACGGGTGAAAGTAGCTTCATCTATGAACAATATTAATCGAAGCAATCGGCGATTAGCATTTACCCAATGACAAAATTCCAGTCGCATGGCAGCGCCTCCTGGTTGAAGGTGTTGTACACGCTGTACATGATATGGATGCAAGCCTTCCTCACGTAATGTTCGCCATACTCTTGTGTGTGGTACACCGAGACGTGTAGAAATTCTTCGTGAGCTAGTAATAGGACTACGCTCTACCAACTGAAGAATGTTCAGATGAAACATGAGCGCTGGGAAGTGTACCAATCTCACGCAATGTGTTGAAAACCCTGGTAAACACACTTCGATCCGGAATTCTGCGGTTCGGAAACCGTCGACGGTATTCTGCAACAGCAGCTGTTGCACTTCCATCGCAAAAACCGTAGATATACACCATATCTGCATAATCGGCATGTGTGAAGGTGTGCAGCATTCTTAACACTGCTTCAAACACCAAACAATGTCACTCACAACAGTCAGCTGTCGATTGGCTTATGTTACACGCTTACATTACAGCTTACACGGTTCAAGGTTATAGATGAAGGAAGGGGGAGGAAGAGCTGCGCGCGCATCAGATTCAAACAGCTCAATCTCCGTAACCATTCAGAATTAGACACATGTTCATATGAACTTTTTTTCTCACAATGACCGATACTATCACCTCCCGAAGTATTAACCTTTCCTCCTGAAACACCCTGTATACTGTATATGTATGAATATTGTCAACTGCTAAATGTTATAAAAACAAAAATATTTAGCACCGGTGTAAAAATTCTAAAAGATTTTATAGTCATGTCAATCTTTTCGGGGGATTGGCAACCCAACTTTAAAAAAAAAAAATCGCGACCCCTCTCTTCCAAATGATGATGTAGCACACATTTCAAATAGAAAAACACTTTCCAAACTATATTACTCGTGACGACGGAGAGCGTGGTAAGAGGTGAATATTTCATCCGTTCAGTGTGTGTGTGTTAAAGTCTGCCGAACTCCCGCGAAACCTACATGATAAAATGACTAAACGTTCTTTCTAAACATAGCCTTTCCTTAGCGCTGGATAGGACGTGGTGGACCGATAGCGTGGCCGCCTCAATCACCCGACTTAAACCTCTCTGGATCTTTATCTATGTGGGTATGTTAAAACGCGGGCATTGTGACAAACCCAGTGGTCTGGCAGAACTCGTCAAAGAAACAGAGGTCACTGGATCCATTCCACGAGAGCATCTTGGTAATGTTCTGATGGAGTTCGAGCGTCAAATACGCATTGTAGCGACAAATGATTGCCACCATGTGCAAATATTCTAAACTCGGACCTTAGAAAATGTAAACAACCGTATAGGAGTACCTATACTGTATACGTATTGATTAATAAAAAAAAAATGACCAATAACTTATACGCAATAATTTTCTGGACACCCTGTATCTTCAACAGTAGTAGTTAACACGATCTTAAGTCAAAAAAAATGCATTTTACATTTGATCAATTTAAATTTGTATTTTCAGTAAAATTACTTTTGAGCAGCATTTTTTTAAAATCAAAGTCGACGATTTATATAGGGTGTCCCATAAGTTCGGTCGCATAGGAAAATTTATTTTAAATTAAATTTAAAAAATAATATTAGAACTAAAACAAATGTTCTAATTATAGTCTTGTTTAGGGACCTTTTTTTGTTGCAGGTAGAGTAACACGTAATAGCTAATATAGGAGTAAGTTGAAGTTGGTATATAAAAATTTGTATTTATGAAATACAAAAAGGTGGATAGAAATATATTTATACAGCAAGATAAGGGGGGCACAAGAGAGGACCAGGAACAAGCAAAAATGCTGATGGCTCTCACAAACGAGTTTATGCTGACACAGGAGATAACAGAAAATACTAGAAAATAACTGCCTGATCTGGTATTCACAAATACACAAACTTGATTGCCGATATAAAAATAACTCCAACTATTATCTTAGACCACAATATAATAGAGTTATCAACAAATATGGCGATAACTTTAAAAGATAATACACATACGGAAGGAAGAAGCAAATTTGGGGCTTTTAACTTGAACTCCAAGACCATAAATTGGGAAGAAATCAGATCACACACGGCCCAAATAGAGTAGAGAACAGTTTTAGAGAATAAAAACTGAGGAAATGCTAACAACCTTGGAAGAAAAGACGCTGAGAATTTTGGAAAAGTATACTCCGAAAGCACAGCCAAAAGGAAAGAGGAACTGGCCAGAGAGGCAAAAGAGAAGAATATTCCGCAAAAGAGAGTAGCGACGAAGTTAGCTAATTGCGGAGACAACAATGCCAGGAAAGTAATACAAGAAAAACTGGAGAATCGATTGGGAAATATAAACTCTGATAAAGGGCCATACAGAGAGGGAAGAGGAAAAGGCGGTAGAAGCAATAAAGGAAAATCGAATATACTTCTACAACTATGCGAAAAGGAAAACAAAAACGCGCCCTACTATCGGGCCCTTAAGGAAAGGGAATAATGAACTAAGACGATCTAAAAGAAATAGCAAACATTGAGAGCCCAGTATGAATCGGTCTTCAATACTCCAAAAAGTGACTTGACATACTGTAGATGCACTCTTCAAAGAGAAATTGCAAGGAGAATGTAGGTACCGTATAACAGACTTTGATTTTACTCCAGAAGATGTAGCGAGAGCTATAGGACAAATGAAATCACAATTCAGCTGCAGGCCCGGACAAATGGAACGCACTATTAATTAATTAAAAACTGTAAAAATGAAATAGCTACACGCTTATACTGGGTATGGAGAAGATCCCTAGACACTGGGAAAATACCGAGCATCTTAAAAAGAGCAAACATTGTCCCTATATATAAAGACAGGGATAGATCACAAGCAAAGAACTATAGACCAGTGTCTTTGACGTCCCACATCACCAAAATATTTGAAAGAATAGTCAGAGAAAATCTATGACTTCTTGGGGACAGTGGAAAGAGTCAACGAAAATCAGCACGAATTCCGATCAGGAAGATCATGCCGATCACAACTTGTTGAGCATTATAATAATATCGTAGATGCACTTGAAGACGATGAAAACTATGATGTCATATACACGGATTTTGCTAAAGCTTTCGACAAATGCCATCATGGTATAATAACACATAAAATGAAACATGGGAATAAGAGGTAAAGTGGGAAAATGGATCTACAATTTCCTCAGAAAACGAGTAAAGATGGTCAAAATTCAAGATGTGTCATCATCAGAATCAGAAGTACGCAGCTCAGTACCACGAGGTACAGTGCTGGCCCCACTCCTGTTCATTATCATGCTAACAGACATAGATAGTGGAGTAAACAGCAACAGTATAGTATCATCACTTGCGGACGATACAAAGATCAGCAGGAAAATCAGCAATGCAAATGAAGTGCAGGCCTTGCAGAGGGACACAAACAAAATATACAAATGGTCAGAAGACAACAATATGACTTTTAACACCGAGAAATTTCAGCTCTTGACATATGGTAGAAATGAGGAACTTAGACTGCATATTATGCTCCAGATTGACAAGAAATTCAGAGAAGCACGAAAGCGGTCGACTTGGGGATAATAATGACCGATGATGCCAAATTTGAGACACAAAATCAGATAGCAACAAACAAAGCAAAAGAGTCGCGGGACAGGTACTAAGAACGTTCAAAAGGAGAACAAGACAGTAATGATTCCCCTGCTGAGAACACTGATCATACTAAACTTGAACACTGCTCAGTTTTGACGTCCTCATATAAAAGAAGAAACTAATAAACTAGAAGAAACGCACACACTTTTCACAGCCAAGATTGATGGCTGCAAAGAACTCAACTATTGGGAAACTACGTGAACTAAATCTGTACTCCCTGGAAAGAAGAGAGGTACACCATAATCTACATATGGAAAATGATCGAAAAACTGGTACCAAACCTCAAACTAAACCCAATTACCAGCCAAACAACGCTGGAAAATAGGAAAGGCAGAATGTGTAGTGTTTCCAAATTAAAGGCCCGACAAGGGACTTCCTCAACTCTGAAGGAAAATAGCTTGGTTGTCAGGGGGCCAAGAATTTTCAACCAGCTTCCAAAGGACCTCAGAAACGTTACAGGGGTCAAAGTTGAAGTCTTCAAGAGAAGACTAGATGCCCGGCTCAGGACGGTACCAGATGAGTCGGGTGCACCTGGCTATGTACGGTGGAGAGCCTAAGAGAGCAACTCGCTCCTCCACCAAGTCAGGACTAGAGGCGGGGCCACCAGCTTGACCTTCGTGTGAAGAAAGACCGACGCATGGAACCCTAACGGTTATATATTATATATATATATATATATATATATATATATATATATATATATATATGATATTTTTTAGACTATGTTTTACTTAAAGGAAAAAGGAAGCGTTTTTATTTTTTTTTTTTTCAAATACAATTCTCGTCTTTCTTTTTTCTTTTAAATATCATTTGTCTTTTTCAAAAAATTATGTCTATTTCATCATTTAGTCGATATCCATTTTGGGATCATATTTGAAATTATCGCATTAGAAAGTCGCGAGTTCGATCCCAGGGAAACTTTTTTTTTTTTTTAATGTCTGCAACTGCGATTTGAGTCTTGTATTAATATTGTAAATAAATATTTATTTTGAAATGTTTATCTTAATACATAATTTAATGACAAAGAATTACTTACATGTACGTACGTATGGATGGATGGATTCATATAAATTAAAAAAATATTTGCATTGGAGGTTTCGAACTTTCGGCCTTCGTAGCTTTTGACTTACCGATAACAAGCTATTTCAAACTGATCAATAACTCGGTCAGTGACGCTGTCATGGCGTTAAAACACTTACGAGAGCGAGTTAATAAAAAGCATATAAAACAAAATATATATATATATATACTAATGTGATACTGTAAATGGAAATTTTGATGCAATTAAAAACATAAATGGAACATTTTCATTGCAAAATAAACTATTTTTAAGAAAATTGTCATTACTATCGTATGGCGTATACACTCACTGAAACTCTTATTTTAATTAACCATTATTGCACACTGTACCCCCTTCATTATAATATTCAGGCTCGTGTCAGACGAGTTTATTCAGTATGAAGAAAGACCTCTAGCAGTATAAGAAAAACTGTAAGAAACGGCAGATACAACGAGTCTGATTATCACTCGACATCATCGACGAGGGTTTCTTCGATATTTGGCAGGAATCGGGGATGGAGGTGGTGCGAATGATGAGAAAAATGAGAGAACAACAGAGGCAGAACATTGGAATTTTTTTTTTTTTCACTCCTAATTTGTTTTACTGAAAATATTTTTATTTTTTATTAATAAATCAACGTCACACGAATCTCATTTTTATCTCTAAGTATCTTTAGTTAAAACCCAAAATGCTACAATCAAAATTTAGTGTTTACCAACAGCCAACTGATCCTATTTACGGTTCGTGTAAGAGATGGTTTGGCACTAAGATTTTTTACTCTGATACTACCGTCTTCTTTTTAATGGAAATTCAACAAATTTTGGAAAATGATTTTAAGATCAGAGATGTAGGACTCGAAACTGGTTTTGAGACCTTTTTTTTCTGGTCTCGGTCATGGTGGTCTCCATTACATCACTGTTTAAGATGTATATTTTTTATTACTGAACTCCAAACACGTTCCAAATGCGTGCTTCATAATTTGATTAAATTAGTATCGTATGCCTTCATTGTATTGTAACACCGATTCTAGTCGATCAGCGAACTTAAGAGACATTGGGTGTGGAGAGAGTAGTTGGATGGGGGACCGTTCTCTTCGTCCAGACTAGGTAGCGACGCGTGGTTTGGACCCCACGTAAGGTTTTAGGTCCCCTCCGTCATACGAGGTTAGATGTTGCGAAGGAGGTAAAACAACCTCATTAAAGCAAAAATGATCGCATTATAAATTAAAATTTAAAATTTATTTGCACTTTATTTACACAAAGTTTTCAAGTATTTGTTTTAAATTAAGTAAAGCAAATAATTTATTTTTAAATAAATTTAAAATACATAACACAAAATATGAATACGTAAAATACGAAAACTGTCGTAAATACACTACAAAATATACACACTATATAATATATATATATATATATATATATATATATATATATATATATATATAGTGGTACTCTTAAGTATTCGTACAGAGAAATATTTCAGTCATATTCGTCCTTATCTTTTGCACCATCCATAGGAATAGTCATGAAAAGGTCACCGTTCGTTTGAAAAACTTTAAATGAAAAAAATTAGTTTAGAGAGTTCAGAAGAGCAATGTCGGTATAATTAGAAGTGGAAAGAATACCAAAATTTTGTAACTAAAGGAGTACGAGTACAAGTACAGACGTTTTGGAGTAAGCGAGTACGAGTACGATTACAGTGATTTCAGATTACCTTCAGTACGCGAACAACGTTTTTCAGTGCTTTACCTGGTGCTTGCATGAGCAAAGCTTATTTCTTATGAGACCATATGAACACCTCCATGACACCCAGGAGGTACAGCAAGCGTCACGTTACTTCTTTTTTGAGTGGAAGTTCCCCAGGAGGCCTATCATACCACCTTCCTCTTTTCCATTTGTTCATAAAACAGATACAATACAATAGATATTTACAATAGATACATAGAATGGATATACTCGTAAATTTTACTGTTGCGTCAAAGATACGAGTTTTTTCTTAGTTTTGTCCGGAAGCTTCTTCCGATAATTTGATACAACTTGCAGTAGATATTGCTTCTGTTGTTCATCATTGGTAATTAATTTGTTATAATCTTCAATCAATTTCACTCCTCTTTCAGCAATATCATTAACAACTTTCATGTGATTCACTACGTTCTTTGCAACCCAATAACTCTCATCGAGAAGCCAATCTTCTACTGGTTTGCTCAAGAACATTGAAGACAATCCGAGTATACTGAAGAAGGACTTTGTGTTAGCAGTTACAAAATCTTCAAGCTGCTTATTGTCAATAGTTTTGATGTCTATTTGTGTCTTCTTTGGAGGATCTGGCTCTGAAGATTTTGTAAGAGCCTCCTTCATTTTCTTTTGGTGTCAAAGCTGATTTTATCATCAAAGAAAGCCAATGCGATCAACTCTTCTGAGAGATACCACAAATGATTCTTGAATTTTTCTAAAGCAGCATTTGCTAGTTGTTCATTTGTGCTTTTGTAGCTGTGAAGATTCTTGAGAAGACTCAGATCATTTCGTGGAGCACTTGCTGCGCAGGGTGCTGAAAACCAATGCTTAATATAAATTGAAACAGAAAACCAACAAATTTCTTTTAGATTTCTTTCTTCTATTGCTGTTATTTTGAACTGACTTTTGAACATAAAGATTTTCATCGAATAAATGACTTTCGCCATCCAACGGGCTCTATGATAAGCCCCAGGCTTCCTGAATTTTATTCCAGTCATTGGAGTACCGCCAAGCAAGATGATTGTCAGTTCCAATAACTCTCTGTAATCGTCGCGAGGTTGATCTTCATTGATTTTTCTTGCTGCAAAGTTGATGATTTCCTCTTTTTCCTTTTGTGGATAATTTTCTAATTTATCGTATGAAGTTAGATTAATCTTATTCCAGTTTGTTTTGAATCTTTTGAATAACTGAATGTCAGGGCCTGATGAAGTCTGTAATGCAGGGGATACCACTGCTTCCAACATGATTTCAAGGATATGGTGTCGACAAGGACACCACAACAAATCTTTCTCCATTTTCTGTTCAATTAGGACACAAGCTCCGTTTTTACGACCTGTGTTCGATGCAGTTGTATCGAAACACATGCCTTTTACCTTATCTATTAGATTCCAATCAATGATCGCCTGATGTACTGCATTTGCAGTATCCTTTCCTGTGCCATGATCTATTTTTGGCACTCCAAGCAGTTGATCTTCTCCACTGCCAGAGATTAGGACTGGCAACCGACCAACAACCTCATTCCCAGTAATGTCTTCGAGGAGTTTGCCATCCCAATGAACAATCAAAGGTTTGTCAGCTTGAAATTCTTCTATCAAGTTTTCACTGAACTTCTTTCTTGATTTCTGTCTTGCCCTGCGAATCGATGAGTAGCTAACATTGTAATTCTCTGGATCTTTTCCAACATTTGCGATCGTTGGAATAATTATATTAAAGAGGCTGATCGGTCGCTGATCTTAGCAACATCCAATGAGGAAAGCAGATTTTCATTCATAATCTTGAATTTTTTTCTTGGAAGGCCTCTTTTGGATGTTGAGGGCTGTTCCAGATCTACTTCTTCTTCCGTAGATGCAGGTGAATCACTGCAGGAACTGCTGCTGCTTGCAAGAACAACTGTTTCATCAAATGCACTTGATTCACGTAACCTTTTCTTATCCATTTTTTCATGTCTCTTCGCAGCTTCCTTTCGACGTTTTTCTTCATCCTTATCAACTGCATCATTTTACCCTTTCGACCTTCCCTTTGTAGCCGTAGAAACTCTCTATCTTCCTCAATAGTTATTAACTCGTTAGCATTTGCATGCGCAATATCAAAGAGTCCATCCAATTTTTCTTTCCATGTATTCTCTTTCTCTATTGAAAACTTCAATTTTTTTCCTTTGCTCTTCTTCAGCCCTTGCCACTCATCATAGTTTATTTAATTTCTTCACAACATTACATTTCTGGGTTGTTGGTATTCCTGCTCTCTGCCACACTTCCAATACATCATTAACGGTTGAAGTTAATGCTTCTCTGATGGTTTCATTCTTGACATGTTTATAATTCATGAATAAGGAAATTACTTCTTTCTTTGATGGAAGCTTACTTTGATTCAATTTATCTATTTGTTGGCCGATCAGCCAGATATCTGTTGAGCTTCTTGATCTCATTTTCATCACAATTAAGATACAGGAAACAGAAGAGAAATTGAGGCGGAGAGACTCACTGATATAGCACCTCTCCCGGACACTGCCACAAGCACACTGCGATACCGATTTCCTTGAACGCTGTTTGCTGTTTGCTCATATACGCATCACCTACCATTCTGCCTGCAGCAAACCTGCACAAAACCTGCAACCTGCAACAAACCTGCAACGAAAATAAGAACAAATTCAAAAAATTTGATTTTACTCTAATTTTTTGTAATTTTCAAATTTTCAATTGGCGGGCGCGACCTCTGGATGTTATTTCTTTGACCTGGAATTTCTCACAGGGTGTTTTTGTGACAAATTGGAACAAATGAGGGGGTATCCCTAAAAATCCACGATGGTCATGATTTGTGCATCACCCTAATATATATATATATATATATATATATATTATATATATATATATATATATATATCATGTACTTATAAAGTTATAAGTAATGTCCATTACGTAATGCTTTATTCAGCATCTTTTGTAAGATGTTTATAGTCCATCAAAATTACTCGGCTTTCTTATAAAAATAAATAAAAACTAAAAATATAAATACATACCTTGTAAAACTCAGACGTATATATACTGTATTATATGCGCATTGGTGCAACCTTCCACAATGACGTCAGATACCATCAGATCTCTACATATCTCTAACTAATGCTAACCTCCGCGATGCCCTGCGCAAACATTTATAGTCTGCTGGAGGCTTTCTAGAACATTCTGGAAGCTATAGGTTGCTATAGTTACCGAACAGCATAGAGAAATTAGTAGCACGCGGTAATTAGTCATGAGAGGTTGATTGGTCGAGTACGAATACGATTACAGCTATTTCAGATTACCTCAAGTACGAGTACAATAAATACACGTACTCGAGACAAAAATACTCGAATACTGATGTACTCTTTCCACCTCTAGTTAAAATAGCGATAGTAAAGAGGGAGTGGAGCAACATTGCGACGAAGAGAGAGGGATTGAAGACAGTTGGTTAGAGGAGGGAAATATTGATGAGACGAAAAGCCTTTGATTCTATCCGGTCAAGTAGGAGTGTGGGGTTTGAGCTACCCAACACGTGAGAAGCGTACTCCCTACAGGGGAGGGGGGTACAAGACCCCTGTACAGAGACAGCAACTGAGTGAAGGTGAAGAAATTGCGGAGCCGGTACAGTACACCTCACCTCTCAGAAGCTGTTTTACGGACAGAGTATACGTTATCTTTCCAGGAAAGATCACGAGAAAAGGAAACACAAAGAATGTTGAGAAAAGAGGAAGGATTGGTATGTGTATTGTGGAAGTTAAGGGGATAGTTGTGTGGAAGATTGTGACGAATAAAGGGATGAAGAAACTGAGTTTTTGAACCATTGAAAGCTACAAGGGTTTTCTCTGCCTCAGTCAGAGCTAGCAAAGATCGGAGGTCAGGTGGACCATAGCCGTCCCACGCGAAAAATGTAGTAACTGTTGAAAGCGACGCTTTGTAAAAGCGGTAGAAAAGTGAAGAGTAGTATCATCGGCAGAGGAGTGGATAGGACAGGAACTGCGACTTAACAGATTCAAATTCAGAATCTTTATTCAGAAAAGAATACAAATGACAGTTTTACAATTTTTAGATATTTGATTCACTGGGCGTTGACTACTTGGCATGGCATCGTGAATTAAGGTGGAATGGTATTCTTCTTTCTTTATGATACCCTTGCTTTTACAATGTTTCGAGTGGTGCCATACCCACTAATTCAACCCCATACCCTTATGGAGCCCCTAGCATTTTTCACCAAATGAGATTATAGCCTCCATTTATGGTTCGATCTGATTTTTATTTAATAATCTCGGCGACTGACACTGAAGCACCAGTCAAATGGAATCCTCCTGTCATGTCATTTTCGGCGACTTTGACACTGAAGCACCAGTCAAATGGAATCCTCCTGTCATGTCATTTTCGGCGACTTTGACACTGAAGCACCAGTCAAATGGAATCCTCCTGTCATGTCATTTTCGGCGACTTTGACACTGAAGCACCAGTCAAATGGAATCCTCCTGTCATGTCATTTCGGCGACTTTGACACTGAAGCACCAGTCAAATGGAATCCTACTGTCATGTCATTTTCAAAGTTATTTAAATCTTTTCCGAGCGTCACTTTTTAAGATTTATTTTGCAAAAGAGGACAAACTAATATAAACATATTTAAATAGTAGATGTCCTCAGTACTCGTCATACATCCATTCATCGATTTAAATATAGGATGAGAGTCAAGATATCGGATAATACAGAACAAAAAATTACCATTTCTGTTTGATCAAAATAAATAAATATACTGTACAGGGTGTCCCATAAGTCTGGCATCATAGGAGAAATTCATGTTTTTCTATTTCTACAAACCATAATTCATATTTTTCTCTTTCTACAGGCCATAATGTCTGTGAGCAAGGAAGAACGAATCCAGATAATTCTACTCATAGAAAATCGGAGTCAAAGAGAGGCCGCTGCTGAATTTAACAGACTGCATCCAGACCGCGAGCCAATAACACAGAGTTGTATTAGCAGACTTGTTGCAAAGTTTAAGGAAACAGGATCCATAGAAGAGAAGCCACGCAGTGGACCTTCAAGGAGGTCCACTGACGATGATACAGCGACTGCTATCCTGGCTCATTTTAACAGAAGTCCCAATAAGTCTCTTCGGCGATTGTCCGCCGAGACAGGAGTGTCGGAAAGTAGCATCCATCGCATTCTTCAGGCTCACGAATGGCATCCATATAAACTTCAGATCCTGCAGAAATTAAGCGAAGATGATCCCGACCGGCGGATGGAATTTGTGAATGGGCTACGGAACATACATATTGAGCACGTTCTGTAAATAAAAGCTTTTGTTTTGCCTTTTTTTATTATTTTTCCTATGATGCCGGACTTATGGGACACCCTGTATATACATAGAAACTATATACACTAAACCCATATATACAACATAAAAAAAAGCATCGTTTAGAAACCAGTTTTACAAGTCGTAATCGATTACACACACACACATACACACACACACTATTTTCAGTTAAGCTAATTCATAAATGAAAATATAAAATACCTTATAATGGAATAATGGAACAATTAATAATTTATAATCAACAATTCATTAACGACGTCATCGATTAAGGCTTAATTAAAGCTCTTAAGAAATAGAAGGATCAGTTCGGATCAAGAACCGGATGGTTAACAACTGAAATAGAAGGATCAGTTCGGATCAAACGAACCGGATTGGTTAACTAACTGAGTCTTCAATTAATTATTTTGTCAGTTAAGAAGAATTCGTTTAATTAGAGACTCGCGGAATTTAGCAATCTCCTTTCAAGTTGACAAACTTCAACTTAAAAAAAAAAACTCATTTCCTCACTCATGTACGTGACGATTTACTTATATCAAAAAAAAAATTCTACATGAAACACGTACACAAGATAAGCTTTCATATAATCATGCGTGTCGCGTGGGAAACTCTCAATAAACAGATTGAGAAAGTAAAAGGTTCATTTAGGTTTATTTTATCGTTTTCTTACCAAATTTATTATACAATCCGAAAATATGAACCCTCTAGAGTCTAGATAGGCGATACGTGGTGTTGTAAACACCGATTTGACCGCAATATCTATTGCTATTCCCTTATATTGCTGTCTTAATTCGTAGAGAATGAACCATTTCAGTAGTAAGAAAGACAGGCGACTTAAAAAACGTTTCATTAATGAAACAACGTTTCGACAAATAACTTTTTTATTTGTTATGAAGACAATAAATATTCAAATTGCATTACATTCAGGTGGTGATAAGTGTTAATTCGATTACGGAAGCTGCATTGAACGTTAACGTAGGACCAGTGGCGGCTCGTGACTTTCAGTTATGGGGATGCTGCCTCAGAAATTGCGAACAATTGTGTCGATTATATATATATATGAGAGAGAGAGAGAAAGTCGAATAGATAAATAGATAACTACTCAGTCATAAAAATAAGTAAAATAGTATCATAAAATCAATTATAGGGTACTTACGCTTAACGGGTAATTTCGAATTTGCCAAAAATTTTATTTATAAACAAATTCCATTCTTCTGTTTTTATTCTGAGCGAAAAAATATTCTAAGAAATGAAAGCTATATATTGTAAATAATCCAATTATTATATAATTAACTTCAATTTCACGACAAAAAATAAATGATAACGAATCATTGATAAATGCAATTCGGAAATTAAATTTCGAATTAGCAAACGATACAGCAACACAACTACCACGTCAAACAAACAAATCGGCACTGCTCTGTCCACAGTGTTTTGGATCCTCTTAATCCCGCGATTCCGACTCGCTCTTCGTACGTCCGCCACCGAGGTTTCAAGCGTTTCGAACAAAATCTGGAACTGTTAAGTACGCAGTTCCACGGGAAGGCTGAAGCTACTTTCGTGATTCATTCGTTCGGCATTGAAATAGTTTAAGGAAAAAAGGATATAATCCGATTTAAAAACTCAAAAGTTCATTGAAAAAAAACAATCAGAGGCTATTTTAAATATTTAAATATAAAGATAAGATCATAAGATCATGGGGGTGCTGCAGTTCCACAGTGCCTACCTGCGAGCCGCTCCTGCGTAGGACATCGTTACTGATGCTGTTACATTCCTGTTGTATGATGTCTTTTAACTGTTGAGTAGTTTGGGGGCTTTCTCGTAAACAACCGACTTTAAGTGCCTCCAGAGGAAGAAGTAGAGCGGGGATAAATTTGGACTCTGGGAGGCCATTCCACTAGACCACAGCGTACAATCCACCGCTATGTCGTTTCAAGATTCTGTACACAGGCATGTGACTAGTTCCTGCTTTCTGGACACGTTATCGTAATGATCGTTGGGAGCTAATTTAATAGGTAGCAAGAGCTACGGGGCTATCTTTGGCAATAAAGCAATGATGACGTCCACTATGAGGCCTAAACAAAACGCTACCAGTATCATTTACTCGTTTTAGTACTTTTCCAACCATTGCATGACTGCTTCACTCTGTCAGGATAAAGTCTGTGGAATTCATCGCCGTTTCTCGTTGACGATTTCCATCAGCTACATGAAATAAAACCAATTTAACTCTTTGTGCGGTGAAATTAGCCATACTGTTCATCAGTTATAAAACTGAAACACGACGAGAAACATTATTTCCTACAGTATGGGACTTCTGTATATATATATATATATACACACACACTCACACACACACACACACACACACTAAAATCACAGAACAACACGTGATCTTATTAATAAGCAAACAATCACAGGGAAAAGTAAAAAGAAACAAGAAATCCGAGTGCTTTCGTGATATATTCACATCTTCAGGGAAAAACAAGAAATAGGCAGATTTTACAAAGTAAATGAGTTAAATACACAAGCGAAAAATTCCCAATCGGCAACTCAATTTAAAAAACATAAAACACACTAAAGATTTTTTCAATAGATAACCTAATCTGAAGGCTGCTAAATTACTGAATATAAAAGAACTATATAGATGAAATTAGACAATTAACATGTACAGAGAACAAAAATTATTATAACAATTATTAGAAATAGTATTTAATTAAAGCAGGCAATTAAGTGGCAAGAATTTAATGGAAACAAAAGGAATGGCGCCATCGTCTTACAGAATATTTCAAACTTCTACAAACAATCTGAAAAAACTCTCCCAATAGCCAACCTGTTCAAAAGTCCAATAAACCACCAAGCACACAAAGATTATATACGAAAGAAATATTACAATTAAAATGCACACATAAGAATGTTAACAGTTCTTAAAATAATATTTAACCAAGGCAAACCGTTAAGGGGCAAGAATGCGGTCAAGAAAACAATAGGCCCTACAACAACTTTCTAACTATGTACGAGTCTAATTTATACAACCCAGGGCTAATATTAAGGACCAAATCCGCATTATTCTTGATCACACTTGATTCAAGTATATTTCTGCTAACAATAGATTTTCTAAACCTTAATTTGGAGGCATTTTTCCAGTCAATGAAAACGTTTATGAAACTGCCATATTAGGGGACCACACACTCAAACTAAAGAAATCCCTTAATGAGATTTTGGTAGAAACTTATCCGCAATGCTATTTCATATACGAGTATTTTAATATTAACTAACTCCCTCCGAATCCGCTACGATCCTGCGTTGTATCTTTATAAGTGTGCGAAATGCTAAGCCAGCTACATGACTCAAACTACTTTACAACTAAAACATAGGATCAGTAAACATGGAGGTGTATCCCCAAGAACTGGTCAACCTCCGTCAAAGTCTCGGTATTGAACTATTAATAATACATAGTTCAATACTTCTCATTCTATAGTTTGGATAACTTTTCAATTTTGGAAACTAATTCGGAAAATCTTAATTTGAAAATATTGGAATCCCTTTAAATATATTAAAACTCATAAAACTTCTCTCAATGAACACACTTCATCCGTCAAACTTTACACAGAATAACCCACTAGTTAAATTCAAATGACCAATCAACCAACCATTTACTGTACTTTTTTTCTTGTATGGGGCGTTGAACTTTCCCTTGCATCTTTTGTTTAAGGTGTATATATATGAGAGGGGAGAGAGAGGGGGGGTGGAGGGGGAAAGCTCGTTCTTAGGGAAACGCACAAGCAGTATAAAAAGACCAAAGCGACAGCAAACATCAATTTACTTTTCATAGACGCTTCGGAAGTACTGTACTCCTTCCATCTTTATTTTTCTTTAGTACTGAAGATGGACGTAGTACTCCTGAAACGTTTGTGAAAATAAATTGATGTTTGCTGTCCCTTTGGTCTTTATATACTGTGTGTATATATATATATGTGTGTACTTGTTCGGTTTGTCGGTTTGCAAGAGTTTCGTATACATACATGTGCAAACGTGTGCGTGCGTGTGTGTGTGTGTGTATTTCAAAGAAAAAGTTCAGATAACGTCAAGCATTTGCAAAACTATTTTTTCCCTTATCGCATGCGACAGACTTTGCTCCCAATCCCTCTCTTTCTACACTACCTCGAAGTCCAAAAAAGAATAAAAGCATTCGGGATTCAAAGACTTTAATAATTCATGTCCTCAGCTCATACTGAATGTTGGTTCACTGACATTGCAAAATTATAATAAGCTGGGGCTATTTCGAAGATTAGGGGAACGATAGCTTGAAATTTTGCTATAAATACCCGTGTGCCCACAGTAAAAAATATATTTTTACCATCACTTTTATAAATCTTCAAAGGATCAGCAACAGAGGTGCATATCTTACTTTTCTTACTTACATACATACATACATACATACATACATACATACAGAGAGAGAGAGAGAGAGAGAGAGAGAGTTACAAGGAGGAGGAGGAGTTACAAGGAAAAGAAGTACGTCAAAAGGCCTTGCGGCCCATACCGAGGAGGTACCAATGGCAACGGGAGCCAGAAAATTTTGTAAAAGTTTATTTTTCTTTCAACTATCCTGGCAGTAGTAGAAAACTGGATAGTAAAGTAGAAGGCTCTCTCCCCACCCTCCGCTCCCTCCCTGCCAGAGGCAGGTACGGAAAAAGGTTGAAGAAAATACCTTGACCCTGGAAAAGTAGCCAAGGAAATTTTACAGGAAAGTGGAGAATATATAAATAGCTCTATATTTAGTTTGCTCACATGAGAGTATTCAGTACTTTGTCTAGCCTATTTTTAAACACATTTACACTTTGACTGGAAACAACTCTGAGGGAAGTTGGTTCCAGATATTAACTATTTTATAGGAAAAGAAATTTCCGCAGACTGAGGTCCTAAATGTCTTTACACACTCAAATAGTGTGCAAGATTTCGTCTACCCTTTTCTTGAACTGATCCACAGAGGAACTGTTCACAACTTCCGAAGGTAACCTGTTCCATGTGTCACAGATCTTATACGTAAAGTAATTCCCACACAAACTAGTCCTAAACCGTTTCAAATCCAACTTCCAACCATTGTTGCGAGTTGGGTTATCATTTAAACTAAACATACTTCTAAAATCGACATCGTTGAACCCTCGTAAGAGCTTGAAAACCTCGATCAGTTGACCGCGCAGCCTCCGAGTTTCAAGCGAAAACAAGTTCAGGGCGCGTAACCGTCGATTGTAGCCCATATGCCTAACGGAAGGGATTAACTTTGTGGCCCTCGCCTGCACTCGCTCCAGCCTCTCAATATCTTTCCTGAGGGTGGGCGACCAGAACTGCACAGCATACTCCAGGTACGGCCGAACAAGGGAATTGTACAGTGAGAGCACAATCTCTTTGTTCCGAAACTGAAATTGCCTCCTGATATAACCAATAGTTTCTGGGCTTTCTTTTCCACCTCTACACACTGTTTCGTAAACTTAAGGTCGCTGCTAATTAGCACACCCAAGTCCTTTTCTAAATCAGTCACCTCGATATTACTGCCCAACATCGAGTAGTCCGACTTGGGATTGGCGTAGCCAATGTGCATCACTTTGCATTTACCCAAGTTAAACGGCATTTGCCATTTTTCGGACCACTCTCCTATCCTACCTAGGTCCGCACGCAGTTCCTCGATCGCTTCGGGCGTCCCAACATTGGCCCCAAGCTTGGTGTCATCAGCGAATTTGGCGATCCGACTGACGATGCACCGTCGATATCATTTATGTAAATGGTAAACAACAGTGGCCCCAAAACGGAACCCTGAGGAACCCCACTAGTGACCGAGGCCCAACCCGAACTAGCCCCTTTAATTACCACCCTCTGCCTCCTATTCCTCAGCCAGTTTTCAATCCACCTACCTATTTCCCCACCGATACCCAGCGCGCGCACTTTCGCCATTAGCCGGCGGTGAGGTACCTTATCAAAGGCTTTCTGAAAGTCGAGATAAAGTATATCAATCGCCCTACTCTTATCGTACTCACTCAACATGACGTGGAAAAAACTCGAGCAAGTTGGTGAGACACGACCTATGCCGTCTAAACCCATGTTGGGAGTCCCCAAGCAGCTTGTAGAATCCAAATGGTCAACGATTCTATCAGCTATTATCCTTTCTAATAATTTACCTACAACTGAAGTGAGACTAATAGGACGATAGTTCCCTGGACTTTCGTGATCCCCTTTCTTAAAGATAGGGGTCACGTTGGCCTCCCTCCCTCCCTCCCTCCCTCCCTCCCTCCAGAGAGAGAGAGAGAGAGAGAGAGAGAGAGAGAGAGAGAGTTTTTCATGTAAAACATGCGCCTATTAGCGTCTTTTTACATGCAAATTAGTGCTTTATCATCACATTTAATAACTCAGAAAACACACACACACACAAATATATATATATATATATATACACTGTATATCACTGAAATATTTTGAATACTGTCAAAATTTGCGGACTTGCCTCAGAAATTATATTTTATATATGAAATTTCATGTTTGTTTATTATTATTATTTTCGGTAGGTTTTCGATAAGTATATTAAATCTACGAAGACACGTGAAATTCAGCACATAAACGAAAACATCATTATTTCTCAAAAGGAGCCAATATCATTTGACGTTATCAGGCCTATTTAAAAAGTTCTCTGGTGCTGCAAAACCTTTTGGCTACAGGTGTACGTACATATGTGTGTGTGTGTGTGTGTGTGTGTGTGTACACTAACAAAACTGCCAATCTTTCTTGTTTATTTCACTTCGGCCACAGCAGGAGTCTCAAACACGCAGCCCTTGAACGTTTTACTTATGGTCCGCACAAAATCGAGAAAAAAAACACTTTATAGTTCAATTTTTTAGTATATATATATATTCCCAAGCTAAAGACACCAGTTTACAAGGTGTTTATAAAGTCCCTATCTATTTCAGTGAAAACGTAGCAAAAAGGGTAAAATTCAATAACAATATAATAGAAGGCATACATTTAATGAATACTTAAGCATATGATTCTACATGAGCACCATCAGTATCTCCACAGAGTTCGAATCTATCAGCAGCAACGCGGAACACATTTTGGAGCATGACAGGGGTTATTTTTGTAACTGCTGTTCCGATACGAGCACGTTAATGTCCCAGCTTCATTCATATGGCATTTTGAACACCGTCGTCTTTCAACAAGATGGGGCACCTTGTCATTACGCAAACATTGCTCGGGAGTACCTAAATGAACGATTTCCAAATCGGTGGATCGGACGTGGAAGCAACAGGCCCTGGGTGGCTCGATCTCCTGACCTAACGCCCTTGGATTTCTTTGCGTGGGGCTTTATCAAATCAAACGTCTATCGAACGAGGATTACAGATCTGCAAGATTTACGTGCTCGTATCGTAAGAGCAGTTACAAAAATAACCCCCGTCATGCTCCAAAATGTGTTCCGCAATGCTGCTGACAGATTCGAATTCTGTAGAGATACTGATGCTGCTCATGTAGAATCATATGCTTAAGTATTCATTAAATGTATGCCTTCTATTATATTGTTATTGAATTTTACCCTTTTTGCTACGTTTTCACTGAGATAGGGACTTTATAAACACCCTGTACTATAGTGGCCAAGTTATAGGCACCATTTTTATAGTGGCAGCTTAACTGAGGCAAATCTGTAGAGCCTAATTGTATAGACTACCAGTTTGAAAATAGGCTGCAGTAATTTATGAGATAATCGAATAGTTAATTACTATTTGTGGTCACCAGGTAGCAAACGTACCAACTGAGGAAAAGAATAGGCTGAGCTGGTTTTCCTTTCACTTAACTGTCTTAACAACAAATAAATGTTCACAGTGACCAACATTACAATTGCTTAAATTAAATGTGCAATAATAATATGATTGAATTATTGGAATTAAATGTTAATTACAATGAATGACAAATGCACAGTATATAAATGGAAGTACAAATAGATTATTAAACGAATTACTGTACAAGATGACGCGCGGATGAATTTCAGTCTTTTAGGGTTAAACAGGATGGACAAAGACGCCAAAGCGTGGGCTTATTAAAGTACACGTTACATCATTATATCTTCCTAAGCTAAGCTGAACAATAACTGGCTTGAAAATTTTTGATTAAGAGACGCCATAATGAGAAAGGACACAGGTCGGAAATGATCTGTTTCAAAAGCGAAAGAAAGGAGAAAACACCTTTTTCTTATCACTCCAAAACAAAATTTGAAGTTAAACAGAAATGAGAGAAGTGTTACGCGACATCACTTTAAAAGTTGAAATTCAACATTTCAAACTATTTATAAACTAAATCGACGAGACAGCGATAAGAGTGCAATTTATAACCTACTATTTTGTTCTTGAGGGAGACAAATTTGCGTCTACTCATGGATTGTTCGAAACCAGTAAGAGAAATCGAGGGGGCCGCTGTTCTAATTTAACTCGAACATGGCCTCTACATGATGGGGGGTTTTTATTCAAAGCTGGCGGCGCTATTTCCCATCTCAGTGACTGTTCATGACTGTCGAAGAATGGAAACCATCAAACGAACCTGATGAATTTTGACTGATACAGCGAAAAACAGCGGCTGCCAACCTTTTCTGGCTCAAAGCACCTCAGTACCATCCGTTCTTCTTTCGCGGCACCGATACCGCACTAACTTCTCAATTACTTATTTCTGGTATTTTCATGAAATTTCGCGGCACCATTTGGAGGCAACTGTGGCACCTGCGACATCCCGGTTGAGAAAAATTGGCGTAGACACATTGATAAACTCTCTTGATTTTTTAAAGTATTTCCGATGTATTTTGGCGTTAAAAATTTCACCACGATGAAATAAGAATGTTAGCGACTATTCGTGTCCTAAATTCGCGTAATAATTAAGTTTTTTTAGTTATAAAACAATTGCAGATTCTTAAGTTTAACTTCATATTTGTATTGTTTTTGTACGCGACATTTTAAGAACGTGTTCGCGTGAGAGGAAGTTCTAAACCACAAATTCTCTCAAGATAAATTTAAGGTAACTTAAAAGCAACATAAAAGAGTAATTCTGTAATTTTCTATTTCCACAAGGTATCGCGTGAAGGTACACTTCCATTTCAGGTACGTGTGTGTGTGTGTGTGTGTGTATATATGAGAGAGAGAGAGAGAGAGAGAGAGAGAGAGAATGCGCGCGCGATCCCTTTTTCGTAAATTCACGTTTTCACTAAACAGTTGAAATTTGAGAAGTCTCATATCTATATGCAAATTCGTGTCTACTTGCTTTGAGAAATGTATTTTACTGTAGTATTTCTTTATTTTCCTTTGGAACTTATGTCTGACAAGTTAATAGCCTTCTTGCATTTTTATTGCGAATGTTATGCTTGTCTACAAACACTTAAACTTCGCTGAAGTGGAATTTGTGGCGAAATTTTAAGCTGTCCAGAAACAACTCGGTTAATGCATTCAAGATTTTCTGCACTGTGCATTTTATATACAGGGTGTATCAGAAGTCGCGCACCATAGGCTTCATTCAGACTTACGAGGTTTAAGAGTCGAAATGATTTATAAGTGATGTTTACTATATTTTCGATAATGTTTGAATAAAATTAATAGTATTTATAAGATTGTAACATATTCTGCTCGATTTTTTAGTTCAATCAGAACAAAAATTAAATGACAATGACAAATTAATCATCAATATAATTCTCTTCTTTTTCTATGACCTCCTCCCACCTGTAGAAAAGTTTTTTTATGCCACGTTCGAAGAAACCCCTTGGTTTCGAATTAAAAAAGCGATCACTTCGTTTTCGATAGCTTCCCTGGATTGCAACTTTTGTCCATCTAGGATTCTAGGTGGTGTTGCAGACTTCTGAATAAATGGTAGTCTGAAGGTGCGATGTCCGGAGAATAAGGTGGATGAGGCATTTTTCCCAACCAAATGCCTCCAATTGGGCAGTGGTGATTCGAGCAGTGTGAGGGCGCGCATTATCCTGGCGGAATAGAACACCTCTGCGATTAATTAATGCAGGACGTTTTTCTTGTAATGTCATCTTCAATCGTTGGAGTTGTTGGCAGTAAACTTCAGCTGTGATTGTTTGGTTATCTAGCAGAAGCTCAAAATGAATAATTCCTTGCATATCCCACCAAACGCGCAGCAAAGTTTTCTTTGGATGGGGTCCATTCCTTGGCTGAGGTTCAGGCTTTGTTTCACGGCTAAGCCACTGATGTCGACGCTTAATATTGTTACAGAGGACCCATTTTTCATCCCCAGTGACGATGGAACTCATACAGCATCACATGTCGGATATGCTCTTTCGTGGGCTCCATGGTTTTTCAATTACTGTAATATCGTAGGGGTGGCGTTGTAACTATGAAAAACACCAGAGAAAATATTAATTAGCCTAATCCTACACTAGCCTAAGTCATTCTGTATCGTGATAAAACATGTGCGAACCTGTCGCCGCGTGTATTTTGCAACATTTCCAAAACTATTTCACATTATCTTGAGGTTATTCTATTATCTATCGTCCGTTTTCTAATCGAGCAGAATTTATGTTACAACCTGATATAATTAATCAAAAAGCTATCTTAAAATAATTAAATTGAATGAAGCTCTATCAGCCAATGGTGCGCGACTTCTGAGACACCATTGGCTAATATAGCTTCATTCAATTTAATTATTTTAAGATAGCTTTTTGATTAACTGTACATACTATTAATTTTATTATTCGAACATTATCGAACATATATTGGAATTAAACATCACTTGTAAACCATTTCGACTCTTAGACCTCGTAAGTCTGAATAAAGCCTAGGGTGCGCGACTTCTGAGACACCCTGTATATAAGACGATATTATACAATATATATAATAATAATAATAAATAATAATATTATTATTATTATTTATATATACCTTGGTTAAGCTTCCGCCCGAATTGTTCATTCTGACGAAGGTCAAGCTTGTCACTTCACCTTAGACCTACAGTTTAACGTGGAATCTAAACCATGCTCCACCAGCAACTCAGCGTCTTAACCACTAGGCTACCTGGGGTACCCATTTATCTACCAACCAATTTTTTTTTATTGTGTGGAAGGATGAACAGCTGAGTTTTTGCTGCGCGCCGCCTGCCGTCACCGGGTCTGGATCCCAGGGCCGATAGATTCCTAGTCAGCGACGTTGACCACTACACCACTGAGGCGTGTATGTGTATATATATATAATATATATATATATATATATGTGTATATATATATATATATATATATATATATATTATATATATATATGTATATATATATATATACATATATATACGTATATGTATATATGTATACATATATATATACATATATATATACATATACATATATATATATATATATATATATATATATATATATATATATATAAACTTTCATTGCATTTACCGCAACAATATAAGATCACCGAAACCCGCAGGGAAAAAAATATAAAACAGTGTTCAAAAAGGTTAATTAATTTCGGCCGGTCACAACCAAGCCCTTTTTCAAAGCCATAAACTAATTAAAATGTCTAAAAAAAAGTTTTAAAACTTCCGTCCCGCGGAAGAGCTGAAATTAAAATGACTGTGTTAAGGCATAATCAAGGACAGAGAGATGGTGAATGTCGTCCGTCTGGCAGTTGGCAAAGGCAAAATATTGCCAAGATTTCAAACATTCGAGATGAGAAATCTTTAAGTAAAAATCAATCCTGTACATCTGGCAGCCGGTCACGACCCGAAATTGCCCTAAAATATTTTAAAATGTTAAAAATAAAGCTATCCATACTGTAGGACAGCTTAATATTTGAAATGGTGTTTTCTCCGAAAATATAAAATGCCTCGTATATATGTCTCTGTTCCTGGTCCCTGACTTTCATGATAGGTTTCGAATCCTGGAAGTTAAAAATATTATTATATGTTCCCTATACTGAACCAAGCTACTATAAGTATTACCCACGTTTGTGGGAATTAATCCTTCTCTGAAAATCAATTGTCTCTCCGATGTATTTTTGAGGACAGCCTCCACACGGGATTTCATAAACTACGCCAGAATTGGTGGAGGCTTTTGTAATTGGATGACGGATGAACGAAGACAATTTATTTGACACAGCGGAGACCAACTTAATCTGCTGTGGCAAGAGTGAGGAAAGCCCTTTAACAACCTCAAAGGGCACTTTCAGGAATGAAACGTCTTTATCCTGGTTCCTAGTTTTGGGAGAAAAGAAAGATCTCCTAGCGGCGAAATAAGCTTTATCAATGAAAAATTTGGAATAACCCAAACCTATAAATATACTTTTAATATGTTAAACTTGATCGTCAAGATAAATGGCGTCACAACTCCTGAAAGCTCTCAAAATGAGACCCGAAATAACGCCTTTTTTAGTACAGCGAGAATGATTGGAAAAAGCATGAATGTAGCTGTCTGAATGCGTAGGATTTCTAAATACTTTGAAAGAAGGTTTTTGGTTGGGATCTCTTAGAATAAGAACATCCAAAAACGAGAGATCCACTAATCTCAACTTCATACGTAAACTGTATTGAAAGTACAAACCTGTTAAGAAATTCCACCAGCTCATCCAAATCCACACGAGATTCCAAAATAACACACGCATCAACGTAACGGAACCAATTAACCCCCGGCATCAAAGATTCTGGCAAAAAATTAACTTAAAAAAATTCCATAAAAATGTTAGCTGAAACTGGAGAGAGCGAAGAGCCCATCGGTAAACCTGTCTTCTGTCCAAAAAATGACCAGTTAAAAGAAAATAGTTATGTTTCGAGCAAATCTAACAAGCTCCAAAATAATTCCATAATCAAACGGAATGATCTCAGGATGATCATGAAGCCACTCTTCTGGAATTGAACTGCAAGGTGTTGGATCCAAAGGGACTCTGGTAAACAAAGATACCATGTCAAAACTCACCAATTTTTTTCCTGAAGTCTGTACCTCGAAGTTTGTCAATAAACTCTGCAGAATTTTTAAGATGTGCTCCAGAGATTTGGCCTACTAATGGCAAAAGGAGATTTCTCGTCTCGAATGTTTGAAATCTGGGCAATATTTTGCCTTTACCAACTACCAAACGTACGACAGTCACCATCTCTCTGTCCGTTATTATGCCATAACAGTCATTTTAACTTCAGCTCTTCCGCGGGACGGAAGTTTTATAACTTTCTTTTTTTAGACATTTTAACTAGTTTATGGCTTTGAAAAGGGCTTGGTTGTGACCGGCCGAAATGAATTAGCCTTTTTAAACACTGTTTTATAATTTTTTCCCTGCGGGTTTGGATTATATATATATATATATATATATATATATATATATATATATATATATAGAGAGAGAGAGAGAGAGAGAGAGAGAGAGAGAGAGAGAGTGGTGAGCGTCGCTGACTACGAATCCATCGACCCCGGGATTGAGACCCGGTGACAGCAGGCGGCGCGCAGCAAAACCCAGCTGTTCATCCTTCCACACGATAAAAAAAAAATTGGCTGGTAGATAAATGGGTACCCTGGGTAGCTTAGTGGTTAAGACGCTGGGCTGCTGGTGGGGCATGGTTTGGATTCCACGTTAAACTGTACGTCTAGGGTAGAGTGACGAGCTTGACCTTCGTCAGAATGAACCAATTCGGGCGGAAGCAAAACAAAGGTTATATACATATATTTTTTTATGCAGGAAGGAGGGACCAAAGGCAAATGCCCGCAAAAGCGCTCCCCATCCGCCATAGAAGAAGAAGAGGAGAGCCAAAATCAAGGTCCGAGAGGTTTCCGAGATGCCAAGACATTCGGCGTTTGAAAGATAGGAGGTAAGAGACAGGAGGAAAGATGGATTAAAGAAGATTGTTCCAGAGTTGACAGGCTGAGTAGATGAAAGATTGAAAATACCGATTAACCCTCGCGTTAGAGATTTGGACAGAAAAGGAACGAGAAAGTGTAGAAAGTCTGGTGCTGCGTGTTCTCCCTAAAGTAGGAGGTATGCAGTTAGAGAGCTCAGAAGAGCAATGTCCGTTGTAATAGCGATAGTAGAGAGCGAGCGAGACAACATTGCGGCTAAGAGAGAGAGAGAGAGAGAGAGAGAGAGAGAGAGAGAGAGAGAGAGAGAGAGAGAGAGAGGCGGGGAATTGATGAGACGAAAACCCTTTGATTCCACCCGGTGAAGTACGGCTGTGTGGGTTGAGCCACCCCATACATGAGAAACATACTCCATACAGGGGCGAATAAGACCCCTGTACAGAGACAGCAATTGAGTGGGGATGAACATGAAATAATATAATATTGTATTTTCTGGAAAGGTTCTGGATCTGTACTATAAATTTCCTACAAACTTTCCCATTTGTTACCCCATCCCACCCTGTGACCATCGCAATCAGAAAAAATCCTTTCTATTCCTAAAATTTTAGAGTATGTAACAATAAAAAAAAGTCGAAATGAGAAAAAAAATATGAAATTTTCTTTTGCATTTTGAAAATAAAAGGTACCGGAACGCGGATCCGGCGCGTTCCGCCAGAAAGTATATATATATATATATATATATATATATATATATATATATATATATATATATATATATATATATACACATTAACGTTCAAATATTCTACAGAGAAATATGTCGATTATACTTGTCCTCATTTTTGTATCGTGTCAAGGATAGCAATGAAAAATTTACCGTTCGTTTGGAAAAATTTAACAAATTAAAAATTTAGTTTAACTCCAACATATAAAGTAAAACAAAGAATTTGAGGACAATAAAACAATTAAAATGCAGAAATTTTCGTACATTTACTTAAATTATTTAATACTGTGTGTGTTCACCTTTTACTTGAATGACTTTAATGATTTGTTTTGGGAATTTTTCTACAAGGTTTCGACATCTCTCTAGAAATTTAGCTCATTCTTCTGAATAAAATTGTTGCAATTCATTCAGATTCGAAGGGATTCTCTTGCGGAACCTTTTTTCAAATCAAACCATAAATTCTCGATTAAATTGAGATCTGGGATTTGACTGGGACACTCGAGAAGCTTGAGATTCTTTTGTTGAAGCCATTTCATGGTGCTCTTACTTTTTTTGGTTTGGATCATTATCTTGTTGCAGTACTTAATTGCGACACATTCGCAACTCTCGAACTGAAGGCGATACATTTTCTTCTAAAATTTCCTGATATTTCTTCAAATTCAATATTCCATTGATGACAAAAAGCTTTCGTGGACCAGAAACACTAACTCTTCCCTAAAGAAGCAAACTACTAGAAGCACTAAAGTATCCCCGAAGAAGCAAACTACCATAACCATAGAAAAGGATGTTTAACCAGAGAGAGGATTTTTTTTTTTTTTACTCGAATGCAGTGTTTGATTTTCGTCAAACATACCGTTGCTCGTTGTTCCCCAATAATTCAATTTTGGTCTCGTCTGTCCACAGAACTTTTTTCAGAATGCAAATCCATAATTTTGATGATCCTTAGCGTACTTTAAACGAACTCTGTACGCTTTTCGTAGTGGAGGATTTCTTCGTGCAACTCTTCCATGCAGATCATTCTCAATGTACGACATACAGTAGAAGGATGGGTAGCGATCTTAGTCTTAATGTTTAGCAAATATTACCGGCAGTCACTTATGGATTTGCAGCAGCCATTCTTTCATTCCATCTAGCATACGTTCTGAAATCTTTTAAGGTCGTCCCACCTTGGTAGAGTTTTTGATTTCCAATCTCCATTTTCTTATAACGGCAGCACCGTCGTAAATGGAATTCGAAGTTCTTCTCCTATCTTCTTATAACTCTATCCAGACTCGTGTGCAGCAATAACATCTCTTAAGATCCGCAGACAGCTCTTTACCATGGCGACCCATTGCTTACTACTAATGGCTTGTACAGTCATCCGTCTTCCATGAAAATTCACAGAGAAAATTCTAGAATAGTCTCTAATCAATAAACAGCTTGTTACTGACGAAAATTTTAAATTCTTCAAGCGTATAGTGGACAAATTTTAAATTCTTCAAGCGTAAGGTGGAAATAAATGTATGGAAACTTGCATTTTAACTTTTTTTATTTTCCTCAAATTGTTTGATGTTTTACATTATACGTTGGAGTTAAACTAATTTTTTTTATTTGTTAATTTTTTCCAAATGAACGGTAAACGTTTCATAACTATTCTATGCATGGAACAAAAGGGCGAATATAATAGACATATTTCTCTGTACGAATACTTATGAGCGCCACTGTATAGGGGGGGGGGGCTGGGTGTAAGGGTACTTGTAAACGAGTTACACTAACGAATTAAAACCTTCATAACGACCCCTTTTTTTTATTCCATAAATATAAACAAGTTTTAATTTACCTTTTAATTTTAATTTAATTTTTAGGGAAAACCCGAGTGATTGTACAGTATTCTCCGAGATAACGAAATAAAAATTAGATTCCAGTTTGTTCAAATGCTGTTAAATACGAACAGAAAAAAAAACAATTGATGAGAGATTGCAAAAGTTTCGTAATTAAGTTTTCAATTTGAAAAGTGTTTTCAAAGAATTAAAGTCGAAACGTTATTAAGGCGTTCGCTTCAATTTTGTTCGGCACAAAAGCCCAATCATATTTTACGGATAACCTATATACAGGGTGTCCGAGAATTATCTGTACAATTTTTGGCTGTTATTAAAAGTCAACCATGAAGTGTAGAAATTCCAGTGTTGTCCCATTTTACAGAGAAACTCATTAAGTTTTTGCTGATAACAAGTTTTGACAAGTTTTTTAGAAATTCCAGTGTGTCCGAAAATTATCTGTACAATTTCATCTTTTAATAAAATTCTTGAGAACACACGTAAAATTCTTAAACAAGATTATTTAGAATCTGTATTTTCAAAAGTTTCTTTTATTAAAGTAACGTTGTTACAAACATTCGATATGTGCACCATTAGTGATTCGCAAAACATTCAATCGATACTCCAAATGTTGCCATGTACGCTGCAGCATATCCACATCAATTCGCTCGATAGCAGCTGTGATTCTTGCTTTTAAATCATCAATGTCTGTCACCCGCGTACATTTCTAAAAAACTTGTCAAAACGTGGTATCAGAAAAAACTTAATGAGATTCTCTGTAAAATGGGACAACACTGGAATTTCTACACTTCATGGTTGACTTTTAATAACAGCCAAAAATTGTACAGATAATTCTCGGACACCCTGTATATATATTTTTTTAATTCAATGTAGTTTCAGTGAATTTATCTTCGTATTTATATCTCGTTACTCTCAAATTAAGTATTTAAGTTAATCTGGATGCTATTTTAAGAACTTCATATTTGAATAACGCACAATCCTCATTTCTGTTCAATTATACAGAAGAAATTGTGGTAATTATGCTATCTGCGGGTGTGCACGATTAGATATCACACATGCTCTTTCCATCTAATGATTAAACAAGATAAAACAGTTAGTAGTAACTGTGCTAACTTATTGAAAGAAATTAAGTCACTTCTGCTTTAGTTGAACCGTGTGTGGGGTGGGGTATTAAAAAATTTAAAGAAAGCTATTCTTCGCCTTGTACAATATGATTATTTTGTCGAATTTCACTTGGGTTCGGGCTTTAATCCAAAAACTTGAAATTTGAATAACTAGGAAGATATTGTACCCAGGTTTTTACACCGAGTTATTTGTTTTGTGTTAGGTTAAGTTCGGTTAGGTTAACCAAGCCTAACCTAACTTTTGAAAAACCTGAGAAGAAAACTGGGGATATTAAATTTCTCCGAGGTATTGGTTACACAGATAGCAAGAAATCCGCGCCAAATGGAAATCTATACCTTACGTACGTGTGTGTGTGTGTGTGTGTGTGTGTGTGTGTGTGTGTGTGTGTGTGTGTGTGTGTGTGTGTGTGTGTGTGTGTGTGTGAAAACATTAAATAAAAACTTAAAGCATAAAGAGAAGGTTACACGCAAGATAAGATGCCATAACACGAAAGGAAAGAAATTAAAAACCTTCATAAAAATATGACTGACAATATATGTGAAAAAAAGTTAACTGTTAATTTATCGTTTGTTAAAGATGATGATATTAGTGGAAGTAGGAAAAGGTCCATTCGATTTTCCAAATGATAAAATGATGGATTATTAAGAATGCGGACACGTAATTGCGAGGTTGCTACCTCCACTGAAAACTCTGTGGGGGTTTATCGGAGCCGTCAAATAGCTGCCCCCCATCGATAGTTACGGTACAGAAGCTTCACTATTGTAAATCGTACTCCCTCGAACAATACGAAGAGCTTTAATAAAGTAGCAGGTTCTCTGATGGGGTTTCGAAGCTGGCTCTAATGAAAAGTTCCCCGAATGAGGTAAATCTTTAGCCGCGATACAAAAAATGGACACTTCCCGTTACAGACCATTTTATTTAATTTTAGGTCAAATATTTCTTTAAGAAATGGATGAGAAAACAAAACAAATTGTCTTTTAAGAATATTTATCTAATAATATCATACCCCCGTTTCAATATTTAGTCGTTCGTCGTTTAGCTTTAATTTCCAAGCATACTTTCGATACGTTTAAGGAATCCATGTCAGAGCTTCTCATTATGATGCAAAAATTGAATTAGGATCGAAATTAGTTCCATTTTACGCGTTTTTACTCGCTCATTTAATTTTTATTTTATTATTTTCCATAAATTTGTCTGGGTAGGAGGAGTTACCACCATTAAAGCAATTCTCCAATTCTCTGATATTATTCTCAGCAAGATACTACTTTCTTACTATACTCCACTTTCAAGTATTGAAACTAGTTTTCAAGGTTTTAAAAAGATAACTTGCTTTATTTTTACAGATTTATTTATTAATAAAGAAATAATTGTCCTAAAAAGTATAAAGTAATTTTTTTCACTGGTGATTCTAATAATTTGGCCAGGGCTATTTAAAGGTAGTGAATGTGACAACTCCTGGTAATGGCTGTAGGGAGTTTTTGCAGCACTTTGTGATCGCCTGCAGTCAATAATTACGATTTTTTTAATGAATTTGCTTTATTTACTGACAGTAGCAAATAAGCTTCTATGTAATGAATAAATAATAAGAATCAGACCTACGGTACTTTTGTGAAGTCCTCTGTGAAGCGCTTATGAAACGCCCACTTTTCAGAAATCTATTGATCTCGCAACAAATAAGCTTATCATATTTTACGCCTCATAAGACGCTACTTTTTTCCTGAAAAACGTCTCCAAAAATCACTTCAGGACTCATATGTTATTGTTTTGTTTAATGTTCTTTTAATAAAGTTAAGGGAATATATTTTTTGTCAGGCTGATAAATCTTCGAAATATTTTTTTCCTAAATATTCCTTGCTAAATATAAGGTGCGTCTTACCACTTGTAGCGTCTTATGAGACGTAAAATACGGTATCTACGTAAACACTAATGGATTTGCGTATCAGTTATATATATTTATTTATTTATTTTACTATATGCATATACAAATGACAAATAAAAAATACCAGACCAATTTCATATCTGAAAAAAAAAATCCTCTGACGCGTAACTAATGGATTTCTGACGAGAGATGGCGTGACTTTGATCTCAGTATTTTTACTCAGCTTTGCGAAAGCTTTCTTTTGAAACTATTCCATTATATATTATATACAAAGCCCTTAAAGATAATTTACTATAATTCATAACGGTGTAGAACAGTTTTTTCCAACCGGAGTGAGACTCGCTATTTCATGAAAATGTCAAAAATGAGTAATTGAAACTTCAAATATGAAAATTTTAAAGAAAATAAACATTCCCAATTTCTTAAGTTCATTCGAAAAATGTATAGATTCAGTTAGAAGTTACGCGGTGTTGAAGGGGGTGGTGTAGGGAACTGGATGTTCAACAACAGGAAACGATGGCACTGGGATGCCTCGAGTCAGAAAAAGTTAGGAACCGCTTCAATGATGTAGAGGAACAAAACCTGCGGAGATTTTAATAAAAACTTCAGTTACTCTAATTTTTCGATTACATACTTTTAATGCGCATAATTTTAATAAATTTTAATGCGCATAATTTTCCCTCGATATTATTTGACGGAATTAGAACCAAATTTGGATCTGTTAACCGATTGTTAAAGGGTTGTTACAGAAATACTGAAGCTTTGTTCATCATTTCTTATCAGCAATTAACGCGGAAAGGTCAAACATTCGAGTCATTAATCCTTGTTGATATAAAAATCATCATTATTATTATTTTGCTTTTATAGAAAAATTCTGATAAAATGTCTCACATTATTAGATTTAATTAACAAACCATGAACTAAAGTCATCGACGTAAAAACATTGCGTGCAGGGTTCGAATCCGCGACCTCTGCAGCATTCAAGTTTAGTGGCTGACAATGAAAGTGACGTTCTACTTTCTACCACTGAACTAACGGACAAAAGAATAAAAAATTCAAAGTTAAAAAATCGGCTGGAAAAGTGATAATGACTGTTTTTTGGAATATCAATGGCGTTGTTCTCGAAGACTTTACGGAAAGAGGGACAGCAATCAACTCCGCACGTCATATTGAAACTCTAAAGAAGTTGAAAAAACGGACCAGGAGGGTTCGCACCCACAACAACGCAGTCATTGTTCACCATGACAACGTACGGCCTCACACCAGTGTTCAACCGCAAGAAGCAATTGAGGATCTGTAATTCACAGTCTTGTCGCATCCACCATATAGCCCCGATTTAGCACCATGCGATTTTCACCTCTTTCCTAAACTTAAAGAACATCTCCGTGGAAATCGCTACGAGTCGAATCTGACGAAGAAGTTAAGGCCGCTGTGAAATTTTGGTTTTGTAGTCAAATCTCTGAGTTTTACCGGGATGGATTTCAAAAACTCACTCATTTATCGTTGGCGTAAATGTATGGAGGTAGAGGGTGATTTTATAGAAAAGTAAATGTATCGTTTTGAAGAATAAACTCTAAAGTACATATCTGCTTCTGTTTCGATAAAATCCTTCAACCCGTTTAAAATTTATTTGAGTGGAGGCATTACTTTCCAGCCCACGCTCATAAATTACTATATGATAAATCTTCAGTACGGTGGCTTTGGCAAGCTACGGAAAAATGATGCAACGACGAAATGATGATTACTTGTATAGTACAGGGCTATTCAAACTGATTCACCTGATTTCAAATGAGAATATTTTTTAATGTTACAAATACAGTGATTTGTGATACATCAACCAAAAGAAAAACTGTCCACATTTTGTCTCTCACCTCATAAATGCTCTATGTGACTTCCCCTAGTTACACGAGCAACGTCGACACGATAGTCGAATTCCTCCCATACTCGCTCCAGCATGTCCGTTGTCACTGACTCTACGGCAGTAACAATGCGAGTTCGGAGCTCATCCAAAGATGTGGGCAACGGTGGCACGTACACAGTATCCTTAACGTACCCCCAAAGGGGTTAACGTCGACGAAACTCACGCTGCACTGTGACTACCGATTTACAGCTCGAAAACTGCAACACACAAAACGCCTTCTGCTGTGCGGACGCCATTTTCACACTGACTGTTTCTTGCTAGGCTAGGCCACAGCGTGACTTTGGAGCCCTCTCGCGGTGATCTTGTAAAACTTGGAGATTTCCTCTTTCATGTGGTGTATGCCCAGTTGATGCACGGTTGATAGGTACGGAAGTATTCTCAGTTGAAATCGGATGAATCATTTTAAATAGCCCTGTATAATAAATAAACTAAAAAATTCTTTAAAAAAAAAATGTATGGTGTAGATTAGATACTAAAGTAGTTTAGTATTCAAGCTATCCTTCAGTTACCGCTGTCTTTTAATGCGTAAGTAAGTAAGCGTGATAAGTGGACCATGGTGAGAATGAAGCCACTCTTCATTATACTTTTTCCTACTTTCCAATAAATCTTCTTTCACCACTATTTTCTGTCAGTACTGGCTGAGGGAGGAGGGGAGAGAGTCTTGTCTGTACTTTACTATTACTATTATTCCTGTGTGAAAACTTTACGCGTTTATAAATATAAGCATGGTGCAAGTTGAGTATTATTTTTGCATTGCGATTTCTACCTATCCTACTTCCTTCTTGGGCTAGCCTAGCGTGAATCTTAGGGTCTTCTTAGCCTGTAACTCTGTGACCCTGTAGCTGTATAAGTGTGTATGTATATATATATATATATATATGAAAATTATTTCACGAAGGTAACACGTGAAAAATATTTATGATGAATAAAACCACGAACACTGGAGTGAAAGGACAGATCAAGGCAATATATAGGTTACAAAAATAAACATACATACATACATATTCATATATATATATATATATATACATATATATAGTAAGCATAGAAAAAATTGTGGGAGGAGCAAACATTTATATGGGAGATTGACACTTTTAGCACTTCAGCCGACATTCAATATAAATTCAAATGGGTTGTTTATGAAACAGGTCACAAAAGAATAAAGAAATAAAAATAAATATAAATATAAATTGAGAAAAAATTAATTACAAAATAGTGCCTTAGTGATATATATGTCCCAGCCTAAATAACCATAAAGAAATAAACCGGCAAATAAAAAAAAAAAAATTAAAAAAAAATTATAAAAAAAAAAAATATATATACATATATATATATATATATATATATATATTATATATATATATATACATACATACATACACACATACACGTATACATATATATAGTAAGTGTATGGGAAAAAAAAATAAAATAAAAAATAAATGACACTTTTAGCACTTTGGCCGACCTTCAATATAAATTCAAATGGCTTGTTTATGGAACAGGTCACAAAAGAATAAAGAAATAAAAATAATAATAAAAATAAATATAAATATAAAAAGTGCCTTAGTGATATATATGTCAGCCACAATAACCATAAAGAAATAACCCAACAGATAAAAAAACAAAAATTGTAAGTGGAGTCTACAAATTCAAGCTCAAAAGGGAAGTTTTTACAATCAATTTAATAGATGATGCCAAATTGATATATGTCACAAAGAAATAAAGAAATAAACCAAACAAAAAAAAAAATTAAAAATTAAAAAATATTAAAAAATAATAATAATAAATTGAAAGATAAATTTTAAGAGAGGCACACCAATTTATAAGGGAAAAATTACCACAGGTTTTTTAGTTATTGTCTGAATCATGCATATTATAGTCACAAACGAATAAAAAAGTACAAGTAAATATAAATTGGAAAACAAAATGATGCCTAGATGATATATAAAGAACCATAAAAATATATACAACATATATACGGTATATATACGAAATATAAACGCAATATATACAGAATATTATATATATATATGCATAAGGGAAAAAAAAATTACCAAAGATTTGTTTTTATAATTATTGTCTGAAAAAACGGTAGGTCGCAAAAGAATAAAGAAATAAAAATAATATAAATTGAAAAAATTACAAATAATACACGTACACATGTATACCCGCATAACCAAATATATATACATATACATACATATATACAAACACACACACACACACATATATACAAACACACACCACACACATATATATATACACATACAAGCTTGACCTTCGCGAAATGAGAAATCATCGCGCAGAACCTTTGTGAGGTTGTAAGGTAAGGTAAGGTACATACACATATTATTATATTATATATATATATATATATTATATATATACATACATACATATACAGACATACATACATACATACATATAAACACATATAAATACAAACACATTTAACTGCAATGACCACACACATACTCACATACACATACATACATACACATACACGCATACAGCGTGTTTATTTCTTTATGGTTATTTAGGCTGGGACATATATATCACTAAGGCACTATTTTGTAATTAATTTTTTCTCAATTTATATTTATATTTATTTTTATTTCTTTATTCTTTTGTGACCTGTTTCATAAACAACCCATTTGAATTTATATTGAATGTCGGCTGAAGTGCTAAAAGTGTCAATCTCCCATATAAATGTTTGCTCCTCCCACAATTTTTTCTTGGCGTACTATATATATGTATATATATATATATATATATATATATATATATATATATATATGAATATATATGTATGTATGTTTATTTTTGTAACCTATATATTGCCTTGATCTGTCCTTTCACTCCAGTGTTCCTGAGGATGTCATTAGACGAAAGCGCTTGAGCACCCCTTTGTGTTTCTTTTTCCTTCGTGGTTTTATTCATCATATATATATATATATATATATATATATATGTTAAACACAGACCGTGCATGGAACAAGGAACTCTTCTGGGATAATTAAATCCACTATAGTCCGAATAAGTAATGGTAAATGACAAATACCATAGTTTTTCTTTTTCATGATGCAAAAACTATGGTATTTGTCATTTACCATTACTTATTCGGACTATAGTGGATTTAATTTTCCCAGAAGAGTTCCTTGTTCCATGCACGGTCTGTGTTTAACATATAAGTTTCTCAGGGGACCATTCTGAGTTTGTATGTATATATATTATATATATATATATATATATATATATATATATATATATATATATATATATATACCGTACGTATATAATGTGTTGCAAATAATTTTTTTGGCGCGTTTTTTATTTTTTACTGTATCCAACAGAAAGTCCGTATGTATAGAAAATAAATATATAATTTCAATAAATCACATTTTATGTTACCGAAACAGGAAATACACATTTAAAATATACAGGGTGTTCCATAAGTCCGGTCTCATAGGAAAATTTATTTTACAATAATACATTAGAACTAAAAATGTTAAAATTGAGGTCTTGTTTTGGGACTTTTTTTTTGTTGCAGGTATAATAACACACAATGGCTAATATGGAAGCGAGTTACACTCCTGAGAAAGAGGCCCCTGCCTTTTCCTCATGAAAAAAAAATATCCCCAAACAAGACATTAATATGAACATTTGTTTTAGTTCTAATGCATTACTTTTGTAAATTGTAAAATAAATTTCCTATGAGATCTACCTTATGGGACACCCTGTATATAAAATACTTTCCTTTATGTAAAGCGAGACCTGCAGGATACATCGCAATCTTAATAAATATTTTCAGTTTCTTTTATATTTCCAATAAAAAATATAGCTAATTATATAGACAAAAAAATAATTGCTGAAAGTTATATAAAAAAAATAATTGGCATCCGTTTAACATTTTATATTAAAAATTTTTTTTTGCTGGCAACCCAATTTTGACAAAGAAAATTCGCAACGCCACTTCCCTGAAAGACGATGCAGCCCACACACACACACACATATATATATATATATATATATATATATATATATATATATATATATATATATATATATATATATATACAGGGCGTCCCAAAAAAATGTGTACACACTTTAACAGCTGATAGCTCAATTGATGTTTCTTTCTTCCCAAGTTAAACCCATTAGAATTAATAATGGCAGTCAGACTAAGCTTTGAACAAAGGAAATTCATTCTAAAATGCTACTGGAAGTGTGAAAACGCAGTTGAAGTGCAAAGACAGTTTAGGAGGGAGTTTCAAACAGATCCACCAACGCGACTTACCATCACTCGAATTAGAGATAAGTTTGAAGCCGATGGAACTGTTCAGAATGTCCACAAGAAGCGTTCCGGAAGACCACGGACATCGACAAGCCCCACAAGCAAGAAAGAGTACTGGAAACGTATCACCAAAGTCCAAGAAAATCTGTGCGGCAAGCGAGTCGTGAGGTAGGAATTTCAGAATCGTCTGTCCAACGCATTTTGAAGCGCTGTCAATGGAAAAGTTACATTCCAAGTTTAGTCCATGCTATTAATGAAGATGATCCGGACCGAAGAGTGGAGTATTGCGAGTGGTACTTGGCACGATGTGGATGTGGATTGGACGAAGGGGTTTCGTAGAATACCCTCCGCGTTCACCAGACCTCACACAACTAGACTTTTTTTTATGGGGATACTTAAAAGACAAAGTCTACGCTATAAAACCTGCAACAGTCGCTGAATTGAGAGCAGCCATTGAACGAGAATGCACACAAATACCAAACGAAATGTTTCGTGATGTTTGCGATTCCATTGCTTCGCGTTATCAGCAGTGCCTGGACCAGAACGGACGTCAGTTTGAAAACAGGCGTTGACAAAACAATTAAATACTGTCTGTAGATTCTATTACATTTTGAAAATGAAATGTATTTTAATAAACACTGCCTTTATAAGTATTTAAAGTGTGTATACATTTTTTTGGGACGCCCTGTATATATATATATATATATATATATATGATGGAAAAAACCACGAAGGAAAGGAAACAAAATGGTGCTCAAGCGCCTTCGTCTAATGACATCCTTAGGAACACTAAAGTAAATAAAGAGTTCGAGACTATACAGTATATAGGTCACAAAAAAAAATATATTATATATATATATATAATAATATAGAAATAAAAATTGTGGGAGGAGCATACAAATTTGTAAGGAAAAACTACCACTTTTAGCACTCTGCCCTTCTTGTCTAAATCTGTTCTGAACGAATTCAAAACAACAGGATCAAGTGGAAAAAGATCTTGGCTCATGTTAAAGTTATTTGTAAGTTGGATAATAGCAGACTCAAGAATATTTCTATTGACAATGTTGTTAGAGTGAAAAAAAACAAGCATTATTCCAATCATTACAATGGGATAGCTCTGACAAATGGACAAAAAGGGCACTGGACGACTGTCCCGTTCTAACGGAATATTGATGCTGTTTTACACGCGTGTGCAAATCCTTTCCCGCCTGACCAATGTAAAAGAAATCACATTGTTTACAGCCAATTTTATAGATAATGCCTGAGTTATTGGTAGGGCTATTTTTAACTATGATATTTTTCACAATATTGTTATATGAAAATACTACATTAATATTCAAAAGTTTAAGTACATTAGCAATGCCTAAAAAGCCTGGGGAAAATCGAAGTACTAAAATATTCTTGGACAAAGTGCGAGTGTTATTATTCACACGATAGAAGGTTCGTTTTGCTTTGTTAAGACAAGATTCCATAAACTCAGGTGGGTAGCACAGATCACTTCCAATACCGTTGATTTTTTCTAATTCGGCATCCATGTATTCCGGACTGGCGATCCTAAGAGCGCGGAGAAACATTGAAGAAAATATGGCCTTCTTAATAGGGGTGTCATGTCCAGAGTAAAAGTGTACGTAGAACAAATTGTTTATTTTTCCGGTAGATACTAAACTTAAAACCTGGGACAAGACAACTCAATCCCGTTTTTGGATGTGCGTGTACATAGGGAAAGCCTAGGTTTTAAGTTTAGTATCTATCGGGAAAAAAAAAAATTTGTCCTACGTACACTTTTACTCTGGAAATGACCCCCCATTAAGAAGGCTATATTTTCTTCAATGTTTCTCCGCGCTCTTAGGATCGCCAGTCCGGAATACACGAATGCCGAATTAGAAAAAATCAACGGTTTTGGAAGTGATCTGTGCTACCCACCTGCATTTATGGAATCTTGTCTTAACAGGGCAAAACGAACCTTCTATCGTGTGAATAGTAACACTCGCACTTTGTCAAAGAATATTTAAGTACTTCCATTTTCCCCAGGCTTTTTAGGCCTTACTAATGTACTTAAACTTTTGAATATTAATGTAGTATTTTCATATAACAATATTGTGAAAAATATCATAGTTAAAAATAGCCCTACCAATAACTCAAGCATTATCTATAAAATTGGTTGTAAACAATGTGATTTCTTTTTCATTGGTCAGACGGGAAAGGATTTGCACACGCGTGTAAAACAGCATCAATATTCCGTTAGAACGGGACATTCGTCCAGTGCCCTTTTTGTCCATTTGTCAGAGCTATCCCATTGTAATGATTGGAATAATGCTTCAGTTTTGTTTCACTCTAACAACATTGTCAATAGAAATATTCTTGAGTCTGCTATTATCCAACTTACAAATAACTTTAACATGAGCCAAGGTCTTTTTCCACTTGATCCTGTTGTTTTGAATTCGTTCAGAACAGATTTAGACAAGAAGGGCAGAGTGCTAAAAATTGTAGTTTTTCCTTACAAAATTGTATGCTCTTCTTACAATTTTTATTTTTCAATTTATTTTTTATTTTTTATTTTTTGTGACCTATATATAGTCTCGAACTCTTTATTTACTTCAGTGTTCCTAAGGATGTTATTAGACGAAAGCGCTTGAGCACCATTCTGTGTTTCCTTTCCTTCGTGGTTTTTTTTCATCATAAATATTTTTCACGTTTTACTTTCGTGAAATAATTTTCATATTATATATATATATATAATATTATAATTATATATATATATATATCTATTATATATATATATTATATATATATATATATATTATATATACACTGTAGAGAGAGAGAGAGAGAGAGAGAGAGAGAGAGAGAGAGAGAGAGAGAGAGGAGAGAGAAGTAGTACCTCAAAAGGCCTTGCGGCCCATACCGAGGAAGTACCAATGGCAACAGGTGCCAGGGAAAAATTCTGATACCCTCAAATACAGGGCCGTAGCCAGATCAAATCAGTAGGAGGGGCGGAGAAATTGACAGGGGGAACAATGAAAAAATTTAATGTCATTTTTTGTTAATATCGGAATATACTGCAGAAAATTACATTCAAAACTATAACAAGTAAAACACCGTAGGCTAAATAAAAAAATGATCAAACCGATACATATAGATAGGCATATTGGGTTATAGAATACAATATTTAGTCTAAATTTAGTGTAAATAAAAGTCTTTGTAAGTTTTTTTAATTTTAGAATAACTGTATGTGGCGAGTTTTTTTTAGCGAAATTCTTTAGGAATTCAAACATGTCTATTTGCTTCATTCTCTTATTTTCAAAAGCAAGTAAAACAAGTTGGCTTTGGCGTTTTTGTAGCATGGAACGCCGTTGCGGTTGGTTTTCCCAGGGGGGCATATTATTTTCCAGGCGGGGCTTTGACCCCCCTGGCCCCCCCTTGGCTACGGGCCTGCTCAAATAGTGTGCAAGATTTCTTGAACAGATCCACAGAAGAACTGTTCACAACCTCTGAAGGTAGCCTGTTCCGCATGTCACAGATCTTACAGGTAAAGTAATTCCCACAGACACTAGTGCTAAACCGTTTCAAATCTAACTTCGAACCATTGTTGCGAGTTGAGTTATGATTTAAACTAAACATGTTTCTAAAATCGATATTGTTGAACCCGCGTAAGAACTTGAAAACCTCGATGAGTTGACCGCGCAGCCTCCGAGTTTCCAGCGAAAACAAATTCAGAGCGCGTAAGCGTCGATTGTAGCCCATATGCCTAACGGAAGGGATTAACTTTGTGGCCCTCGCCTGGACTCGCTCCAGCCTCTCAATATCTTTCCTGAGGGTGGGCGACCAGAACTGCACAGCATATTCCAGGTGCGGCCGAACCAGAGAATTGTACAGAGAGAACACAATCTCCTTGTTCCGAAATTGAAATTGCCTCTTCATATAACCCAACAGCTTCTGGGCTTTCTTTTCCACCTCTATGCACTGTCTGGTAAACGTAAGGTCGCTGCTGATTAGCACACCCAAGTCCTTTTCCAAATCAGTCGCCTTGATATTACTCCTCAACATCGAGTAGTCCGACTTGGGATTGTCATAGCCAATGTGCATCACCTTGCATTTGCCCAAGTTAAACGGCATTTGCCATTTTTTCGACCACTCTCCTATCCTATGTAGGTCCACCCGCAGTTGCTCAATCGCCTGGGCGTCCTAACATTGGCCCCAAGCTTGGTGTCATCAGCGAATTTGGCGATCCTACGTAAATGATAAACAACAGTGGCCCCAAAACGGAACCCTGAGGAACACCGCTAGTGACAGAGGCCCAATCCGAACTAGCCCCTTTAATTACAACCCTCTGCCGCCTATTCTTCAGCCAGTTTTCAATCCAGCTACCTACTTCCCCATCGATACCCAGCTCGCGGACTTTGGCCATTAACCGGCGGTGAGATACCTTATCAAAGGCTTTCTCAAAGTCGAGATAAAGTATATCAATCACCCTACTCTTATCATACTCACTCCACATGACGTGGAAGAACTCGAGCAAGTTGGTAAGACACGACCTATGCCGTCTAAAATCATGTTGGGAGTCCCCAAGCAGCTTGAAGGAATCCAAATGGTCAACGATCCTATCCACTATTATCCCTTCTAATAATTTACCTACAACCGAAGTGAGAGTAATGAGACGATAGTTCCCTGGACTTTCGTGATCCCCTTTCTTAAAGATAGGGGTCACGTTGGCTTCCCTCCAGTCACCAGGCTCGTCTCCAACGATTTGTTGAAGACTGTTGCCAGGTGGGGAGCCACCTGGTCGCGCACCTCCCGCAACACTTTGGGGAGGAACTGGTCTGGCCCAGGAGCCTTAAACACGTTCAGTTTGTCTATTCTATCGGCAACGACTGCCGCGGTACACCGAACACTATCCAGGCGAGCACCGTCGTGCCTGACACCTGTCTCGGGGATATATATATATATATATATATACAGGGTGTTCCCATAAGTCCGGCATCATAGGAGAAATTTATATTTTTCTATTTCTACAAACCATAATTCATATTTTTCTCATGCTCGGGATGCCAATTTCCCGTCCACCATTCTGTTCAGTGACGAGGCTGTTTTTTTTATAGAAATGGTGAGGTAAATCGACAGAACACCCGCTACTGGTCTCTAAACAACCCTCACTGGTATACCTCTTCAAAGGAACAAGGTGCATCTCGGGTGATGGTATGGTGTGGCATTTGGAAGGATCGCATCATAGGCCCCCTCTGTTTCGATGAACATGTCACTGGAGGCACCTACCTACGTATGCTCAAGGAAGAAGCATTTCCCAGTGTCTTGAACGAAGAAGGAAATTTCCCAACATGGTTCCAGCAAGACGGCGCTCCTGCACATTACAGCACCCAAGTAAGGGAATACCTGTACCAAAAAATATACATCCATTATAAAGGATGCATATTTTATTATTGGGGTTTTTATTCAGCATATACCAAATACATTTCTCATGGCTGAATCTTCAAACAGTGATGCCGCGTTTATAGCTGGAACAAAAAAATGAAGATCATTGATTGGTTTCATGCGACATATTCTGTGACGCAGGTGCCGAGGAACTTTTGCAGAGATCCAAACAATAGAAAAAGTATCACGAATTGTTAGAAAATTTGAAACAAAAGGAAATGTAAGCAATCAACATGAGGGTAATAGTGGTAGGCGACGATCCACAAGAACTATGCAACACGTAAATAGGGTTCATAAAATTATTGAGCGCAGTCCGAAGTAGTCATACTTCATACCGCGCTAAACCTTTTTCCTTTAAAATTCATTCACAAGCTTCACTGACTAATGTTCAAAAACAAAAATGAATGGAATTCGCAACATGGATGTTAGCAAAGCTAAAAATCCCGAGTGTCAAGAAGATACTTTTCTTGGCCAGAATTAATCCTCAGTTTATTTTAAATGCCCAGCTATTAAAGCTAAAATAACTTAAGATTATAAAATTGCAACTTAATTCTACTCCCCCATTGACCCTTTCTAAACGATCAGAATGTGTGTGTTCATACGTTCGTTTCCGGAGAAGCAATGTTATTTGTATGACAAGTCGTCTCTAACCTCACTTCTGTTTGAGATACATTACCCCTGGTGAGTACAGCCCGACTTGTCTTGTAACTTTTAGTCTTTATTTTATTGTTTAGAATTTGTGATGGTTTAATATTTGTATTATTGTGATCCTTTTTTGTTTGCTTTAATTGTGTAATGTCTTTTTCAATTTTCAATGTAACAAAAAAAAAAATTTTTTTTTGTAAATAATTCACTAAGAGAAATACACTTGGAGGCTGTCGTCTACATCTCAGCATCCACCAAATTCCATTTTGGTTTTTTTTTTAGCTTCTAGTCCTGACTTATATCCTAACTTGAGCAATAAGCTTCCCTGCCCATATTTATATATCATTTATCACTTAGTTATTTAAGTTTAGTTAATTTCCTTTAGCCATTCATTTAAGTTAATTTCCATAGTTTAATTATATATCCTTTTATAATACCCAGTTAATTAGTAAGTTTTCATTATAAATATAATTTTTAAAAAATTTATTAATTTTCTTTATCCTAACCACTAAGTGTAACTTTTTTAAATTCCAATCCTAGATTTATTAAGAACCTGGTCTCTTTTTGACACAGTTTTCTAAACACATCACTTCACTGACGAGTGCCATGTACATCTGTCGAGGGGAGATTAATAAGCAAAACTTTCGTTATTGGGGAAGTCATGCTGGCACTACAATAGAACTCTTCTACGTAGTGTTGCTAAACTTAACATTTGGGTTGCTGTTATAAGTGGTGTGGTGTAGTAGGTCCCTATTTCTTTGAACGAAACTGGAAAAGCAGTAACGATAACAAAAAATTCATATCGTTAAATGCTACAGCTTTTTACTTGCCACAACTAATTAGTTCGTCCCGTAGAAGTAATAAGTGCATTACCCCAGATTCACAGTGGTTTCAGCAGGATGGAGCACCTTCACCCACTGCTTGTGAAACTCGCAACTTTTCGAGGAAGCTTTTGTCCGGACAACTAATCTCCCTTCATGAGCCAGTGGACCCCATATTCATCTCACCTCACACCCCGAGAGTTTTTTTGTGGCGTTACATAAAAAACAGGATCTATTCTACCAGGCTTAAGGCACTTGAGGACCCAAAGACCAAAGTCAATGAGGTAATCAACAACATACAGCTGAGCTATTTCCAAAAATGATGTCAAGCATTTGTGTAAGGTTGAATATTGCGTTAGAGAAAATGGCGATTGCACTGAACATGTTTAACTGAAGTTAATAAACTCCACTGTTTTACGTACCTATTGCGTTTGTCTAGATTATTTTTTAGCTTAGAACATTTATTTAAAGAGAGATTTTATATATATTTATTCAGAGAAAATTACCCCCACCAGAGTTCAGGGTTCGAACCCATCCTCTCTTCAATAGGAGGTGAGGGCGCTTGCCACTACATTACGATGGGATAAGAATTAACACAACCTATCATACATTTAAACAACCGAAGAAACGCACGACGCTTTCGTGTCCAGAGGCATTTTACTGTCCCGCACTTGAGGTAATGATTAGCATTTCATTCAAATTGTGGTGGAACGCTGATGTTCCATGAATGGAATATCATCTATGAACACGCACGAGTTTGCATAATGCAAAAATTTATACACACTTTTTTCCAAGGACAACTACACGAAGCAGAAATCATATTAAACTCTTTATGTTGTCCTTACACTGAGAGGTAGTTTAATTAAATCGTAGTAGTAGTTTTTTTTACATATTCCACTTGAACAATAGTTGTTAAAAAATAAAGTTGATGCTAAAGCAAGAAATAAAAAAAAAAAAGTCCAAAAAGAGAGAGATCGCTTCAGTCAGAGTTTGTAATGGTTTCTATTCGTTTCTCTCGTTTAGGAAAAACATTCACTGTTTTCGTCGATAAACGCGTGAAAATTTATTCAAAACATTACCGTGACGATATCTTGAGCAAGATATTGCCTGAAATTGAAAGTTACGATGAGAATTAGGTTTTTCAGCGAGATGGCGCGGCGGTTCATCTCATCGGTTCCGACACACCATTGCATACTCGCAAGAACAATGTCCCGATTTCATCGCGCCGGAAGGATGGTCACTAAATAGTCCAGATTTAAATTCAGTTGACTATTTCATACGGAGACATTTAGTTGATAAAATTTACGGACAAAATATTCAAGATGTCAATCAACTTCGAGAGTGCAGTTTAACAGCATGGAATGAGCTCGATCAAGACACTATTTCTACAGTAGGTTCGCCAATGGAGAACGAGGCTACAATATTGGTCATTGAAAATAATGGAAGACGCATTAAACACTCACTGCTTTTATGTTTTATTCAATTTGCTTTTGTTCATTGTAATCATCATTAATTTTCAGCTACGTCTCTAATTACCTCTTTATCAACTTTATTTTTTAACTACTATCGATTTATAAAAAGACTACTCATCCGATTTAAATAAACTTCCTCTCATTTTAAGGACAATATAAAGGGTTTAATATGGTTTCGGTTTCATTTATCCTTGGAATTGTAGTTTCATTGACCGGGTGAAAAAGGTCACTTTTTATGGGGCATTATATATATATATATATATATATATATATATAAACACGTGAAATGAATGAATAATGCAAATCCACAAGGAAAAAGAAAAATGATTGCAAGGCCAGTAATAATCTACTTAAACTCCCGTCTCTCCGATTTTCATAAATTAATTATACAACAGTAGCTTCGTTTCTTCATTAGGAATGCGATTTAGACTATCTAGTAAGGGAAATGGTTAAAAATGTAACCTAACCTAAAAAAAATCTAGCGAGTTTGTAGTTTTACAGGATTTTTAATGAAAATCTAGTGTGGTTTTTTTTTAGTTAAAAAAAAATCACCAGATTGACATTAGTATTCGTGTAAATGCTAATTGGATTCAGTTTGATGGTGTTTGCGATAGAATTATGACGTGCCGTTCGTGTGATTTCGACTGTGAGAACTTGATTCGTCATGTGCCCTAGATGAAGACAAAGCATTGGATGTTTTTATCAATTACGGCGTTATTCTCTCATCCTTAACTTGCCCGAAATGTGACAGTGTTTTAAACTTGGTAAGACGGCTACAGAAACGCATGGAATGCTTGCAGCTGTCTACGGAGATGAAGTTGTTACAAACAAGACTGACTGCAAGTAGTTTGGAAGGTTTCGAGAAGGAAATGAGTCTTTGGAAGATGAAAGAAGTGGTCGTCCGTCTGTCTTGTTTGTAACAATTTCATCTCCGTAGACAGCTGCATGCATTTCTGTAGCCGTCTTACCAAGTTTAAAACAAAATCTGATGTTTGCACGTTGCTCAAATTTCGACATTTTCTGCAAAATCGCCAGACGCCACAAAAACGCCCTCTCACAAAGCAATGACACGGCGCACTGGTGCATAGTTGAATGGTGTTTGTTGGCATCTGGCAAGTGGCCAAGGTGACGTCATCAGCCATACACACTGACATCACCTAGTGACACGCGTTCATTAGTTGCGGGACTATTTACCAAACTTTTTGATCACACTTTATATATATATATATATATATATATATATATATATATATATATATGCAAGGTGGCGCAGGAGTCAAAGGAGCCAGAGAGAATGGATCTTTCCTGTTCTATGGCCACCACTAAGACTCCTCTCCTGACTTTTCCGCCACCCTGTGTATAATATGTGGGCTACGTCGTGGCCGATGTCGTAACACCGCTTCCCGAAGATCAGCGAAGTTAAGCAACATTGGGTCTGGGTAGTAGTTGGATGGGAGACCGTCCTCTGCGCCCAGATTATGTAGCGACCCGTGGTTCGGATCCCACGTAAAGCTGTAGGTCCCCTCCGTCATATGACCTTAGATTTTGCGAAGGAAGTTAAACAACCCCAATTAAAAAAAAAATTATATATATATATATATATATAGAGATAATTACGAAAGTTGTCGTTCTGGGAATCGCAAACCTTGTATTCATGATGATGCGTGTTGGAAAGTTAATTATAACGAAACTTAATCAAATTCAGTTAACATAATTTAATAATTGAAAAGGAAACTAGAATGTTAACATTGGAATAACGCAAAATCGAAATAACCAAAGTTGAAATTAGGGTATTTATACGAGAGAGAATATAAATGAGTTACTGCGAAAATGTTAATATTGAAACAAACTTAATTGGTGAGTGGAAGCAAGGCCGCCGAGAAGGCGGGGAAGCCGGGTTAAATCCCCGGGGCCCGGACCTCTAGGGGGCCCGGAAAGAGGGGGGATAAAATCTAAAAATATTAATAAAGCAATTGATTAAATAAGAGGAAATATAATTAACATACGTACATTTTATAGAGATTATAATAGTCAAACTGAAACAGATAAAATATCTGTGGTCCACCAATGCCCAAGACCGACTGACAGATCTGGGAACCATTGTAATTGAAAGCCAGTTAGCCCGTACTTTAAATTTCATCGGAATCATTTACCACTTTGCTCGAGAGAAGGCAAAGAAGTACACTTCTAATTATGAAAATCTTGCAGTAAACAATTGTCTTGCCTCCATGGACTGGTACTGCATTTGTAAATTGTATGGTGATAGAATATAATTGATTCGAAAAATAAAATGGTAATTTTCTTCCGAGTTGTTTATTCATACTCTATGTTTTGAATAGTGACTTGGACATCTAATCAGTTTGCTTGTTATGTATACAAAAACCATTCATAATAAAATACTGAGTAAACAGGGGGACCCATATACCAATCCTTCCCCGGGCCCGTGGCAGCTCTCGCGGCCCCGAGTGAAAGCACAAACTGTAAACTAACCACATCAAACAAAACGTTAAATTAGTCTTTTGAGGGTATATTTCCAAGTCTTAGAAATTTTAGAGTCCTTTATAGTCTAAAATTTAAAAAAAAAAATTTTGTCTAACAAAGTACTGTGTACAAAATTGTAACTTCAAGTTTTGTTAAAATTGAATTATTAAATGTTACGTGAAAATAAGTTTTGTTTAGATTAAACACGAGCAAGATTATATTTACTTGGAATTGGGTTTGACTTCATGTGGAAAATTTAGAAATGATTAATTCCAAATACGATAAATTTACTTTTGTGCGTTTCTAATCTAAATAAAACTTATTTTAAAGCAACATTCGGTGCTGGTTAAGTGTGCGGTCTACCTACGATTGGTTAGGTTTAATCATGATATTTTCGTTAAAACTAACGAAAATATCATGACTAAACCTAACCAATCGTCAAGGGCGATTGACAATGGGATGTAAACAAACAATTAGTAAACAAGATAAGAAGCTATAATTAAAAGGTAGACCGCCGAATCGTAGGTAGACCGCACACTTAACCAGCACCGTAACATTCTTTATTTAGTTCAATTTTAACAAAACTGCGACTCATAATTGGAACACGCTACTGTTAGTTTAAAATCTAAATAATTTTGTTTAAATTAAAGGCCTAAAGGTAAAAATAAAAGGTAAAAATCATCTGACGACACAATCGCTAGGCGGTAAAGTTAAAAGGTTAATGGGTACCCGCCCCCATTCGTTGAAGTACGACTCCGTCGAGCGTCAAGAGACGTTTGTTATAGTACAGGGTGTCCCGTAAGTCTGGACCCATAGTGATTTATAATATATTTTTTTATTATGTTGCAGGTAAACCATGTCACTGACTAGAGAGGAGAGAGTTCAAGTTATTCTGCTGGTCGGGACCCGCAGTCACCGGGAAGTGGCCGAAGAATTCAACAATATGCATCCAGACCGCGCACCAATCACACACAGATGTGTTGGCAAGTTGATAGCCAAATTTAAGGAAACTGGATCCGTAGCAGACAAGCCTCGCAGAGGACCTTCAAGGACTGTTACGGAAGACGAAACCAGTACCAATGTGTTGGCTAGCTTCGCTGTCAGTCCCAAGAAGTCACTTCGATGCATGTCCAGCGAAACTGGGATCTCCAAGAGCAGCATCCACCGCATCTTGAAACTTCATCACTGGCATTTCTGCGACTGTGATTCAGAAAGTGCTGTCGCAGTGGAGATTGCGTCTTCAACTATGTGTGCGACACAACGGCGGACACTTGAACAGATTATGTAATAAATTTTTGGACTATTTTGTAATTTATTATTTTTCCCTATGGGTCCAGACTTACGGGACACCCTGTAGAGTAACCATTCTAAACGAGCTTATGATGATATTTACATAACACAGCGAGTTTTGACTAAACATAACTGTTAGGTGGTTATCATCATTACCAACTGTTTTAAATTGGTGGGTTGATTTTGAGGAATTGGGTTTCTATTATGACACGTTTCATTTAGAGGGCGTAAGGATAGGTTGTTTTAATTTAAAATCAACATTTCAAATTTGAACTATGAATAGACAATAATTATATTATACATTACAATTATCGTAATTATAAATATAAAAATAACTTGCAATATATAATTAAATTCAATTCAATTAAATGTGATTATATGATTTAGCTACCAGTGACGATGGGGAGAGACCATTCTCCGAAATGGTTGGCGTCTCAATAAAGATGTTTAAATTGATGGCTTTGCTTTTCAGCCGAAACCTGAGAGAAAGCGAGGGATCACCTGAAGATCAGGGCCCCCAGCCTCAATTACCAAATGATATCTTCGTTAAAACTAACGAAAATATCACGACTTAAACTAACCAATCGTCAAGGGCGTACAGTTGACCTAACCGGGCATTCACTTTAATTTATTATTATATTTGATACTGTAAAGCAAAAAACAAGAATACATGGGGGCCCTGATCTTCAAGTGATCCAAAATGAGGTATCTCTACTTTTGAAAATGATAATCAACGATGAATATTAAAACAAAAAGTCAAAAGAATGAAATATATGAATTTTCTTTCTCAAAGGTCATTTTTTCGCCGATCTATAATAAGGGGATAAACAGTCCTGTAATTCTTTCGAAACACACACACACACACACACACGCGCGCGCGCGCGCATCTAACGCATAATCGAGGTACCGACTTTTTAAGATCTATATCTAAAAAACTAATTAACCAAACCTAATTTAACTTAACCTAACCTAACCTTAGTGCCATCGAACAGAGAAGAGCGTGATAAGTAGATAAGTATTTCGGACGCAACTAAGGACTAGAAGAGGGTAGTAAAAATGTTAATGACTAACACTATTTAATGTTAGTCATTAAATAGCGAGGTACGCTCTAATCTAGCCTAACCTAACGAGGGCCAACGTATCTTTTTTCGGACAGTAAAAATATTTCTAGAATTTTAATAGAAAATTTTTAAAGTTCTGATGTACCAAAAGTGTTTACCTCACAAAAAACATTTATTCCACTACATCTACGAATTAGCTCACTCACTCGACCTCACTTATGCACAGTTGCCTGCACACGTGCGCGCGCGCAGACAAGTGCGTTTGAATAACAAAGGGTGGAGGAATTGTTATTTTGAATTCAGTTTTAAGGCGTCAATCAAAGCCGGGTTTTCAATTGTTCCGCTTCCGAATCAGGATCAGACTGAAGAGTCTGTTGAAGGTAAATGAGATTTGGAAATGTACTTTCATTCAGTCATTAAAGCGCGCGCGTGTGTGTGTGTGTGTGTGTGTGTATTGTATGTATATATACACGAGGCGTTTGGGCAAATAGAGGCGAATCAACCAAAATCCCGAAATGGTTAATTCGCCTCTATTTGTCCGAGCGCCTTATATATATATATATATATATTATATATATATTATATATATATACACACAAATATATCTCAACCTAACTTAATTGGGACAATAAAAATGGTTCAAAATAGGGTAACGAGTACCTTACTATTTAATGACAACAGAAACCACTCTTTGAGCCCTCATTTGCGTCCGAAACCCTTATCACGTCCTTCTCGGTTCGATGGCACTAAGGTTAGGTTAAGTTAAATTAGGTTTGGTTAATTAGTTTTGTAGACGTATAGATTTAAAATAATCGGCACCACACTTATGCGGTGGTGTGCGTGTTTAAGGTTAAAAGAACCATCATATGCCTTTTAATGAAACCGCATGTAACTAGCTAAGTATTTTTAATGTATAGACAAACAGAATTACTGCAGTAGTATGGAACACTTTACGCTCCAACATTACATTATTCATTATATATCGTCCTGGTATTTAAACACAATTAGTGAACGGCCTTCATCGCACGAGATTGTGAGCTTAAAACAGTCAATACTAAAAAAAATTAATTCTCCCAAACTATCGCAATTATCTTATTGTAGTTATAAGTGTGGAATAAATAATTAAAGCACGTTATTAACCCTTATTTCATAACTGGGGTAAAATATACCCGTGGCATAATTAACCATGGTTATGAACTAAAGGTAAAACCCGTCGCTACACAAAATCCAAATGTACTATTTCAACAATTAATGAGAAAGCTTAACTTTAGTAAACGAATGCCGATTTTTTTTTCTTCCTACAAGAAGTCTGCCTTTTTAAGACGAGTTTAACAATACATGACTGCGAGCATTATTCTTCAAAGTAAAGCCCGTAACGAGTAGAATATTCAAGAAATTAAAATTTAAATGAAATACGAAATGTTTTTAAAATTTATTCTCTGCAGGGAAATATCATAGGATGGAAATTTTTTGGAGAGAATAAATTTTCTTTTTATCTTTTCCCGTCTCTATTTTTATTCGTAATAACTGTTTGAATAAATTTTCATTTATATTATTTTTAAGAGAAGTTTTTTAGCTCAGCTCATTATATAGTCGAAGGTTATTGGACTCGGTTATTTTAATTTGATGGGAGTGAGTCATATCTTTTACACACTTAATTGCGTATATAATTTGCCAAGAGCTCACAGTTAAGAGTAATATTTAAATGACAACTGCATTAATATTTCAGTGAACAACATAAATTTAGTTCTTGTTTATATACTCGTTCGTGTATCCTGATATACATTCGTAGGTTCACATATACATTCGCAGGTTTAAATATACACTCGTAGGATTAAATATACATTCGCAGGTAGCATACGATGCATCCTGGTAGAAGTTGGAGTCCTGAAGAATTGGTGTGTGTTTCAAACTATTGAATAACCTTTATTAATAATAAAATAAATACATTGGTTTTACAATGACATAAATAATTGTGAAGCTGGACTATTTATTTAATTTGGCACTTAAGCTTCAGGCTTTACTGGGCTCTTATTAAAAATAAAAGTTATTATTATAATAAATTAAAACTATGAAAGAAAAAGTTATTAAATACTAATGATTAAAATAAGTAGTGCGGAGAATGTGAAATGTTGAATCCGAAATCATTCTGGTAATGGTGTGGGAGCGGTTAAAAAAAAATACTGTTGTACAACATCTAGACTCTAGAGAAATAGTTGGGGAGATCTTAATTAACTCTTTCAGTCCCGAATAAAACTGGGTTGTGAAAATTTTTTTTTACATATTTTTATTAGTGATAAACTTATAAAAATATTTCTAGGACATTTTTATATCTACACAAATATTTATATTTTCAGACCATCTACGCATAATCATCGGTGACTCAAATATAAATATTAATAGAGCACAAAATCAAACTGCTTTTACATAAGCATCTTCTGATATATATATATATTTCAAGAACGAAACCTACAGACGAAACCTACCTAAATAAATTCCTTCTTCTTTTATATCAATTATTTGAGAGAAATCCCAGCGCAAACTCTCCTACGCGAGATGCTGCCGACGACTGATGACAACGAAGGAGTCCAGGTTAACCAGGTCATCAGTATATAATGCCCTTTATTTTATTTAATTAATAACTTTTAAATAAGCCTACATTATGTAACTCATTATTGATGACGAAAAGCAACAGAATATAGCAAGCGCCGTATCTCGACAACCTCTCAAGAAATGGAATCCAGTGGAACGACCAAAATAGTTTTGCAAAATTACATGCTTGAAACATGTTTAGATGCAATTTTAAGTGGCTGGTGGGTGTGGCACCCGCCACCACATTGCATGAAATACGAAATACTCAGGATGAGCGAGTTTTTCAGTTTCATTTCTTCATTAACATATTTTCAGATTTTATAATAAGAACTGGCAAAGATGCGTCGAAATTATCGTATACATGACATTACATCGTACAGAAAGTCCAATTATCGTATACATACGATAATTATGGGGATCTGGGAAGACACTATGGGACCAAAACACGTGAAAATTAAGTGGCTGCTACAATAATGCTAACCTATAAGACGACTAACAATAGCCGTGCGTAACTGATGGGGAAAAATGTTATAGATACGATACAGCATGGCCGAATATATAGCGACTTTATAAGGTCATCAACGAGTGAAAGGGTTTAGGTACAGTATTTCTATTCTCCGCTTGGTGCTAGGATGTACCTAAAAATTCCCCAGGTTTATCGCGAAAACTCAAACTATATTTATTTGGAAAGGAAAAAGAAAAAAAAAGTTAAAAAAAAGAGTAGACTTATACATTCGCAGACTTTGATAGATTAATAGATTTATGCAATTGTACGTTTATTTCAATAACAAAAGAAGTTGCTATAAAAAATAATTGCTTTCACGTCTGCTCAATTCCCAACCCGTATTTCTTTGTACTTTATGGTCGTAAGAAGCTTAGCGAGTATTTCTGCTTTACTAATTCTTTCAGAAGAAGCTTATGAATGTAATGCAATTATTCCACTTTCGCTACCCTTTCTACACAGTTAAGAATGGAGAAATAAGGGAAATAATATTAAATTTAAATACTTGTTGGAACAGTATATTAATTATGGTGCTCGCCTGCGAACGCTTTCACTATTTATTTTGTTTTTGTAATTTATTTTTTAATATTTTTTTTATTTCCTCGCTGAGAAACTTACATTTTTATAATTATGTAATGAGCATTTTATATATTTGTACTGTAATAACACAAGATAAAGTGGCATATAACACACTTATTTCAGTTATTATGACACACACACACAATACATATATATGTTACACACAAACAGTACATAGAACAAGGAATGCTTCTGGGAAAATTAAATCCATTATAGTTCGAATAAGTAATAAATGACAAATACTATAATTTTTCTTTTTCATGGTGGAGGGCCCAACGTGGGCAACGGGTCACTCGCAGAGAGGCCCCAAAATATAGCTTCCCTCACAAGCTAACTGCCAAGCATATATGATCCAGCTAGATCCTGTCCCGAAGCTGGATCCTCTCTGCTTGGCAGGTAGCTGGTGATGAAGGCTATATTTTGGGGCCTCTTTGCGAGTGACCCGTTGCCCACGTTGGGCCTTCCATCATGAAAAAGATAAAATATAGTATTCGCCATTTACCATTACTTATTCGAACTATAATGGATTTAATTTCTCAGAAGAGTTCCTCGTTCTATGCACAGTCTGTGGTGTAACAAAAGTTTCTCAGGGGACCATTCTGAGTTATCACATACATACATATACAAGGTTGACAAAAGTAAATAGATACCACGTCGATTGTCCTCAAGAACAAATGGTAAAATTCATGAATGTAAGTGGCAGAACGTGTGTGTGTGTGTGTGTGTCAGTTTTACATAATGGAAGCGGGAAAGCAACACGATTCATTCAATAAATCTATTATTTATTGACTTTTATCATCAAGTCATAAACTATCGAAAAACCGAAAGCGTCTACTTATTTTTGTCAATCTCATATATATATATATATATATATATATATATATATATATATATTATATATATATATATAATATATATATATATATATATATATATACAGGGTGGGCGGAAAGTAGCTCCCTATTTTGGATTGGTAAAAAAATACGTATATTATTCATTTATTTCAGAAAAAATAATATGAGAAGGTAGGCATACATGGTAGGTTTTCTCTAAAATTCAATGTGGGCTCCAACTCTTTCCACCAGCTTCTGGAGCCGCCCAGGAATGGCGTCCACTGACTTTAGCAGGAACTCCGGCGGGATGGAGGACATGACTTCGCGAATTCGGTCCTCCAGTTCTTCCAATGTCCTCGGTTTGGTGCGGTAGACTTCTTCCTTTACCCACCCCCAAAGAAAGAAGTCGCACGGTTACCGCTGAAAAACGGCAAAATCGGTTCAGTGTAACGGTGTGGTGTGGTATGACCTCAGATCAGGTTGTGGGCCCGTTCTTTCTGCGCAACACCATGAATGCTGAGCGGTACCTTGCTATGTTGCGAAACGAGGTCTGGCCGGTTGTCAGCACATGGGAGAACATCGAGGATCTGATATTTATGCAAGATGGCGCCCCTCCGCACTTCGCTCTTGTTGTCCGTGAGTGGCTGGATGCCCACTTCCCTGGGCGTTGGATGGGTCGTCGTGGTCCACATCAATGGCCAGCCAGGAGCCCCGACTTGACACCGTGCGACTTCTTTCTTTGGGGGGGGTAAAGGAAGAAGTCTACCGCACCAAACCGAGGACATTGGAAGAACTGGAGGACCGAATTCGGGAAGTCATGTCCTCCATCCCGCCGGAGTTCCTGCTAAAGTCAGTGGACGCCATTCCTGGGCGGCTCCAGAAGCTGGTGGAAAGAGTTGGAGCCCACATTGAATTTTAGAGAAAACCTACCATGTATGCCTACCTTTTCATATTATTTTTTCTGAAATAAATGAATAATATACGTATTTTTTTACCAATCCAAAATAGGGAGCTACTTTCCGCCCACCCTGTACAGTATATATATATATATATATATATATATATATATATATATATATATATATATATAAAATTTACAATTATTTTTGAAACATTTACCAGTCAGAGAATGAACAAAGGGTGATGATGTTGGGTTATTATTATTATGGCGTAGAAAATATAATTAATACGGTTATTTAAAAAATATTTCCCATCATTATTTTAATTTACAAATAAAAAGCAATTCATAAAATTCCCCAGCAACAAATGGGACGTTTAGTAAACATTATACAGGGTGTCCCATAAGTCCAGCATCATAGGAGAAATTCATATTTTTCTATTTCTACAAACCATAATTCATATTTTTCTCTTTCTACAGGCCATAATGTCTGTGAGCAAGGAAGAACGAATCCAGATAATTCTACTCATAGATTTTTATCTCTGGGGCCACTCGAAAGCGCTGGTATACGCAGAGAAAATTAGGTGTGTTGAACATTTGCGGCAGCGCATTATTGGGGCATGTAACACCATTACTCCCGACATCATTCACCGTGTGCTTGCTGACTGGGTATCACGTCTGAATTTGTGTATTGAAAACAATGGTGGACATATTGAGCACGTTCTGTAAATAAAAGCTTTTGTTTTGCCTTTTTTTATTATTTTTCCTATGTAATAAGTGCTAATCCTGAAGTCAAAAAATTATTATAGAGGTAGAAATACAGGGTACTTCAAAAAATGTTACCACTTCTATGGCGCTAATCTGTCATACTTTACCACTTATAGTTTGTTTTTTTGTTTATGCAAGTATGTGTGTATTTGTTTGTTTTTTAATAATGTTTTTTTTCAGGGATTGTGCGAGTGATTAACCAATATAAATGGCTACAAGATCTATATTAGAGCAACGCAGATTTCTGCGTTGTTCTGATGTAAACCCTGTAGCCATTTCCACTGAATGGGGTTTACTCATTAATCACTCGCACAATCCCTAAATAATAAAGACATTATAAAAAATAAAAAAAATTAACACACAAATACATAAAAAAAAAAAACTAAGTGGTAGGCAATGACATGTTAGCACCATATAAGTTGTAGTTTTTCAAAGCACCCTGTATTGTATAGTCTCATCGATAATAATCTGAATGATGTATGAAGAGGTATGGTGATATTTTGGGGGATTGTCTAAACCCCCTTGGTAACGGCAAGGTCATGTAACGGAGGGGACCTACAACTTTACGCGAGATCTAGACAATCTTATTAGGGTCGTTACATCTGAACGCGGAGGACGGTCACTCATCCAACTACTTACCCAGACCCAGTGTCATTTAACTTAATTCGCTGATCTATAGGGGAAGCGGTGATCTATTAGAAATATATTTTAGACGGTCTCTATCTAAAACTCCTAAATTTCATAGGCTTCTCTAACTTCATATTACAAGAACAAATATTAAATTTTCCAATTGATGTCTCAAACTATTTTGATACATACAAGTCTGATTACCAACTCGGTGAGAATTACAATTTACCTTTTTAAAAACAAAAACAACTCTTGAGGACTTCAAGTTGATTACTGAACGGACTACTTCAGTTTTATTTATTTTAATGAAAAGGGCAAAATTTTACTTAATAATTTACAAACTTAAAAACTACCTTGCTTTAACCTACATACAAATTCAGATGCAATATGCAACCAGTACAGCTATTCCAATAGCTATTAAAATTGTAATAATCTCTTATTCGGTCATTAAACATAAAATGACCATTATCCTTTCAGTGGTGTTCATGTCCGGAATGTTTGTATAATTTAATGTTAAATTAACTAAATAAATTCCTCTTTCTACGTACTTCTTACCTTAATTAAATGTATAATAAATGCAGCAACTGAAAAAGTATAGCTAAATATGCGAAATGACTGATTTTCAAGCGTTCTTCCACCGTTGGTTGACTAATTATGAATACAAAGTTAACAATATTGATACTTCGACTAATTGCGCTACTGTTAATTTTAATGCGAAAGTATGGACTAGTGGATTACCTACGTAGTTAAGTTAATGATATTAAGCATGGTACTGTACTGGAGTATGAAAATTTTAAGTTTAATTTTGGGAAAGGTAAATATTGCAAGACTACACACTAACACAAGTTCAAAATAGACATGATATTGTTTGAGAACTCTGTCAATATCTGGAATAAGATTTTTCAGCGAGCTTATTTTATCTCCTTAATTTAATATCATAACAAAGTCGTTACGCAGGAGATTAAACAACCTCTCCGCCCCGACGAGCAAAAATATAAAATAATGCCCGCACATAGCCAGTGAAACATCGTGGAGACACGAAATCCATCCAATCCGAAAGCTAAAGTTATTGGCCAGTGTTTCTCTTTACTTTCCTATATAAACAAGGTAAATCCTTCACCGTACTGTATTCCGGCCGAATTTGGAGTTGGGTTTCATGTTTTTACGTAAGAAACAAAATATACACGAGTATAATCATAACATGAAATCAATTAAAATAAGGGGGCGTTGGAACGCGAGTGCAGTTAGTCACTCACGAAATGAAAATACTTGCGGAGGGCGGGGCTTCCATCCCTACACGTAACGCAGGGATATTATATATATATATATTTTTTTAAAGTAGAGTATACTCGTATGGTCTATATGAAGAGACAACAGTTAAGAGTTTGGCTTAGTAGTTTTAATAATGGGAATATAAGAGGTAATTAGAGGTTTAATGGGATCCACCTTAATAGTATGAAAATTAATAACAGTTTTAGTTAATTACATTCTCTGTAAAATAGCAAATAACATTCTGTACTCCGCATAATCGGCTTTAAAAATAGTCTTACTCTTATTTCAGAACTGAAATAAAGGTATTTTTCAAGTAGACTGTACAATCGGCTATCAAAATCGTCATACGCTCGGTCATACCTACCTTACTACCTTATACTACTACTACTAATGTCTTTTTATCAATCGAGATTACCATTATCAATTTTATCATTATCATCATAATCATTAATGATTTATTAATGGAGTGCTTTTATCGGTCACATACGAGTATGTCTCTGAGAAATTTGACAAACGTTTCTGAGGGGGTTCATTTCATACTATTTTGTAAATACCTTCCTCTCTCTCTATTTCCATTCACAATATTCAATTTAAGTTTGTCAAAATTAGTTCAACTCTTTCATTTTAGTACAAAAGTACACTCAAATCGTGCATGGAAATGATTATCATAAAGATAATGTCAAATTTATATGAGTTAGGCGCAGCTGCATATTCTTGCGTACTCAGTGTATATATATTGCAGTTCTTGCGTACTCGGTATATATTACGGTTCTTTTTTTACTTAGATGTATTCCTACTTTTAACATATTTGCTATGTACCAGTATATTATATTATTCAAAACAACAGTTTTGGATTAAAGTTCGTCCGGAAACAAAATTTCTGAAAAGCCTAAAATTTAGTAATTATTAATAATTTTTAAAAATTCATTATTGTTACCAATTTAATAATAAATATACAAAGAAAATCAAAACATTTACAATCAGTAATTTTTTAATGCTTTTCAGAAATTTTATGTCTAGGCGAATTTTTTTCCGGAACTCTACATAAATGAATTTAAGTCATACTAGATATATTCTAATTTACAGACCTAACACTTAGAACCTAACAACCTTCTTTCGTGTAAACAAAGTCGAGACACAATTACACGAATAAATAGTTTAATTAATTAAATTTGCTTATATACACGGTGTCCCAGAAGGAAATGTCAAGAATGCACCATTTGACTCTTTGGGTATTTCTAAGTAGAAAGTATTATATTGACATGTTCCTGATTCCCAACCGTTACCAAGATACAGGCTTCTACATTTGGGTAACTAAAACATAATAAAAAGCCGATCTTAGATAATATTCAATGACATTCAATGATACATTGGCAACTGTGCAGATCCTCACATTATTTATTTACATTATTTTTTGGTCTGGGGGTTCTTGAAGAGTAACGTTTATCAGCGGGGTAAGCCCGAAACTAGGGAGCAGTTGTTTGCACGTATACAGGATGCGTTCATAAACCTCAGAAATGAACTTCCGCGTTTTCCTTGGCAAGACTCGATGGATCGGAGGCTCGCCGCGTGCATTGAAGAAGGAGGGGGTCACTTTGAAACCATTCTGCAATAAGTGCAATAGTGTATTGTATGTTTGTACTTTTTGTAAACCACAAGTGTCATTAAATAGTATCTAAGATCGCCTTTTTATTATGTTTTAATTACCCAAATGTAGAGGCCTGTATCTCGGTAACGGTTGGGAATCAGACCCATATCGATATAATACTTTCTATTTAGAAATACCCAAACAGTGAAATGGTGCATTCTTGACATTTCCTCCTGGGACACCCTGTATTTAACTAAGTGGTAAAATAAATATTTATTTAATAGTATATATTTCACTACACAAACGTCAACTTACATCCTTTCAGCAATCCTGCATGTACAATTCCATGGGTGGATTTGATTCATGTCTACATAATATGCATTTCAAATAACCTTATCGAAATTTCTTTTAACCTTTCACGCTAAAGTGACAATTAACAACAACGCCAATACTTCACAAAAAAAACAAAAAAAAAACACGAATACAAAAATTGAAATTACAGAGTTCTAATGTGGTTTAAGGCCTTATCTCTAATTTGTAAAGTTAAATGCTAATTTCTCAAAGTAGAAATGGTTATCTTCTGAAATTTTATACTCATTTTTACTACTTAAAAAAAGCTTGTTATTTTTATCAAGTAAAAGCAAAATATTTGAATGAAATTTAAGTCGAATTATAAAAATTAAGTAATTCCTTCAGAGTCAAAACACTTTAGTGACATTTTTAGGCCGACGTTTGGGATTTGAGCTACCAGAAAAACTGCTTCGAATAGGTTGCGAATAATTCAAAATAAATTATATTAAATTAAGATAAATGAGGATTAGTAAAGAAAAGTTAAGTTTAGGTACAGTTCAGGACAAATAGCGTACGAGGGTTAGGTCAGAACTTATAGGTTTACTTAGGTTGAGTTGGGTTAGATTACGAGTTAGTAAACTGGAAAAAAGTAAAGTTCATTTAAGTTTCATGTACTGTAGACTATTTGGGTCTGAGGCGAAATTAGATCACATACTCACGGGATGATATTCGGGTTGTGCTTGCAAAAAATTCTGTCATTGATTCATCAACAGGTGTCAGCGGTCCTTGGAAAAATTAAAAATTAATAGTATTTTATGTCTATATATATCTACGCATCTACTTACATTTACCTTCACACATATAGCTCGGAATGGTCCCCTGAGAAATTTTTGTTACACAGAAGACCGTGTATGGAACAAGGAACTCTTTTGGAAAAATTAAATCCACTCCAGTCCGAATAATTAGGTAGTGGTAAATGACAAATACAATAGTTTTCCTCTTTCACAATGGAAACCCAACGTGGGCAATGGGTCACTCGCAGAGAGGCCCCAAAATATAGCTTCCATCACCAGCTTCAAGTAACTTTTTTTTATACAGGAAGGAAGGGCCAAGGGCGAATGTCCGCAAAAGCGTCCTCCCCATAGAAGAAGAGCCAAAATCAAGGTCTGGGGTTTTCAAGATGCTTAGACACACTGCGTTTGAAAGATGGGAGGTCACAGAGAGGAGGAAAGATGAATTGAGGAAGATTGTTTCAGAGTTCACCGGTTGAGTAGATGAAAGAGTGAAAATACCGATTAACCCTTGCGCTAGATAGTTGGACAGAAAAGGAATGAGAAAGTGTAGAAAGTCTGGTGCTACGTGCTCTCCTCAAAGGAGGAGATATGCAGCTAGTGTGTTCAGAAGAGCAATGTCAGTTATAATAGCGATAGTAGAGAGAGGTGAGACAACACTGCGGCGAAGAGAGAGGAATTGAAGACAGTCAGTAAGAGGCAGGGAATTAATGAGACGAAAACCCTTTGATTTCACCCGGTCAAATACGGCTGTGTGGGTTGAGCCACCCAACACATGAGAAGCATATCCTATAGAGGGGCGAACAAGACCCCTGTACAGAGACAGCAACTGAGTGGGAGTGAAGAAACCGCGAAGGCGGTAGAGCACATGTAACCTCTTACAAGCTGTTTTGGAAGGAGTATATAATGATCTTTCCAGGAAAGATCACGAGAAAAGGAAACGCCAAGAATGCTAAGAGAAGAGGAAGGATTGAGTTGTGTGTTGTTGAAAGTAAGGGAATAGAGTCGTATGGAAGATTGTGACGAGTAGGCAGATGGAGGAACTGAGTTTTTGAGGCATTGAAAGCCACAAGGTTTTCTCTGCCCCAATCAGAGATAGTAGAAAGATCAAAGGTGAGGTGTATCATAGCCGTCCTGTGCGAATCAGGGAGTGACTGCTGTGAGGGACGCTTTGGGAAGCGGGTGGAGAAATGAAGAGTAGAATCATCGGCATACGAGTGAATAGGACAGGAAGTGTGAATTAAAAGATCATTACTAAATAAAAGCAAAGTGTGGGTGACAGGACAGAACCCTGAGGAAGACCACTGTTGATAGCTTTTGGAGAAGAGTGGCCATCTACAACCGCTCCTATAGATCGGCCAGAAAGGAAATTAGAGATGAAGGCAGACAAAGATAGAAACCCAAGAAGGGCAGTTTAAAAATTAAAGATTTGTGCCAGACTCTATCAAAAGCTTTTATTATGTCTAGCGCAATAGCAAAAGTTTCAGACATCCCAAAAGGAGGATAACCAAGAGTCAGAGAGATATATGCAAGATGATCACCAGTAGAACGTCCCTTGCGGAACCCATACTGAAAGAAGATTGTGGGAAGAGAGGTGTTTAAGAATCTTCCTATTGAGGATAGAGTCAAAAACTTTAGAAATGTAATAAATCAAAGCAATTGGACGATAGTTGGAGGGTTGAGAGCGGTCACCCTTCTTTGGGACAGACTGAATGAAAGCGAACTTCCAGCAGGAAGGAAAAGCACCAGATGAGAGACAAAGACGAAAGAGTTTGCCTAGGCAGGGTGTCAGCACAGAAGCACAGTTCTTAAGAACAACAGGAAGAACACCATCAGGACCATACGCCTTCCTAGAGTTGAGCCCAGAGAGGGCAGAAAAAACACGGTTAGAAGAGATTCTAATTTCAGACATAATAATGTCAGAAGGGGGAGGAGATGGAGGAACAACACCGGAATCATCCCTGGTTGAGTTGGAAGCGAAAGTTTGAGCAAATAGTTCAGCTTTGTCAAGGAGAAGAGACGGTAACTGAGCCGTCGGAATGGAAAAGAGGAGGGAAAGAAGAGGAAGTGAAGTTGTTGAAGAGGTTCTTAGCTAGATGCCAGGAAGAGCGAGAATAATTAGAATTGGATAGGTTTTCAAATTTTTGTCTGATGAAGGAATTTTTGGAGAGTCGAAGAACAGATTTTGCACGATTCCGGGCAGAAATATAAGCCGAGTGAGAGTTAGGAGTTGGATAGCGACGGTACCTTCTGAAAGCCTCCTCTCTGTTGCGGATAGCATTAGAACAAGTAAAATTAAACCAGGGTTTTTTTGCACTAGTAGTAGTCTAGTAGGGATAGAATTTGGAATGTACGCCTCCATGCCCGAAAGAATCACCTCAGTGATGCGCTCAGCACACTCAGAAGTGCCCCGGCCACAGAAGTAGTAATCATTCCGTGGGAAATCACGGTAGTAGTAATCATTCCATGGGAAATCACGGAAGTAGTAATCATTCCATGGGAAATCACGGAAGTAGTAATCATTCCATGGGAAATCACGGAAGTAGTAATCATTCCATGGGAAATCACGGAAGTAGTAATCATTCCATGGGAAATCACAGATCTACTGCCTAAGGGCCTCCCAATCAGCAGCGACAAAGTGCCAAAGGCCGAAGGATCCGAAGGCCGAATTGGAGCAATAGGACAGGAAACAGATATAAGATTGTGGTCAGAGGAGCCCAACGGAGAAAAAAGTTTCACAAAGTAAGAAGGATGAGAGGTAAGAAATAAATCCAGAATGTTGGGCCTATCTCCAAGGCGATCGGGGATACGAGTAGGGTGCTGTATAATCTGCTCTAGGTCATTTAGAATAGAAAAGTTGTAAGCTAGTTCATCTGGGGATGTTAGTGAAATGGGAGAAAAGCCAAAGGTGGTGAACAATGAAATCTCCTAAAATGGAGATTTCAGCAAAGGAGAGCGGGAAAGAATGTATTTACTTTGGAAGTGAGGTAGTCAAAGAATTTTGGATAATCAGTAGAATTAGGGGAAAGGTAAACAGCGCAGATGTATTTAATTTGAGATTGACATGTAAGCTATAGCCAGAGGGCAGAGAATTCGAAAGATTCGAGTTCGGAAATACAAGAAGTTAGGTCATTGCGTACATATACACAACAGCCACCTTTGGAGTGAAATTGAGTATGAGAAAGTAAGAGGGTACAGAAAAGGGGTTGCTGTCAGTCGTCCCAGCCACCCGAGTTTCAGGGAGGAAAAAAAGATGAGGTTTAGGAGGAGGAGAGGGTGTTCAATAGACTGAAAATTTGAGAAAAGGCCACGAATGTTGCAGAAGTTTAAGAAAAGTGAATCAGACAGAGGCCCAGAACATCTCGAATGGGCGGTAACAGATCCAGCCCCACTGCCCGGATCTGCGTTCCCGGTATCGGCACCAGGGAAGCCAGAAGTGGGGACATTGATGGTCCCCTCCCCAGGGAACTCCGAGGCTCTTAAAGTTACCTTTTTTTTTTAAATTTTTGAAAAGATTATGTAGTGCGTAAGGTGCATGTATATGTAGCGAGGAATAGGGAGAGAAGCGTGTGTTTGAGAGCATGCTGGACTGCTCACAGGGTAGATGAGACACGGAAAAAGATCAGCTAAGGAAGACAGTGACGGGAGAAACGGGAGTTCCAGCACTCCCTATCTTCTGTCTAACGTCACCCCCCCCCCCTCGGAGTACTTCCCTGGTTGATTGGTGTCTACAATCTCCTCCTCTAAGCAGATAGGACCCAGCTTTGCGAATGACCCGTTGCCCACGTTGGGTTTCCATCATGCAAAGAAAAACTATCGTATTTGTCATTTATCATTACTTATTCAGACTACAGTGAATTTAATTTTCCTAGAAGAGTTCCTTGTTCCATGCATTCCATGCACGGTCTGTGTGTAACAAAAGTTTCTCAGGGGACCATTCCGAGTTTTAATACACACTTACTATATTATATCTATTTATTTTTACTGATCATAATTCCGAATCCACATACAACTACAGTATGAACAGAGAGAAACAAGATAGAAAGCCGTCAAAACATGTTCACCAACCGAACAGACTCAACAATTATAATAGTGTAATAAACTTTTCACAATTCGCAATAATCCCATCTATTTACACGAGATTACTATTAAAACTGAAGTAATCCCACGGCTATAAGAGAACCACTGCTATTATATGTCTCTCAGTCGCTATTAGATTAAAACATTTCTCGATTATATCGGTCTTACAAGTGGTGAAACTCTTGGTTATCCGACACTTGACCCGGGTATTCCATATCATTTGAGTGTTATTGCAGATAAAAATTGTTCTGTTGGGCATCAAAATTTCGCTCAAAACAATTAGTAAAACGTAATATGTGTAAATTATTAGGAACGTTATGTAAATTATTCAGTTGGTTTGTTCCATTCATCTGTTGTTATGCGTAACAAGAGACTGGCGTGATTTCTAATCAGTAAAAAAACGCGCGCGCGCACACACACACACACACACACACACACACATTTAGCTACCCCACAAAACCGCGACATTTACCACTAAATCACGTAATAAATTTAACCTAACCTAACCTTAATTGCAGACATGCGGTTGATTACAAAATTTGATTATGATAATTACAGGTCTGACAATTTTGATTATGACTGTAGGCCTTGAAAAATCTTTATGATTACACACATGATTATGGGCCTTGAAAAATCTTG
>JAJOZX010001761.1:437500-722500 GCA_023014485.1 Bathynomus jamesi | reverse complement strand
TTAAGACATGTCTTAAAATTTCTTATAAAACCGGTGTTGTATCGCCTTCTCTCTCTTCTCTACTTCATCTTGGATGATGTCTTTTAAGGCAGAGCGTTCGTGATATAAGTTTCAAGACCACGTCCAGCCAAGTTGTCCCTTTAAAAGAAAAGACAAGAAATATGTATTACTGAAAGCCACGTTTTATTACATTACAACAGTCACAAAAAGCTAGATATTCTTTTATATATATATATATATATATATATATATATATATATATATATATATACAGGGTGGCGCAAAAGTCTGGCGTCAAAGAAGCTAGAGAGAATGGATCTTCTCCATTCTATGGCCGCCACTTTTTTTAAATAAAAATTACTGTTAACAAATTTATAATTTTGTGCTAATTCCAGCGGGTGGCGCAAAAGTCAGGAGTCAAAGGGTCATCATTGTATAAATCATAAATTTTTAAACACATTATAAATTATTATCAATTTTTTAACTGAAAAAGTCTATTTAAAAATAGAGGCGGCCATAGAACAGAAAAATCCATTCTCTCCGACTCCTGACTTTGGCATCACCCTGTATATATAAAATAATCTTATTTATATATGTAGGGAATGATCATGATTGTCTGCCTGTCTGTCTGTTCTATGTTCGTTTATGCAAGGCTAAACGGCTAAGGTAATCTGCACCAAATTTAACACACACATTAAGGGAGACCAGGGAAGGTTTTAGTAATACACCCTCCTAGGTTGTGTTTTTGGGGGAATTTGCTGTTCAATACACACACACACACATATATATATATATATATATATAGAGGGTAGTCCAAAAGTCCCTATTTTGCTGAGACAATAGTATTTCAGGATAAGAATGTAACAGCATATTAGATGTATATTTATTTATCAAGCTTAGGTTTTAGATTCGACGTGAGCACCATCAGTGTCTCTGCAAATCTCAAATCTGTTCACTGCATTGTGGAACACATTCTCAAGCATCTCTGGGGTTATTTTAGCGACTGTCGCGACAATGCGGGTTCGCAGATCCTGCGGGTCTGTAACTCGTGTTTTGTAAACCTCAGACTTTATAGAGCCCCACGCAAACAAGTCTAATGGTGTTAAATCGAGAGATTTGCTGCCCAGGGCTTGTTTCCACCACGTCCAATTCAGCGATTTGGTAAGAGCTCATTAAGGTACGCCAAAACGATGTTTGCATAGTGACATGGAGCTCCATATTGCTGAAAGACAACAGTGTCGAGGATGCCATCTGAACGAAGCTGGGATTCAAGAAACTGCTGAAGCAAGTCAAGATAAATTGGTCCCGTTACCGTAGCTTCTGCAAAGAAAAAAAAAGGTTCGTAAATCTTTCATCTTGTCATACCCAACCAGCAGTGGCGTAGCTAGGAACGGAAGGGTCCGTTGCAAAATTTCACTGATGGGCCCCCTCTGAGGGGGGCTCAATGAAATTTGAAACTTCACGTTGTTGGTTTGGGGGAGGGGGCCCTCCTCCAAACTAACAACGTTTATGATTAATTTGGAACCGAAATAAGTTTTAGCAAAAATAAACATAGAAGAGTTTCAGACAGGTTTACACGAAATTTATGAATATAATATATAAAAAATCTTTAAAAATCTTTCTTTGTTGCTTTCACCTCGGCAAAATGATCTAGTTTCTTTCGTGGAGTTGCTAGAAATAGAAAAAAAAAATATCAAAAAATCTTTCTTTACTTTTTTTCTAAATTTTGAAGAAAATAAACTAAGACGCGGGAGATCCAGAGGCCCCTCGGGCCCCTGGACCCGTGGTATTTCGTCACCAACGCCACCCTATTACTACGCCACTACCAACCAGACATTAACTTTAGGAGAATATCTCTCCCATCCGTAGAACTCTTAGTTTTTCACTAGTCCAGGTGATGCTGTGCGAGTTGACATTCTAGGATTTGTTCGAAAGGCATTTCTTACCAATTCGGCATTTTCTTGAGGGGTACCTGAACGTCTAGATCCTTCATCATGAAAAAATCCTGCCCTTTTAAATTTATTGATCAGCTCGTGAATTGCTGTCTGTAGGTCGCTGGTTTGTGAAATCTTCTTTCAAATTTTTCTTGAATTTCTTTGCACTTCTTCCTTTGGATACGTAGTGCTACCACCATCACACGTTCTTGTACATCCATCATCTATGGCCTGTAGAAAATAAAACAAATATAATTATTTCAGCAAAATAGATCGGGACTTTTGACTTCATGCATGAGAAAAAGTGTGCGTGTGCGCGCGCGCTCACCTTTATTTTATCAGAGTGTACTCGAGTAAAAACTGTCAAGGATTATATTTTTCTTTCCAAAGTCTCACCTTTTTATTGGAACAAAACGAGCTTTATCTCTGATCTTCTTTTAGAGAGAAGAACTGCTATTATTTCCAATAAAAAAACTTTAAAAACTATTATTATTATTGTACTGCTAATAGAGTATTGTATTTTGTATGATGATAAACTTTTTCATATTGGCCGAGTGAGAATCTTTTAAACTGTAAATCTGTAGTCAATAATTCTATACTACTACTAATATAGAACTATTGATTACGGATTTACAATTAATAAAACGTTCTCTCAACATGAAAACATTTATCATACAAATATAATAACAAAATTAACTATTTACATAAACATTTTCAGTTCGCGTAACTTTGAACATAATCAATTGTTCGTTGTTCAAATAACAGCCACGCATATTTTAAGTTTTCAATTTGTCACCAATGCGTGTTTGTCCGCCTTTTTTATATTTGTTATGGAAATCTTTCGTGGGGAAACTCGAAAAATTTTAAATTAAATTGAAAAACAAAAATATTTTACTTCATTTATAAACATACGATGGTGAAGAAAAACAAAGTGCAATTTTATTTCGTACCTATTTTTGTTTGGGTTTTCAAATAATAGTTAAATATAGTCGGCAAAGATGTAATTTGAACTAGTTGAAAACATTAAATAGAACGCGAGATAAAAATTTATACGAAAACGACTTAGGAGGACGCGCCACCACATTTACGATACCCCAATATACTGTAACATCGGAGAGATTTAAGTTAAATGTTGCCATTAGCTGGAGAGTTGGGGGTTAACACGTAAAACACCTTTGGACGCGAAACCATTAAGAGTTTCCTCGATTGTTGAAATATGTAATAGTTATGTTAATCTTTGGGGCAATTTCGTATAATACAAAACCACAAGTGCTCATACGTGATATTCCATATATGTATATATAGGGCCTATTGGACGTGCACAACATCCACTAAATATAAAGGGGAATGAGATCAAAGAAAATATGAAAAAGTTTTTCCTTTTACAAAGGAAACAAAGAGAGGCGTTAAAAGCACCGTGCGAGTAGTCAAGGTGGGAAATTTCATCAACTGACGACGCAAAGGAAACATATAATATATATATATATATATATATATATATATATATATATATATATACACACACACACACACACGATTAAAAATTTTAAAAATGAAATAGCTACATCTTTATACTAGATATGGAGATCTCTAGACACTGAGGAAATACTGAGCATTTTGAAAAGAGCAAATATTGTCCCTATATATAAAGGAGGGGATAGATCTCGAGCAAAGAACTATCGACCAGTGTCATTGACGTCCCACATCACCAAAGTATCATATTTGAAAGAATAGTTAGAGAAAATCTACGACTTCTTGGAAACACTGGAAAGACAACGAAAGTCAGCACGGATTCTGATCAGGAAGATCTTGCCTTCACAACTTATAAAGCACTATAACAATATCCAAGATGCACTGGAAGACAATGAAAACTACAAGTGTATGTCATCACATACACGGATTTTGCTAACGCTTTCGATCATGATATAATAGCACATAAAATGAAACGTATGGGAATAACAGGCAAAGTGGGAAAATGGATCTACAACTTCCTCAGTATTGGCCGCACTCCTATTCATTATCATGCTAACAGACATAGACAGTGAAATACACAGCAACAGTATAGTAACAGCCTTTGCAGACGATACAAAGATCAGCAGAAAAATCAGCGATGCAAGAGGTGGAGGCCTTGCAGAGGGACACGAACAAAATATACAAATGATTAGAAGACATTTAACACCGAGAAATTTCGGCTCTTGGGATATGGTAGAAATGAACTTAAACAGACGGCATATTATGCTCGAGATAGACAGGAAATTCAGAGAAGCACAAAAGCGATAGATTTGGGAGTTATAATGACTGATGATGCGAATTTCGAGACAAAATCAGATAGCGATAAACAAAGCAAAACGAGTCGCGGGACAAGTAGGGACAAGACACTATGATTCCCCTGCTGAGAACACTGATCATACTAAAACTTGAATACTGCTCAGTCTTGACGTCCCTCGCATAAAAAGGAGGAAATTGATAAACTAGAGGAACTCAGAGACATTTCACAGCTAAGATTGATAGCTGCAAAAAACTCAACTACTGGGAAAGACTACCTAAGCTAAATCTGTACTCCCTGGAAAGAAGAGAGGTACACCATAATCTACATATGGAAAATGATCGAAAAACTGGTACCAAACCGAAAACTAAACCCAATTACCATCCAAACAACGCTGGAAAATAGGAAAGGTAGAATGTGTAGTATTCCCAAATTAAAGGCCCGACATGGGACCTCTTCAACAATGAAGGAAAATACCTTGGTTGTCAGGGAACCAAGACTTTTTAACCAGCTTCCAAATGACATCAGAAACGTTACAGGGGTCAAAGTTGAAATCTTCAAAAGACTAGATGCCTGGCTCAGGACGGTACCAGATGGGCCGGGTATACCTGGCTCTGTGCGGTAGAGAGCGCAAGAGTGCAATTCGATTCTCCACCAAGCCAGGCCTAGAGGCGGGGCCAAAAGCTTGCCCTTCCTGTGGAGAGAGACCAATGCACGGAACTGAAACGAGGTTAACGAGGTTATATATAACACGAATCTATTTTTGTGAGAAATAATAATGAAAAGATAAATGGAAGCAAATTCTTTCCTCAAAAAGAGAATAGCTAAAGAGAATGTCACAAAGTTTGTGGATTTGCACCTAAAACTGCAGTGCATATAAGCATACGTTTAGTTGTAGATATGGGTTCGAGGGATGCTGCACCCCTTAAAATCCTTAAAGCGGAATGGTAAAATTTTTTGTAAAGGTTTTACGAAACGTTCTTTGAAGAAAAGAGTAGGTATCAGTTCCATATATAAGGGAGGCGTAAAATCACAATATAATATAAAATTTCTGTTGGGAAGTGAGGCTGACCATTGGGGAGAAACTGGGGGAAAACCCTCCCCAAGTGTGTCATAAAATCCTTCATACCCAGAGTTGAATTCTAGATTTTGTTCCATCAAGATCACAGGTTTTTGGGGCTCCCGAAATTTTGTAAGTACTGTATAGCTTGCCATTTTATTTTCAGTTGCAATTCTGTCTCTGTCTGTATCTCTTGCCAATAGAATAGACAAACTGAGCGCGTTTAAGGCTCCTGGGCCAGACCAGTTCCTCCCCAGAGTCTAGCGGGAAGTGCGCAACCAGGTGGCTCCCCAGCTGGCTACAGTCTTCAACAAATCGTTGGAGACGGGCCACATGCCTGGTGAATGGAGGGAAGCCAACGTGATCCCTATCTTTAAGAAAGAGGATCGCGAAAGTCCAGGGAACTATCGTCGCATTAGTCTCACTTCGGTTGTAGGTAAATTATTAGAAGGGATAATAGCGGATAGGATCGTTGACCATTTGGATTCCTACAAGTTGTTTGGGGACTCCCAACATGGGTTTAGACGGCATAGAGTTGTGTCTCACCAACCTGCTCGAGTTTTTCCACGTCATATGGAGTGAGTACGATAAGAGTAGGGCGATTGATATACTTTATCTCGACTTTGAGAAAACCTTTGATAAGGTGCCTCACCGCCTGCTAATGGTCAAAGTCCGCGACGAGCTGGGTATCGATGGGGAAGTAGGTAGCTGGATTGGAAACTGGATGAAGAATAGGTGCAAAGGGTTGTAATTAAAGGGGCTAGTTCGGGTTGGCCTCGGTCACTAGCGGGGTTCCTCAGGGTTCCGCATTGAGGCCACTGTTGTTTATCATTTACATAAATGATATCGACGCTGGCATCGTCAGTAGGATCGCCAAATTCGCTGATGACACGAAGCTTGGCGCCAATGTTGTGACGCCAGAAGCGATCGAGCAACTGCGTACAGACCTACGTAGGATAGGAGAGTGGTCCGAAAAATGGCAAATGCCGTTTAACTTGGGTAAATGCAAGGTTATGCACATTGGCTCGCCAATCCCAAGTCAGACTACTCCATGTTGGAGAGTAATATCGAGGCTACTGATTTGGAAAAGGACTTGGGTGTGCTCATTAGCAGCGACCTTAAGTTTACCAAACAGTGCATAGAGGTGGAAAAGAAAGCCCAGAAGCTGTAGGGTTATATCAGGAGGCAATTTCGATTTCGGAACAGGGAGATTGTGCACTCTCCGTACAATTTCCTGGTTTGGCCGCACCTGGAGTACGCTGTGCACTTCTGGTTGCCCACCCTCAGGAAAGATATTGACAGGCTGGAGCGAGTGCAGGCGAGGGCCACAAAGTTAATCCCTTTTGTTAGGCATATGGAGTACTATCGACGCTTACACGCCCTGAATTTGTTTTCGCTGGAAACTCGGAGGCTGCGCAGTCAATTCATCGATGTTTTCAAGTTTTTACACTGGTTCGACGATGTCGATTTTAGAGCATGTTTACTTTAAATGATAACTCGCAACAATGGTTGGAAGTAGGATTTGAAACGGTTTAGCACTAGTATGTGTGGGAATTACTTTACCTATAAGATCTGTGACACGTGGAACAGGCTACATTCAGAAGTTGTGAACAGTTCCTCTGTGGATCAGTTCAAGAAAAGGTTAGACCGATTCTTGCATACTATTTGAGGATGTGTTTTACGGTCTTCTGTGGTGGCTGTTCGAGAAGCTAGTTGTGACAATGTGTAGGAATTTTTCCCTGGCACCTGTTGCCATTGGTACCCCCTCGGTATGGGCCAGAAGGCCTTTTGAGGTACTTCTTGTCCTTGTAACTTCTTGTAACTCACTCTCTCTCTCAACGTAATAGCATTCGCCCTTATATACCATAAAGACTTGAATCCTTAACTAAATTACGATCGTTTTAATAAACAAAACCAACCAAATTATTTTTTATTCCTTCATTGAAGTTGTGTCAGTGAAATAACTGCCATAATTAATATATCAGGCAAATAAAACATTAAATGAATTATCATTAACATTTTATGGTGGCAACTTATCTTTGTTAAATTTGTATTAATTTAATACGATCCCACGCACTCCGTTACTGAAGGAGGCTTCTGTACTGTTTCGTGTTGTTTAAATTGCAAAGTAAATTTTTAGTGTGTCCTCCCAATTATTGTTACAGCTTCCCCTTTTGACGTATTTCAGTTAACGTTGTTGCATGAAAAGTTCTGGTAGGTTTATAAATATAAATAGTTGGTCTATGTAGTAGGCTTTGAAGTATCATAAGTTTTAAAAATCAAGCTCCAACTGTAGCCTCCAATGTTCTTTGTTTGTTTGACCTTAGACCTCTCAAGTGGTTGACAGAGTCCCTCCCTCGGTTCTCCAACCCTCGACCGGCTATACCCTCTCTCTCCCAGATCCCCATTACGAAGGGAACGTTGTAAATTTTAAAGGGCCCTTTGTTTAAGTACGTCATCCCCAATTCCCGTTCGTCTCGTTCGGTTTTACTTTTAGTTTTCTTTCGGTCACTTTACTTAAAAACTGCGTCTCCAAGTCCCCTTAGAATTTAAAAAAATACACAACCCCGTAAATTTGGATAAAGACTATATATCGACATGTATTTTCGGAGGTTTAACGAGGAAAGCTAATTAAAAAAAAGTGGGATCAGGTGACGATCATTCTCAGTTAATGAGAACTGTCGCAACTATATATAGTTACATTTCCAAACCCAGATTCTTGGACGATAGAGGAATTACGGGAAGCCTCATCGTAAAGACATGCCTAAGAAAGGTTTCTCATTATTCAATTCTATACGAAACCTCCAGATTACTCCCAACATGTCGTTCCCCGAATACGCAACTATAGTAAAGAATAAAATCTGCGGAGCGTTTGACAAAAAAGGAAAATTTTTGATAGACGAAGTAACTTTAATGATCACGAGCTTAGCATTGAAACGAAATGTTCTGACGGCATTACCGTCAACGTAATGAAACTTTGAAGAGGGGAAAAAAATTCACACAGAGGTCTCGTAACGCCACTGCCATTACGCAAAACTGCTGGAAAATTTAATAAAAAAATTTTTGCTTTTTGATAAACAACAAAATGACAGATTCACCTCAGTAGAAAATAGTTTGGTAACAATGCAGATGATGGTCGGAGAAAACATAGCTAATGTCACGCAACTTTCTTCCACAATGTTAATAAACAAACAAGCAGTAATCCCCCTATAAGTGCGCTTCCTGATGGCTGATCCAAAAGGCTAAATGCCGTGTCAAACATTATTCATCAACTCTAACAGAAGTAGCGCCACAGGTATTAAAAATCTGTAAATTCCTTTTATATAGCAAACTGTATCACGCCTCAAATCAAGATTAGAAATATTTTCTATAAAATAAAGTTGAATTCATAATTGCCAAATTCACACAATAATTAAATACTTTACGAATTAAATTTCAAAGATCAGAAATACATCCAAATCGGAATTCCACCAGATATGCAAAACTTATTCACACCAGGATTCAAACTCGTGCTCTCTGACTCCAAGACGCATGTGTCTGTCTGTCTGTCTGTCTGTCTGTCTGTCTGTCGAGTGGATCTTGGGATCTTTGTTAATCTGTAACTAAGTTTCTAACTAATTTTAATATATATATATATATATATATATATATATATATATATATATATTATTTATACACACACACACACACAGTGTTGTGTTATATTTTTTTGTAACTAATTATAGTGACTAGTTAGTCTAAAAAAAGTAGACATTTATTAGTTACTACTTTCAAAAAAGTAACAAGTTACTCCAAAAGTTACTTTCCGCATTTTTCCTGGTTTCAGCGAGCATCTGATACTGATAAAAGTACTTTCCCTGACAAATGATACTTGCCAAGATTGTTCATTTGTTTCATATTGATGACGACTTAATGAATAAATACAAGAATATTTTATCATATTGGCATTAGATACATGTTGTAAATAAATTTGCACTGTGCACAATATGTACATCGAGTAAGGCTTGTGAAAAAAATAACTGGTAGAAGTTACGAATATTTATGCTATTTTTTTTGTAACTAGTTAAAATAAATATGAGAAAGAGAGAGAGAGAGAAAACTAATCTGAAATAACTACTTGTATTCCAGTAGGTGTGGCTCTATTGTCTTTACATAGAACGAAATGAGAATAAACTCCTCAGAGTCTCTTTCTCCCAAGTTCAGAATCTGCAACTTTATTATTCGCTGTCACAACTTCATATAGTTTTCTTATAGCATCGATATATTATGAAAAGAGGTAAGCAACATGTCGTTATAATTTAGAAGTTCAAAATCATTATTTTGAGGGAAGGGGATTAGGGAGGGGGAGCAAAGAAATACAATCCACCATTAGGAAATACAATTTTAACGATCTGTCTTGAAGTCTGATAAAATAATTGGACGCTTGGAAATGAAAGTGACTGAAATGCATTCAGAACATCAAAACTAACGAAGTGATTCGAGTAAACTGAGTCACGTTTGATCACGGTTTTCTTCTTCCCACAAAGTGAAATTTGAGTCACCGAGTCATTTGAGTCACTTCGCGGCCATGCACTCGGCACTAGGGTTTCTCATTTCCCGGCCTTTTGCTTATCCCGGGATTCTGGGATAAAAATGATTCCCTTCCCGGGATCCCGGGAAATCCCGGGATATAATTAATTATATTTAAAATATATTATAAAATAAATTAACCTAGAAAAGAGGGGGTATAATTATTTTTTATTTTTTTTATAGTCATTTAATAAGTTCTGCAATCTCCATGATGGGCAAAATAAAATAATATTGCTGTGAAAAATATGTATTAAAAAAAATACTTTTGAATTACAAAGAAAATTTTCACAAATAAAAAAATTGCTCCGTTTCATTGAAAACTTAATGAATACAACGAAAAAAAAATTGCCTTTGAATTGCTTAGAAAATTTAAAGAAAAAATAAAAATTACCTTCAAATTGCAAAGAACTTCAATGAATTCAACCAAAAAAATTATCACTGTGAATTTTTATAGTACGATTTCAAAAAACAAAGATGGTCAATACTTCGATCACTCAATCTTGTTCTCATTTTAGTCACGAAAAGTCCTGCTGCTGAGAATGCCCTTTCCGATTCTATTGACGTGGGTGGAATCGTCTTTAATGCATTCAAGAGAAGAGAGATGTTCTGCGTTTTTTCGCCCGTAGCCTCGAAGATCTCTAGTTCCTTTTTAAGGTGCTTTGCAGCGCTTGCTTTGCTGTCTAGTGTTCTTGATTTCTCTACCTCGGCTGCTTTAATAGCTGCATCAAGCCTTTCAGCTAGAGTCATCGAAGATGACTGAGGGACAGCTGATTCTTGCACATCATTATCTTCATCTGTCTCACTAGAGGTAGAATCAGCAGGTACTCCAAAAAGGCGATCTAACATCTGCTTTGCTGATGAAATTAACATAGACTTGGTTGGTAAGGCTGGCAAACTTCTGTCACTTGCGAAAGTTGCGACCTTTTTATAATTCTTTCCACTATTGAGGTATTGTATGAGGCCAGTCAAGTTCTCATTTCTTCTCTCTGTTATGCGTCGAATGAACGACTCCTTTAGTTTTTTTGAAAAAGGTGTGTTTAGTTGATTTAGTTCGTTCAAAATGAAAGAAAAAACACCTGATGAAAGTAAAGTCGATTCTCTGTTGCCCAGCTTTTCTGCTCCAACTTTTAATGGCTCCAGCGATGCCACAATGTCACGAATTACAGCAACTTCTTGTTTGTCAAGGTCAAAATTGTCCATATCTTTATTGCAGTCGATGAGAGCTTTCGATACGGATGACCTTATTTTGATAAATCGCTCCAGCATGGCTAAAAGACTATTCCATCTGGTTTTGGAATCCAGCAATAGATGCAAACTTTTTCCTTGTTCCTGTTGAACATATCCTTGTAAGATGTTATTCTTTAAAGGTGATTTGCGAATTTTTTTTGCTATTTTTCTGACTTTATTGATGATTTGAGACACGTTGATTTCTTTACCTACAGTGTCGTGCGATCCAAATGAAATATCTATCTCGAACGGATCCTCATCAAAGCGCTCACACAAAACACTTTCAAAATCAATACTATGATTGAAATCTTCTCCATCTTCATCTATGTTGTCATTATGTTCGTCATCTTCAGTTTGAATTTCTTCAGAAAGAGTGATTGCAAGTGAAGTGGTTGACTTCTGGTACAAAACATCACATACCGCTAAGTGGATTCCGTGTGCATAACACAATTGATGCTCACATTCAATTAGCCTTCCAAATTTCACCATCATAGCTGCACCATCAGTAACACAAGCCACCACATGTTTTTCTAAAGAAATATGAAATTCCTCTAACTTTTCTTTGATTACTTCAACAGCAGTTTCAGCAGGTAGAGTACTAGAAATCTTCACCATTCCTATGTTCCAAAATGTTCCGTCAGTTTTGTGTATGTTAATATTTAAATACCGGCGATTGTTTAGTGAGGTGTATTCATCTAAGGATAAACTAAACCTTGATCCTGCATTTATTTGGCTGGTAATTTCAGAATTTAAGAGTTCTTTTATTTGTTTGTACTGCGAATGAACGAGATCCATTACATGTGATGGATTTTTTGGTAAAGTATATCCTCTGTCTGTCAATGATTTTCTGATGAACTCACTTTTTGTAATAGAATTGATAGAGATGCCATCTAGAGTGGCTAGTTTTGTTACTATTTCTTCACATGTTTCTTTCTTAATGAAAAAACGATGTTAAGGTTTGTTGAGAGGTTTGTCGCTTGCTACTAGTTGCTCCATTTTCCTCGGCTGAGCGCTTAGCATTAGTAACAGATAACTTGCTAATATTATGCTTGTTAAGCAAATGTCTGATAAGACCGCTTGTAGACCAACCTTTACACTTTATTTTAGTTTTGCATTCTTTACAGGTTGCAAATTCTAGTTTCGAATCCTTCACGAAATATTTCCAAGCAAATGATTCTGACATTCTTGATTGAAGGGGTTCGTTTCGAACAAAATAAATTAAAACATACTATATATATATAGTACTAGGCTAGTATAGGAACTACAAAGAATCTTGAGTCACAAATACTCACAATATAAAGGAAGTGTGACACTTGCACAATGCACAACCTGGCGTAATGCAGTTACTGGAGCTACTGAGCGTGGTGACAAATTAAGACAGCATCAGCGCAATTACGCAAGATATTACAGGTCCTGACAAGTAGTGACAATCTGTGACATGCCATAACAAGCTGAAATTAAAAAACAAAAAACTAAGCAAGCTTAAAACTAACAAATACAAACGTATTCTGACAAGTTATGGGTTAATTAAACTTACTATTAGCAAAATTTCCCAGTCTTAACACAAAATAAGCAAAATTAAATTTTTAAGAAAATATCCCGGGATTTCCCGGGACAGGGAGAATTTCCCGGGAAATTTAAATTAGCTAAAAATCTACCGGGATCCCGGGATCCCGGTAAAGAAACCCTACTCGGCACGCAGAGTGCGGATTCAAGTACTCGAGTCACTTTTTTTACAAAAGACAATCAGTAAAAAAAAATGCTCTCGGATTACTTTCACTTCCAAACGTCCAATTGAATCACCTTCGACTGAAATACTTTCTCAAAACACATTTTAATACATTATATCTGTCTATACCAGCATTTCTTAACCTGGGGGGAAATTTCCGGAATCCAGGGGGGATTTACGGCAGAATTTTGTTTGGTGATCATATAATTAGTGTGCATTATAAGTCTGCTAATGTTATTAAATTTTGTCTTCGAGGCTACTTTTTTCTGTATCCTAATGGAGGGGGAAATCGGGTAGGGCGAACTGGTCGAAAGGGGAAATGTACGAAAAAGGTTAAGAACCGCTGGTCTATACATATACAGGGTGTTTCACAACCGGTCTGCCATACTTTTCGGGATGATATAGAGTAAAAAAGGTAACAACATCGGTGCTATTTCCAACCGTTGCGGAGCTACGGACGTTGTAAGGTGCACGGAAAAAAAAAATAGAATATTAATCTGATGTATTTAGTGCTACGTTTTATGAGATGCACCTTATAAATGTTCAAAATGTCCGCCTTGGTTTTCACTGCACAGCCTTGCTCGTTCCAAACGAGAGTCCACTGCCCATTGAATCATTTCGGGGTGTTCTCGTATGTAAGCAGCGATATCCATAACCCAAAGCCCCAGCACCACGAAAACTACAGAAAAGAACGCAACCATGAAAATCTTGAGCTTCACATTGTGTCAAGATTTGTGAAGCTCAAGATTTTCATGACTATAGTTTTATTGACCAAATAATTGAACTCCCAGTGATTGGGGGCCGCAGGCCCCCCAATTACTGTCTGTTCAATTATTTGGTCAATAAAACTATAGAAAAGAACGCAGTCATGAAAAATCTTGATCTTTACATTGCTGCCCGTAATCTATATTATAATAAGAGAGCTGTCCGTCTGTCCGTCCGTCCGTCACACTTTCAGAAATTGTGAGAAAAAATTGTGAAAAAAATTCAGAAATTGTATTACGGGCGGCAATGTGAAGCTCAAGATTTTAATGACTGTTCTTTTCTGTAGTTTAGCCTGTCTGTCTGTTTGTGAAATTTATCCCGGGCAGTAATGGGGGAAGGGTGGGGGTGGGGGTAATGGGGGATGGGTGGGGTAATGGGAAGGGGTGGGGGTAATGGGGGAGGGGGTTAGCCACCAAGTTGCATGAATGGGGGTGAGGAGGTTTTGGGAGATAACCAGATTCAGAAATGTTGACACAATGTGAAGCTCAAAATTTTCACGGCTGCGTTCTTTTCTGTAGTTTAGCCTGTCTAACCGTCAGCGAAGCGACGGGAACTGTACTAGTAATAATAATAATAATAATAATGAAGAAAATCAAGTTGGTGAATAAATTTAGAAAAGAATGTAGCCATCAAAATTTTTAGCAACGCATCGGAAGCCATGATAAGTAAAAAAAAAATGTGACAAGTTGTATTTGAAATTTAACTGCTTCCTGAACTTCAAGTAAAATCTGTGAAGCGGCATTTAAAATTTAAGTGATTCGTGAGCTAATTGTAAATGTTCAACTCTAACTCGCTTAAAATTTTCTTAAGATAATTTTCATTACATTGCTTGACGATTGGGTAAAGAAAAAAATGGAAATGTTCTGAAAACTTACTTTTTACATTCACGTCGCATTCTTCTTTGTCAAGAATAAAACGCATTTCCGAAACAAATTCTGGATTATAATACCAACACATATTAGTACCGTGACTATACAGTTGTTGTTGTTGTTGTTGTTGTTGTTGTTCTTTAGCCGATCAGCCCACCCTGATCGAGCAAGCCAGCGACACGCAGGTAACCGATCGCCCTCTCCGGAGTGGACCAGAGGTTCAGCGCACTAGTGATGTTGTGTTGTGTTGTTGTGCTAGAGCGGTACAGTGTCATAATGTGTTCACAATTGTTTGTGGTGTGTCCTGGCACAGGTGGCAGGTGTCGTCTGTGGAGTTGTCTAATCTGTGTTTATATGTCCGTAAGTTGGGGTGATGTCCACATCGGAATCGTCCTAAGTTAACTCGAACCGATCTGCTCAGGCTGATCTCTGACCAGTTAATGGGTGGCGGCTTCGCACCTAAGACCGCATTCGGACCGAGTCGTGTTAGTGCTTTGTGGGTTAGGTGTGTGTGTGTGTGTGTGTGTGTGTGTATTTTCTGTACTGTGTGATGTCTGTGGGGCGACTGGGGCGTGGTATGGAATGGAGTATTTGGTTATAATGTCTCTCTGGTGTTACCTTAATGGTGCAAGGTGTCGGTGCATGATTGTACATGTAGTGGCAAGGGTGTTGTGGGTTAGTTGTCGCTGCTGCCATGAATTGTGTTCCCCTCATGTCTAAATGTTCCCTAACTCAGTATTTTGGTTTCTGTGTGCAGGTGTTCTATTGGTGTTGTGTGAGTGCATCCTGTAATGATACGAAGTGCGCTGTTTTGTATTGTCTGTAAGGTGTTTGTGTGTGTGTGTGTGTTTGAGATAATGGGTGCCCAGCATGGGCTAGCATAGTCCATAACTGAGCGAATATATTGTTTGTATACGAGTGATGTTTCCTGCTGATGTCCAAAGTTTATGCCTGTTAGTACCCTCAGTGTGTTAAGTCTTGACGTACATTTGTTTTTAATGTCCCGAATCTGGTTTGCAAAAGACAATGTGTTGTATGTGACCAAGTATTTTGGTCCTGTGAGTGTGTGGAATGTTGGTGTTGTTTAGTGTAATCTGTGTAGTTATCTGGTGTTCTTTTGTGTTGCTTGTAAGCAAGGTGATGGTTGATTTTGTGGGCGCTACTCTGAGTGTATTGTGTGTGAGCCAGTCTTGTATACTGTTTATGTATGTTTGTAGGTTATTTGTAGCGGTTTCGATGTTGTTGTGGGTGGATGTTAGAGTGATATCATCTGCATATGATAAAGTAAGCTTGTTATCTATGGGTGTTGGAATGTCATGCATGTATAAGTTGAAGAGTGTTGGTGAGAGAACAGAGCCTTGAGGGACCCCGTTCGGAAAAAGCTTGTTTTTTGATGACTTGCCATTAAATGTGACATGCGAGTATCTTCCTGAAAGATAGTTGCTCAGCCACCTTTTGGTGTTATTGTGCATGTTTGTGTTGAATACTTTGTTTACGAGAGGGAAGCGTAGGATAGCACCAAATGCTTTACTAATGTCTATTGTTGCTAATAGTGTACGTTGAGCTGGTCGTCTGGAGTTGATGCCATCCATGATGTGCTGCGTGAGGTTAGTGAGTAATGTCGCGGTTGAGTGGTGAGGTTTGAATCCATGTTGAGTAGGCGATAGTTGTATGTATGGGTTAGTGATTTGTAAGATTAGTCTGTTACTTTGGAAGGTGTGCATAGTAAAGTAATGGGTCTATAGGAAGCTGGTTCTGTTGGATTTTTGTTTGGTTTGAGTAGTGTAATAATTTTACCTTGTTTCCATATGTCAGGAATAATAGTGTTGGTATGAATATGTGCTGATGTTTGTGAGAGCTAGTATTCCCTGTGGGCCCAAGTGTTTAAGGTGTATGTTAGATATGTTGTCTGGTCCAGTAACCTTCGAATTCTTAATGTTTTTGATGATGTTGGTGGTCTGGTCTGTATTGAAGGGTGTAATGGTTGTGTCGAGTCTGTAGGTTTTCTTGTGTCTGGCTGTTTGTCTGTCTGTGTTTTTCTGGTTGTTCTCTCTATTTAAGTGACTTATCTTTGCGTATAGTCCAGGCAATCTAGAGCAAAAATAGCTTCAACCTGGGCAAAATTGCTTCAGAAGCTTTCTAAACTGTTTCCAGCTCAGGAACCATTGCAGAATAACATATCCAAAATCCGACAAAATTGGACACCGGGAACACCCCCAAAAATGAAATTCAAAATGGCGGACTGGCAGTTTCCTACGAAATACAATAAATTTTAATTTTGCTTTGTAGAGAGAGTTATGACGTTTTTCTTGATCAGTAAAATGTTTTAAAACACATTTTCTTTTCTAAATTAACCTATATGACACTAAAAATTGTATTAGGCGGCTAGTATTAAACTATGACGTCACGTAATGTAAATAAAATATACTGTATGAAGTGTATGTGAGAATGGACATTGCTACATCTTTATAAACTTATATTATATACAACTCTTTAATTCCTAGTACCCACTATCAAATCTGCGTATTTGTGCTTGTCATTTTCTTTAAAACTGTTATTATGTACTCCTTTTAAATACTGCAACATAGTTTATTAATTTGTGTTTTCTGTTTCAGACTGACTCGGTGTACGGCTGACTCGGTGTGCGTCCGCCTTCAAGAATGCAGACCCCTGAAGAATTGTGCGTGATTTGTAAGGAGAAATTGGACAGTGGACAGGAAGTGGTTCACATCTCGCAAAAAGGAGCAGATGGTATAAATGCATCCAGCCGCAGCCGTGGAAGCGATGTTGTTGCAACAGCTGGAATAAGTGTTCACGTTGTATGTAGGAAAAGGTTTACGGATAAAAAGACCATTGAAATAAAGAAGCGACAGACCGCAGCCGAGGCAATACCAAGGAAAAGTGCTCGTTTTCATGAATACGCATTTTCCAGTGCTACTCACTGTTTGTTTTGTGATACCTTTGTGGACTTTTTTTCCAAACACAAACCAAAATCAGAGCATGTCAAAATAAGAACTACAGAGTTCTCCGAAACCATAAAAAGGTGCTGTGAAAACCGCTGCGATGAATGGTCGTTTAATGTAAAAGGCCGTCTGGAGTATTATCTTCGTGATCTTCCTGCTGCAGATTGTGTCTACCATCACACCTGCAGCGTAAATTTTCGAAGTGGAAAAAACATTCCTCGCGCATACTCCTCCGACGATCATGATTCGAAGAAAGGGAGACCAACTAATGAAGAGCAACACCAAGCATTCCTTCAGACCTGTGCTTATCTGGAAGAGAATGATGATGAACAACTGTTGATTGGAGACCTAATTTCCAAAATGGAGGAATATCTTCAAGGAAGTCAGAGCTCTGTCTACGAACGCAGGCACATGAAGAGAAAGCTTTTAGAACGTTACGGAGACAAGATCATAATATCAGGTGAAAGTTGGATGGCAGATGTAGTAACACTACGAGAGACAGCTAATGAAATTCTTATAGATTATCACAAAAAGTCGAAAGAATGTGATATAGATATAGAGCTACAGAAGATTTACCTTGTAGAAGCTGCTGCAAAAATAATCAGAAGTGATATCAAGTCTGTCGACTCGCCTAGAAAAGATGTGTATCCATCTCCAAATGACATCACTGCAGAAAGTGCTCTTGATTACATTCCCAACAGTCTGAAATTGCTATTATCAAAAGCATTTGCGGGACAGGATGCTTCAAGAAAAATAGGTGCAATTGGGCAGAGCATTATGCAAGCAACCCGTCCTAGAGGATTACTATGTCCACTACAGATCGGTTTGTCGGTTCAGCTACACCACAACTTTAGGTCAAGGTACCTTATTGACGTTCTCCATCAGCTGGGTTACTGTTCGTCGTATGCAGAAGTAACAAGATTCGAAAGAAACGCAGCGCTGGCAAGTGGGTCTGGCTCTTTTACTGTTGATGAAAACACTGCAGTCCTTCTAGCAGCAGATAACGTCGATCATGATGTCTGCACTTTGGATGGGAAGAATACCTTTCATGGAATGGGTATGATTGCCGCAATAACTCCGAAGATCAAGATCCACCCTTCTATTCACAGGCGTAATGTTGGTGACAATGACATTAAGAAGATTGCAACCGTTGACATTAGGGAATATAGACACGCGAGAAGCATGTTGAGGGACATCTCATTCCGCGAACTTCCAGTACCCACTGCCACCATAAGTCGACTTAGTCTTCTCTGGCAGATATCTTCAGCAGAAAGATCAGGTCCAAGTTGGTCCGGAACAATGCAGGCAATTCACGGTGGATCAAGTGTCTCACATCCAGGTGTGGCGTCGATCACGTTCCTTCCCATCATAGATATGTCGCCAACTGACATGACCTGCATATTTTCGACATTACTATATTTGAGCAAGATAGCACGCGATCAAAAAGTCCCATGCATTATTACCTTTGATCAGCCTTTGTTCTGGAAAGCTTCCCAAATCATCAATGAACAGAGAGACCTGCAGGACATTGTTTTAATGCTGGGATCATTTCACACTCTGATGAATCTTTTGGGAGCAGTCGGTACTCTTATGAATGGTTCAGAATTGTCTGAAGTACTTCAAGAAATATACGGACCAAATGCCGTGCAACACATGATGTCTGGAAAAGCTGTTTCAAGAGCGATACGTGGTCATATGATAGTAGATGCAGCTCTTAGTACCTTATTAGTCGCAGACGTTTTCCCTCGTAATGAAGATGGAACTCCTCATGACCTCCATAAGGAAGCTTGTGACCTGCTCGACGATGTTATGACCGCCAAACAATCAGTTGAGGATGTGGAATCTTCGAATGCATTGTCTCAGATTGCTACCACTTTGGATGCGAAGAAAACTGACCTACAATCTACTTCGCAAACAAGTCAACTCTGGTTGGAATATCAGCGAATGATCAACATTGCACGTTCCTTGATAACAGCAGACAGAACCGGCTCGTGGGATTTGCACTTGCAAGCTATGCTGGAGACCATCCCCATAATTGCAGCAGCCGGACATCACAATTACCTGAAATCGATATACCTGTACCTGCAGAAAATGTTGTTTGCCTTCTGAAAATCCAGCCGTTAACAAAATGTTCCAGGAAGGTAAGTTTGTAGTAAGAAGAAGCGACAGATTATGGGCCGGACTCGGCACAGACCTGGTGATAGAACAAGTACTAATGCGTTCCCTGAAAAGCAGAGGCGGACTGACACGCGGAAGTGGATTTACAGACATCCAAAGGACAACGTGGCTCTTTTCTATGCCTCTGTGTTCCACTTATAACTTAGCAATGCAGGAATACACCAGAGTTTTGTTGGAAAGTAGTGAACAGCACAAGGAAATGAGGGGAAGTAGACAAATCAGGGACAGTAATGACGAAGAAAGTACTTGAACGTCTGGAATCCTTATCCCCATTCGATTCTACCTCGGGTCTCTGCAACATTGTAACAGGGCTAACTGCTGATCCTGGAGTTAACGTTCATCAATTGCATTCAATCGGTACGAACATTGTCGTAAAAATGATTGGGAAACAAGCCTTTACATATTCTGCCAAAAGATCTGACAAAGTGAAAACACTAGGATCTGCTTCTGCCGTTGTGATCACTGATGCTTCAGATATAGAAGTAGATCCTGCACTACTGTTTCAGAGAATGATGACTGTTGCCACTGGCGGAGACATGAATCTTGAAGATGTCATGTGTTACGAACTGTGTGCATATCCTCCTGCATTGTTCGAATCACGAAGTATCTTGAGGAAACCCGATAAGTCTCAGCTAGCTCATGCAATAATCAAATACACTGACACTTTACGCATGGAAGAAGTTCAAGAAATTCAGTGCACAGACCAGTACGTATTGGATGGTGGATCTCTACTACATCGTGTTTCCTGGCGTCAAGATGAAACATATGACAGCATCGCCAACTCATATGCCGATTTCACTCTGAAAACATATGGAAAAGCAATCATTGTTTTTGATGGCTACAGCAGCTCTCCTACGATCAAGGACATGACCCACAGAAGACGCAGCACCAAAACAAGCAGAAATGTGAATCTCAGTCCAAGCATGAAGTTTGTTGGCCAGAAGGAACACTTCTTGGCTAATGAAAACAACAAGCAAGCATTTATTTCCCTCGTAGGTGAGATGTTGAAGAAGCACGGGTGTACTGTTCACAACGCAGATGGGGATGCTGATGTGGACATCGTTCGTGCAGCAGTTTCCTCATCAGAAAATGCAACTACAACAGTAATAGGGGAACACACCGACTTGCTGATTCTCCTTCTGTACCATGCCAAGGACAGAGGTTTCAAGTTGTACTATCGCAGCGATATAAGACGGGGACCATCTCCTAATCCTGTGTATGATATTCTCAGCATTCAATCATTGTTAGGCAATGACATCTGCAAGTATCTCCTGTTTGTGCATGCTTTCACGGGCTGTGATAGCACATCCAGAATTTTTTCGATCGGTAAAGCCAAAGCATTCGACACACTGATGAAGGTGGCTGAACTCCGTTCAGTTGCAAATACATTCTGTTCTGATTGTTGCCAACACTCTGACATTGAAGCCGCTGGAAGAAAGGCAATGCTTCTGTTGTATGGCTGCAAAACACTTGAATCCACTAACGCACTACGTCATCGAATGTTAGTTGAAAAGGTAGCTACAGCTAAATCTTTTGTTACACCCGAACGTTTGCCACCTACCGATGCGTCCACAAAGTACCACAGCTTTCGCACATACTTTCAAATACTAATCTGGAAGTCTACAGAAGAGAAGATCGATGCAGAACAGTGGGGTTGGTATGTAAAGAATAATTCCTACTACCCTACAGCCTGCGACAAGCCACCAGCTCCAAATTATCTACTCAACATGATCCGCTGCTCCTGCAAGACGAAATGTGCTACTTCAAGATGTGGATGCAAGCGTAATGGAATGCCCTGTTCAGCCGCTTGTGGCGAGTGCCAAATCAGTGGTTGCGATAACAACCCAAGTACCGGTAATCTATCCGATGATAGTGATGAAGAGGATTAATTTCTGTATGTTTGTGACCAGGTATCACTTCTTCTGTAATGAACATAACTTGAAACTGGGAAAAAATAATTGTTGTATTATTGATTATAAAAATCTGTAAAAAGCTATATAACATTATATTTGCGTACTAACTGGTTGTGTTGTATATTGTTGAATTATTTAAAACATTACAACTGAAAGAAAAAGCATCAAATGTATCTCTATAAATAAAAGCGTAAATTATATATATTTTTTTTTCGTAGGAAACATCCAGTCCGCCATTTTGAATTTCATTTTTGGGGGTGTTCCCGGGGTCCAATTTTGTCGGATTTTGGATATGTTATTCGGCAATGGTTCCTGAGCTGGAAACAGTTTAGAAAGCTTCTGAAGCAATTTTGCCCAGGTCTAACTACAAATTGCCTGGACTAGTAGTGATTAACTGGAATGTTAGCTTGTTGTGTATATGTTGGGATATTATTTTGGCTGCGACAGATAGCCGCGTGTGAGGTGTGAATGTCGCTGTTAGAGTGGGTAATGCTGTTTATAGTCTTGTATAGCCTGGATGTATCTGTGGAGTGGTTTAGTGTTGTTATGAATTCCCTAGATGTATGTTTTTTTTCTTTGAGTTTGTTGTTTATTTCTGTGTTGAGTTGTTGTATCTGCTGTTTTATAGCTTCTGTGTGAGGTGTTTGTGTGTTATGTTTGAGGTTGTTACGTTGCCTTATGAGGTGGGCTATTTCTCTAGTGTAATTTGGGTTGTATTTCCTAATGTTGCCCTTGTGTATGTATTTGTTTGCAAATACTGATGTTTATGATGAAGGTGCTGTTTAATGTGGTGAATTGTTCCTCAGTCTGTATTTTGAACTGTTCCCAATCAGCTTTCTTGTAATTTTTGTAAGTGTGCCTAAAGCTGTTGGGGCAGAGTGTAGAACGTGTTGTAAAGATGATGGGCAGGTGGTCTGACGACAGTTGTTTCTCTGTTATCCAGTGTGTGTGTGTTGCTAGTGAGGGGGAACAGAACGTTATGTCTGGGGAGGAGTTTGAATATCCTGCTTGATGTGGTATGTGTGTATGGTCTTCTGTTTTGTTAAGAATGAAGAGGCTGTTTAGTTGTGTGGCTATGTTGGCGCCTCTGGTGTTGCTTTGGTTGTGCAGGTACCAACTAGTGTCTTTAGCGTTGAAGTCTCCTCCTAAGATGACATTAGTGAGAGGGGTCAGATTGTGTAACTGTGGATTGTAATTGGCTGGCACCTGAGGTGTGTTCATAAACTTCCCGAACTGGTTATGCTGCGCGCGCATCACATGATGCGCATGCGCGTCATGTGATGCATGTTGTAGTGTGACTCAGTTTGTGTCCAAAGACGGTTACCGCTTCTTGATATCGTATTTTGTTCGCTCGATATTTACCGTTTTGTGAAGTCATTTTGTGTGTTTTGTCGCATTTTGTGCATGTGAATAATGGCTACTGTTGAAGAAAAACGTGTGCATAAAATTTTGCGTTAAGCTGGGAAAAACTGCTTCTGAAACCCATGCCATGCTGAACACAGCATTTGGCAATCACACCTTAAGTCGGACAACCACTTTTGAGTGGCACAAGCGTGCTTTAAGGAAGGCCGAACGTCGACAGAGGATGATGCAAGGGTGGGACGACCTTCCACTTCAAGAATTGATGACACTGTTGCTTGTGTTCGTGAAATAATTCGAGGGAACCGTAGACTGACAGTTAGGGAAGTCGCAGACGAAATGGACATTTCGATAGGATCATGCCACACGATACTCAGAGAATTTGGGGATGCGTCGTGTGTCAGTCAGCCAAATTTGTGCCACGACTCTTGACTGCCGAGCAGAAAGTGCAACGTGTTGTTGTTTCCCAAGACCTTCAACGTGCCAATCTTGATGAAAATTTTCTCAGAAACATCGTTACGGGTGAAGAGACGTGGGTGTACGGGTATGACGCTGAAACAAAACAGCAGTCATCGCAATGGAAGTGCGTGACGTCCCCGAGATCGAAAAAAGCACGGCAAGTCCGATCGAATGTGAAGGCAATACTGGTCGTTTTTTTCGATTACTACGAACTCATTCATTACGAATTCGTCCCTCGAGGTTGAACAGTTAACCAACAGTTTTATTTGGAAATACTGAAGCGCGTGCGAGACGCAGTAAGGAGAAAACGGCCTGAAAGTTGGAACGCAGGACCGTCGATGTTGCCCCATGACAATGCGCCCGCACACACACCGTTGTCAGTTCAGCAGTACCTGGCGAAGCACATCGTCGTAGTCGTTCTCCAACCCCTGTATTCTCCAGATCTGTCCCCGGCAAACGTTTTTCTTTTCCCCAAACTTAAATTTGCATTGAAAGGTCGAAGATTTCAAAGTGTGGAAGAAATTATTCAAAATGCAACAAACGAACTGAAGGCGGTCAGGAATACGGCCTACCACGAATGCTTTCAAAAGTGGAAACGCCGTTGGGAGCGATGTATAGCTGCACAAGGAGACTACTTTGAAGGGGACACCGGCAATTACATCGTAAGTGTTACCAGAAAGTTTTTGAGAGATCAGTCCGGGAATATTTTGAACACACCTCGTATATTGCCCGAAGAGTTATAACAGCTTTCCTCAGTAACTAGCAGAAATCTCCCGCCCGTAAGGATTTTTTATTTTTTTTGGCTAGTACCAATAACATATAACAAAGGTATATAAAGCTATGACCATGAGAGTTGACACGCCTATGATTTGCTTTGAATTTTCGACTTTCCATAGAAGCCCAGCATTAGGTTATGTAGAAATTGTATTTGTGGGATAGGTTTGCGATGGTGATCATAACGTTGCTGGACTACACGAGGGCTGCACAAGAAGACTGTTTCAGCAAATCTTCAGATTCCCTCTAATGTGAGTCACGTCTGTGATGATCTGTGATACACAAAACTAATTCTGTTACTGATAGTTGATGAAATTAATGTAAACTAAGTTTTGTCTCGACTCGAGTTTACAGAAGCAAACTGATGAATTAATTCTTCGTTTCAGACGTGATTAGAATGGACCCTAGACATAGCCAGAAAGTTGTAGTTTGCCTCCAGAGGTTACGCCAGTCATACCACTGTCTCCAGGATCATTGAAAGTTCGAGTTACAGGCTAACAAAGCCCCTAATATCCACTCAAGGCTAGCCCAAAAAAGAAGTAGAGAAAAATAAAAATGAGAAAAAGAAAATTAAAATAAATAATACTAAACACTGATATCATGAATACACTCTTAAACATGCAAAGCTTTCACGCAGGAATATTAGTAATAGTAAAGTATAGAACAGACAAAGCTCTCCCTCCTCCGCCAACCAGTACTGAGAGAAAATATCGTAAAAGATGATTTATAGGGAAGTACGAGAAAGTATAGAAAAGAGCAGCTTCAAAATTCTTTCACGTCTGTATTTACGCACTGGAGGATAGTGGAAAATAAAGATAGCACGAAACACTAACCTACTTAATCTAATCTACACCAAGCATTTTTTAAGGAATTCATTTATTCGTTATATACGAACAAGGTGGCAGAAGAGATGTGGTTATGAAGAAAGAGCACGGTCACGACGGACAAGAGTCAGCTCAGAATGCCAGGATCGCTTTCTGTGTCAATACAGTCTGCGCAAAAGGATGGCCAGTAGTGTGCACCTACAGCATCACACCGTCAGGCTGCGGTTAGTGTAGAATGGTTTATCATCACGCAGGCCTGCAAAGAAGCGTAGTCTTAGTCGGAAGAACATCCAGGACCGTCTCATATTTGTAATAAATATAAATATTGGAGTAACTAGTTACTTCATTGAAACAACAATTAATAACTAGTTACTTTCTTGAGACAGTAACAAGTAACTGTAATTAGTTACAAAAAAGTATGTCAACACTGGGTATAACACGTGTATTATTTTTGTTCAATAAATCTTAAAATACTTAAGTACATAATGTGTTTTATCCCTCTGGGTGTTTGTTACATCTTCACAGAATCAGAAGACCACCGGTGTTTCACCTCTTTTGGTTATAGCTGTACACAATGTTCCATCACAATACAATACAATGTCCCATCACTCGTTATACAATTTCTTTTTTTCCATGAAATGTCGTAGATTAAAAATCTACAAGCAAATAATATTTTCCATCCCGACAATCGTAAGCAGCTTTTGCATAACAATCCTCTTAACATTCTAAACGACTCTAGAATCTGTGCAAATAACGTCAGAGACCCGTCGACCGAATTCGAGTCTCTGAAATTCCGTATTTCCTCATCCGTCTTCGAAGGATAATAATTTTGTTAATTTACTGAAAGCTGAAAGTATTTATGAGGTTCCAAACTTCTTGAATGGTTGATTTAGTGGCGAGGAAGACTCGCTCCCAAACTTCGAGTAATAAAAAATGATATGAGGCTCTGCATCCAACGTTGTAGAAGCGCTAGTTTTGTTGATTTACTGCTCGCTCCCAATATACATTTGTTGAACTAAGCGGATTTAATTTACCGACTATATTATTTTATGATTGCTGCATGTTAAACAGTAAATTTATTTTCGGCGATACATAACGTAATTCAGTATAATTTATTCTCACTCAGAGTATAAACGCAGTAATAAAAAAAATTGGAAGCAGTCTTCATTTGAAATATATATATATATATGTTCGAAACAAAAACTAAATACATACAAACCAAAGTGACGCCACATTAAAATAATGAAATGTCAGCAGATGTAATTTAGGAAAATTAATCACAAAGTAGAGCGTAAGTCAGAAAAGAACCCATCATTTAAAGCAGTGGTGCTCAAACTTAAGGCAATCATGTGCTACTTTATGCCATTTTTCCAAAATGCAAAATGTAATGTGCCACTATGACTATGTCGAATAGGCCTAACTTAATATACTTTTTTTATATTGTACAAATAAATTGCATTATTAGTAAAGCAATAAATGTAATGTGCATTTTATAACTATATTTTACGTTTTCTTTACGGTACCTGCATTACAAAGCCTTGTGTACTTATGCTTCCCTCCAGCCAATTTGTTAAATATGACGCACTTAACACATGAATGATTACACCAGTACACATTTGAAAACTTGTCGATCGATTTTTACAAACTAGTTGGTGATTCTATATAATTTGAGTGCGCTGATCTCAAAAATATAGTTAGTTTTTCCCTATCACGTATGGTGTTCTTACTACAGGGTGTGTCATAAATCCCCCATTTATCCCCAAATGTGAACCATCTTATCGAGACCAACATTGGATTGCACATGCTAAACCATAAATTTTGTTGTTATAGACTACAGTAACGCTTACATCGTAATGTAGGGTAAATATATATAACAACCAGTCCCGTTCCCATCAAAATACTCTCCCCCCTCCCATCAATGGGTGGTTAACATTTGGGGACAGATGAGGTATTACAACACCCCTTGTAGCACGAAATCTTTAGGTGATGGAGTAAAACCTAATTAAAGCAGAATTAAATAGCTCCTAGCTCTTGGACAAGCATATTGCTTGTTTATGAAAGAATAAAAAAATAACTGAAAGAAACAAAATATATTTACCTTCTTTACTTGCAAACATTTCAGGACTTATTCCAAAGACTTAAGACTACGAAGGTAGATCTGACTAATGACGACTAAATCGGTGCTTCTTTGATGTTTTCTTATGCTGTGCGTTAGGCTGATCTCGTTGCAGACACCAGTAGTAATCCGCCATCATATTTGTATGCCATCTTCCTTGATATCTTCTTTCCATGGTTTTGATGTCCTGGTGAAATCGTTCCCCTTGCTCCTCAATGACATCTCCGAGATTTTCGGGAAAACGGTCAAGATGCGAAAATAAGAAGTGAACTTTCAGGCTCATGTTGCAGCCTAAAGCGCAAAACTTTTTAAGCATATTTTCCACCAGTCTTTCATAATTTTGGCTTTTGTAGTTTCCCAAGAAGTTTTCAACATCATCTTTGAAACCAAACAATGCTTCTTTTTCTTTATTGGTCATTGTGTTCAGGAAATGATCGTCTGTCAATAACTTTCTAATCTGAGGACCTATAAAAACACCTTCCTTTATTTTCTCGTAGCTCATCTTTGGATATTTTGAACAAATGTACTTGAAACACTCGCCTTCTCTATTCAATGCTTTGACATACTGCTTGATGAAGCCTAACTTAATGTGCAAGGGTGGTAGGAGGATTTTATTTGGTTCAACTAGATGTTCATGTAAAATGTTCTTTGATCCTGGGGTAAGATTCTCTCTAGGAGGCCAAGTTTTCCTCTTCCAGTGCTGGTCACGTGCTCAACTATCCCATTCGCAGATGGCATCTTAGTGTATCCTGATTGCTGCGCAAGTAACATGCAAAGGACTTTGAGATCCCCACACAATATCCATCTGTAATTTTTATACTGAATTTTTTCCAGAAGCAGTTTCATGTTATCATAGGTCTCTTTTAAATGAGTAGAATGGGCCACTGGGATTGATGCATATTTGTTACCGTTGTGCAGTAACACTCCTTTTAGACTGGTTTTAGAGGAATCTATAAACAACCTCCAGTCACTGGTTTGGTATTCGATGCCTAGCTTGCACACTAATCCTGTGATGTCCTTGTCCTTTCTTCGAAAAAAGGCCCGAAGTCTTTCTCACGATTTCTGTACCAAGCGAAGTATGTGTCGGATGCCAATAAATTGTTCTCCTGCAATCTAAACCCCAAAAGTTCTGCAGAGTCCTTAGGCAGATTCAAATCCCTGACTAAGTCATTTAGTTCGACTTGGGTTAATGGTTTAGGATCTCGGTCAGCTGTTGGTTGTTCATAATCATCATCATTGTCTGGATTTGGAGCTGAATCAGAATCTGAATTAATTGTATTGATCCAGACTCTCGGGTGGGCGGGGAATAGGAACTTCTGGACCATGGGGTACCGGCTTTATTGCAGATGGAAGACTTGGGTATTGAAGGCTCTCTTTATTCTTTGCATTATAACCTTTAACATTGCAAGAACAGAAGTAGCAGTCGTCGGAATGGTTTCTAGGCTCGCGCCATAGCATAGGGATCCCAAATGGCAAACTTTTCTTTTTACCTTTGCTCCAATTCCTTAGTGCCGCAACACACGTAAGACAAACCTTGTGTGGAGCCCAACTTTTGTCTTTATCTAATTTAATTCCAAAATAAGCATGATAAGCTCTCTTAATGAAGGTCATTACATTTGTCCTTTGTTTTACAACATACCGACCACAAATATAACAAAATATGTCTGGACTATGGGTACATCCTCTAGAAGCCATTATTAAAATTTTAAAGACGTAATGTTAGAATTATCTATCTGAAAAATATGAAAAAACGAAATTAAAGATAAAAAAGGTAAAAAATTACAAAACGCCCCAAAATTGTTTTGGTAATAACTTTAAAACTGTGGGTGATAGAAAAAAACTGGTAACATTTTTTAATTCAGCGCAGCGAACTGTTTCAGAATCAACTCAAAATAAAGAAATCGATTTTCATGCAGACCGGTGTTATTCAGTAACTGAATTTTGAATATTATTGCGCAAGCGCTCCAGGTAGTCTTAGAAGAGTTGCCAATTACCACTCCGAAAATTCTCAAATTTCTTGCTTACGCGAGGGCGTTCTGAATTCAGGCTGGTGCAGCATTATAACCACTGATTTTTTATTTGCCTTGAGTGTCCATGTGCCATCGTCAGAGTCACAATGTGCCAGGGTTTGAGCAGCCTGGATTTAAGGCAACACAAATGGGGATATGACTTCAGATGTTGCGAAGGTTCTTAATTAAACAACCAATAAACAAAAAATCAAAACATTTAAGACTAAATAAGTACAGAAGTAATGTTTTCCAGACACACATCTACATCAGTATGAAATTGGATGTGAAAACTATTGAAGACTCCGAAGTAGAAATAAAAAGTACCAGTGGCAGATTCAGGATTTGTTCATAGGGGGAGCCGCGGGTTTACCAATAAAATTATAATGTAGCATTCTGATTTTCTAATAATATTACAAAAGATGTTTTTCATTAAACTCGTGTTGTCTGTGTGTTGTTCTTCCATGGGGAAACCTCGGCACCCCTACTCCCCTTGAATCCGCCACTGAAAAATACAATAGATTTGGAGTAGATACATTAGACAAGAAAGGAAGAGAAAGTTGTGTATATATCTTTCAAATATCAACAGAAGCGATGCATTGGTAAAGAAGTCAAATATCACAAACTGAAATATACCAAAAATTAAAGAATTCAGTATAAGAGAAGTCTCCAAAATCTGTGGCTGGCGGGCAACGTGTTTGTTGCCGAGCTGTTGTAAGTGGCTCACGAGAGCCCAATAATAATTAATAAGCGCAAAAATACTTTATTGAAATTATAATTTTGTGCCAAAATCACCTCAACGACTGCATGAAAAGCACGGTGACTCATTACAGTCTCCGGGCTTTAACGCGTTGTCAGATATGCACAGTGCGAGATTTCTCAGAGGTAGGTCTACTTACGGATACAGATAGTGATAAGCATCGATATTTCGAACTATATCTATGTTGCTCGCCAAATATTTTTAAATTTTCAAACATATTCTTAACTTTTAAATTGTTTCAGGGCCGAGAAAAGTTTAGGGACCACTGCAATATGGTAATTATAAATGTTTATAGGCTTACAAAAGAAATGGAAAAGGACTTTAAATGTCGCAAATGGAAATGAAGCTATTCATATCACAGACAATTCTAACTCCAAAGATTTTAATATGTGGAGAGTAACATTTTCATCACGTGAAAGAGGGCTAATGATGTAGGTTTATATTACGGATGCTACGGATGTAAAAAAAAAAAAAAAAAAAATTGACATCCGCAGATGCGGATATTCAGCTTTTATATCTGCGGATGCGAGTGTGGAAAATTTGCGGGTGTTCCGCAGCTGCGAATGCGGATATTTGCAGCATTCCTAGTTTATAGTAATAATTTTCATGGCAATACATCAAAAGAAAACCAAATTCAAGCACAATTACTGTCGAAACTGAAGGAGAAATAAACCCTCACTCAAGAAGTTACATAGATATGCTCAAGGAGAATATATTGGATCGGATTATGTCAAATAACCGTGATATAACAGTCAATGTCATTTCAGTCAAACAGAAATTTCTGACCATAAACTAGAGTAGAAATGAATTACACGGGAAGGAATATAATACTTAGAAAAAAGATAAAGAACAATTATATTCGAAGGATTAAATTTGAATTCAGATAAAATTCACTGGGAACTCATCAGTACAAAAATAAAAATCTAATTGATAAGTTTTACCGGAGTAGAAATCGTGAGAAGAATGCATCTCAATAATGGATATATCAAACACGTCTGAGGAAAAAAAAAATCTAAGGAAAGATGAGAACTTCCACCAAAGAAAACAAACTGTTAATCGTTTAACCAAACAAAATAAACGAGAAGCAAAATTGGAAAAACAAAATTGAGTGAAATTGAGAAAACACTAAAATAAACGTACATTTATTCTGAAATCTCTTCGAGAAGAAAATAAAATGGCAGAAAATATTCGTAAATATTTTTTAAATTTTCGCCAAACAAATGATGAAATGCAGTGGAAATATCAGACTTTTAAAAAAGCCAAAGCGGATATGAAGATTGTATATCGAAACGCAATTTTTGAAAAACGCGTACGAGCGAAGGACTGATTAAAGTTAAAAGTTGTTTTGAATATTAATCCCTCGCAACAAGGCAATAACGCCATCTAAACTGAGAGAGAATTTAGTCCACGCGGAGCCTGACTCACGAATATGCAAAAGCTTCTAAAAGAATGCGGAGGAAACACGACAAAGCCATTATACAGTACAAATGGTAGATACGCAATAGACACCGGTGTGAACACACACGGTTAAAAAATACAAACATTACTTCCATTTACAGAGGGGGGAAACAGAGCCTCGTAATAAATACTACAGAGCAGTAGCATGGCACTCGCATCGCACATTGTAAAGTGTTTCGAAAGAAGAGTTAGAGGTAAAACTGTGGAATGGGAAAGGAATTGTACAAACAAAACCAATACGAGATTTACAACGGAAGTGCGTGGTTTATTGCATTATAATATTACCAAGGGGAAATTTTAAAGACGCTTTATGTCAAAGGTAAAACGGTTGCAAGATAAATTTTGCTAATCTTCACAAACTTAGAACAATAAGTATTTCTGGAAAACCGGTTTTTTAACCAGTTATCTCAAAACGGCCTAGTTGAAAACTTGAAAGAGCTGGAAAGTAACTCGGTTACGAGTAACTGAGTTACTGTAACTGTTACTTTTTCAGTAACAACGGGTGACTGAATTATTCTCGAAAGAGTAACTAATGACTTAACTCAGTTACTTTTCACGAGTAACTTGTAACACGTACGTTACATCTACTCTAGTTTCACATTAGTTTATCTTAGCTTTTCGTGGAAAGAAAGAAAATAAGATCATGACAAAATGGAAACTATTTGGGCGTACTGGATCTGCTTAGATAATTTAATCCATTCCTCGAAAAACATACTAAAAAATATAGCAATTCTACCAAGAGAAATCCCTACTATCTGTCGGTAAATATTCGCGAGGAATTCAGTAATATTATGAGAAAAAATTATTTACTATATCTGATATTCACAGTACGATATATAAAGAACAAAGCTCCTTTTGAGAAGTTCTTACAGTTTATTCTCATTCATGCTCACGGAGCTAAGTATCTTGATGCTGTTATAAAATTCTTGGAAGCATTAAGTTGGTTTTGATAATGTATTAAATATGGCAGATAAATACTTAAGAGTAACAAAAATAAAAGAAAAAATGAATTTGCCTCGTTTGCTCCATTCGCTCAATCTTGTAGGTGTCAAAGCTGCCGAAAATTGTCCCTTTTTTAACTGTACAAACTTTTTCTTTATCGACCCATCGTTGAAATGAGTTGGTTTCTTCTTTATCTTTAAGCCCACACAAAAAGGGTGTACGAATCTTGTCAGTCGCACACATTGATCAGCCCGTGCTGATACAGTTTAGTCCTTATGTGATGGATATGAAGAAATAAAAATATCTCTCGACAGTATATCAAATTATGGAGATCAATCAGCAGATACTACACATTTGGTTCGAAGTCAGCAAAAACTTAGAAAACTTGAAACAGTTTTTACCAATCTTTGGAACGATATCTTAATTCATTAAACAAACCAATAAAACACTACAAAAAGAGAACATAAATATCCCTCTTGTAGTTAATTTACTCGTCTTTAAAGATGTGTGTAGAAAATCTCAGACAAAAGTTTGATTATTATGAAAATAGAGCAAAAACAAAGGCTGCAGTAACAATTTACATTTACAACAAGAGAAGAGTTAACGAAGCAGTCGCATTACCCGTTTTGATGGACCAAGAGTTGATGCCGTCCGCGAAGAATGTCAGAAATTCCAGATAAACTTTTATTCCAGTCACTGATTCATTGACATCTGGTTTAAATAGAAGACGCGAAACCTACACAGATATAAATAGTAACAGATTTGGTTTCTTTTTGAAATTGAACATCTTGAGTGCAGACGAAATCGGAAGTGTGTGGAAACCTGGCGACTCATTATTACAAGAGGTTAAACAAAGACGGCCTCGTATCAAAGTGGAACATTATATACAGTACAAGAATTAGAAGGTGCAAAATCCACGTCTGAACTATATTCCAAAATAAAAACTGACGGGTTAGAATCCAACTTTCCGAACGTGGAAATCGAACTTTGTATAGTTTTCTGTATGATGATCACCAACTGTACTGGAAAACGTTCATTTTTTTAAAATTAAGTCTAATAAAAAGTGAACCAAGAAGTTACATACTGGAACCGAGATTAAATTACCTTCCATAATAGGTATAAAATTTGAAATACTACAGAAAAATAATTTTTCAGATGTTTTTCGTAATCTTGCTGCAACAAATAAGACTATTTTAGTTTATTGAATCATATTTTATTGCAAAATACGAGGGCCACTCAATATATTTTGCCCCACCTTTTTTTTTCTTTCCAAATTTCCTTGTAAATTCCAGAAATTTTGTACACAAGTAGTTACATACCTTTTTTACAAGTTTTTATTTTTCCACTTAGTCTCCATCCTTTTCTATGGCTTTCCTCCACCTCGAAACAAGGGCCTTTATTCCTTACTGGTAAAAGTCCGCTGGGTTCCGCTGGAGCCACCTCTTAACCTTCTCAACAACCTCATCGTCACTCAAATTTTCTTCCACGAATAGCATTCTTCATTGGCCCAAACAAATGGAAGTCTGAAGGTGCTAAATCCGGGCTGTATGGAGGGTGGGGTAACACAGTCAAGCGCATTTTTGTGATGGCCTCTCTTGTTTGCAAACTGTTGTGTGGTCTTGCGTTATCGTGCAAAAGAAGGACGTCTTCCAGTTTTCTCTCCGGTCGAACTCGCTTTATACGTCTTTGGAGTCTCTGTAGGGTAGCAATATATGCCTGAGTTGATGGTTTGTCCTTTCTTCATAATATCTACCAGAATCACCCCTTTCATGTCCCAGAAGATGGTGACCATAACCTTTCCTGCAGAGGGAGCCATTTTGAACTTTTTCTTGCGTGGGAAGTCTGCATGATGCCACTCCATGGATTGGCGTTTTGTTTCAGAAGCAATTTCTTTTCTTCGAGCTTTGTGATCTTCAGTCAGTTCGCGAAGAACAAACCGTGAACACACTTTTGAGTATCCCAGTTGCTGAATTATCGTGTTCACACTTCCTTCACTAAATCCTAGCTCCATGATAGTTCCTTGTATGTGACGCGCCGATTTGATCGAATGATGCTGTTAGCACGTTGCACAGTGAGAGATGTCACAGCCGATGCCGGGCCTGCGTGGCTCATTATCGAGGCTGGCTCTCCCTCTCTCCGATGACCTCACAAGTTTAGACCAGCGTCCAACTGTGCTTCGAACAGCAGCAGCATCTCCGTAAACGTTTTGTAGACGTTTGTGAATATTTTCAACTGTTTCCTTCTCTGCGGTTAAGAACTCGATAACAGCTCTCTCTGTTTACGACGCACATCACTGTCAGACGCCATTTTCGAAACTGCGTTAACCATCGGTTTTATACAAGGGCGTTTAAAAGTTTTTATACAAGGAGGGAAGGTTCAAACTAGAAAAATCCGGTTATGTGAAGCGCAGAAAGTCCAAACTTACGACCCAAAAGACATTTGAGCCCCCATGGCCTATTAATTAGCTAAGAAAAAAGGTTGGCGCAAAATATATTGAGTGCCCCTAGTATAATACAACCTATTGTCAAAATCCCGAAAAGTCAATTTCTTACTGAAAAGTATATATTTTGAAGTAATAGGTGTCCCTATATTTCTTTGTGCACATTGGCCTCAGAAGACTAAGACAGCCTTCGGAATTAATAGTATTAGCTTACCTGCTGTTTATAATAATGATTACGGATACAGACATGGAAATAATAAAAAAAAGAGTAGGGTCATCTTTTGTGGATAACAAAAATTTGAAAATAAATTCTGAAGATAAAAAAAATTAAAAATATGAACAAATAATGAGCGGAAGAAAAACATGAAATTCACTGATGATAAATTCCAACTTCACAGACATGCCAATAATACAAAACTAAGAGAATAGCTATGAAATAAGCAGCATCACGCGAATTGCATCAAAAGCCCAAGCAGATATTTAGGAACAATAATATTAATAGACGCAGAGTTCAGAAAACACCATAACATTAAAGTAGCCAAAGAAAATAAAAATGGAAATCATATGGAGGCCTTTTCACAAGAGACGAATGCATTTGTTCAGATTGTGTAAGTGTTTCGTTCTACCAATAACTAAATACTGTTCCGTTCTCAAGTCCGCACAGGAAATCAATACTGAAGCCCTACAAAGAGCCTTTTTGTATAAAATAATAGAAACAAGGGATCAACATTACTGGTCATGCCTGAAATCACAAATTGTATCCACTTGAAAGATGCCGTGAACGATACCTTGTAATACATGTATAAAAAATACTTGAAATATCAGTTCCTAATTGGAAACCGAAATAAAAAATACTGGAGTAATTATACACAGAAAAAAAAATGAGCTAGTAAAAGAACTATTGAGGACAGAAAATGAACGAGTAATAGTCGCAGCCCAAGATCAAGCAATGCGCACAAACTGGTTCAAAAAAGAACATCGAAGGAACCACCACCACCGACATGTACCGGTTATGTAACTCAAGGCCAGAGACAGTAAGCCACATATAAAAATGGGACACTCTTTCACAGAGTGGAGGTTGCACAGAAAAAGAGAATGTATTATGTAAAGTAATTCACTTAAAGCTACACAACAGAGACTGATAAAGTGGCAAAGTGAGCCACAAGAGATTGAAGAAAATGAGGAGGCCTTAATCACCTATGATTATGAAATACCAACAGATGTCACTCCTAGATGTAGTAGAAAAGAACCAGAAAGTATTGCATAATTGAATTGGATGTATCAAGGGATCATGCAGTTGCCAGCTATGAAAGAAAAAAATACCTGAAATATCAGAGGTTAAAAGCACGAAATTAAAAGAGACTGGAATACAGAACCTGAGATACCAATTGTAATGAGTGCAACAGTTTCAATAAAAAAGCTCCCTATAAAAATAACTACTGAAATAATGAAAGAAACTGTCCGACATAGCATCTCCCTATTAAGATTTGCATTGGGTTGCTCATAACAATTAATGCAAATAAAAATTTTGAAAAGGAACAAAACCACCGTAAAACTAGCCGATTAAACCCTTATAAGCAAGGTTTGCTTTCGGGATTAATAAAAAGGCAACAATTCTTATGTCGTATCTAAGGCAACAGTGTAATGGATGTTATTACTAATGATTTAATGGACGCCGCTGCCACAAGTTTGTACCGTATAGTAAGGCGGTCAGGAACACTGAGGATGTCATTAGACGAAAGTGCTTGAGCACCATTCTGTGTTTCCTTTTTCCTTCGTGATTATTTTCATCATATATATATATATATATATATATATATATATATATATATATAGATTATAATCAGATTTACAATAATGAATTTTACATCTTAGGCAAGTTATTCAATATTAAATTAGGTTACGTTAGGTCAGGTTAGGTAATTATTTTGAACTAAAAAAAATTCATTGCGAATCTTAAAATTTTATCATATATATATATATAATATATATATATATATATATATATATATATATATATATATATATATATATATATAATATATGTGTGTGTGTGTGTGTGTAGAAATTTGTTATATGTATCCTGATTAGACAAGTTGGTCACTTCAACAGGATTTCGGACCAATCACGATCGTTCTAACAAATTTCGACTGTCAAAAAACTGGTCTCCATAAAAGTTAATATTTACCCTAAAATATTTGGTTTCGAATAACAACAAATCTTATACTTTTGGTTTAAAGAAAAAATATTTGTTAACGAAAGGGCTAATAATATTCTACAATTACGAGAGTTCACCCGTTCGGAGTAACAACATAAAAATAAATTTGTGAAGCTCGAACCGTGAGCTGAGAGGGCAGGCTCAATGCGAGCATACAAACGAGAATTCCAACTTCATTATAAACAGATTCCAAACGAGCAAAAGATGAAAACCCGACAAAAAGGTTCAAACGCATTAGTAAATTCGGCCAACACGAGTTCCTCGGGTTAATCGTAAGATGTAATCACCTGAATTTCGAAAAAATAACTATATGGCCGTAATCTGCATAACAATATAACACTTTTTTCAAGAGTACCGTTTTTTGTGCAAATACGTTATAGGCAAGTTATTGCGGGTAATAACATTTCCCTAAGATTTACTGTTCCTTGAGCTACTTACTGCTCTTTATACTGTAAACTAGTTTTTTCACAATAAATCAAACTATCGAAGTTTCAAATAAAATACCTGTGGAGCAGCGCTGGTAACTTAAATTTGTAACCAATGAACACGAAACTATCACATTAACAGACATCAATTATTGTCCTACGAGACCCTACTTTCAATTAGAACTACTTTTTCTATACAGTACTAGATAAATATTCGTTTTAGCACACTTCGGTGTTTTTCGACGAAAACATCTTTCTGCTTAATTTTTAGTCGTTTACCAAAAATTAACCATAAAAATGTTTTCAGCTTTCCCTAATGAATAACCATAACCTTAACTAACCTTAATCTAGGTGGACCTCAGTTTTAGGGACCCCCCATCTATTGCATTAATAAGATAATAAAAATAAAACTGTAAAATTTACTTCAATTAGATTAGTTTAGGTTAGGGTAATTATTCGTTCTTACACCCAGTCTGTTTTTATGATAAACTTTTGTGGTAAATTTTGAGGTGTTTTGCATGAATTTGCCATCGGTTCCTGTGCAAATGCGTAGTTTTCGAGATATCGTCATCTCGAAAACTATGCATTTGCACAGGAAACTGATGGCAGTTTCGTACAAAACACCTCAAAATTAACCAGAAAAGTTTGCTCTCATCATTTTCATTTAAACTAACGAAAATATCGCGACTTAACCTAACCAATCATCAAGGGTGTACAGTTGACCCAACCGGGCATTCAATTAACCCAACCGGGCATTCAATTAACCCAACCGGGCATTCAATTAACCTAACAGGTTAATATTGGTTATTTCACCTAAATATCTTCTGATCTTTTCGTATTAGGCACTCACTGTCACATTTTGGGCAAGTTAAGGATGAGAGAATAACGCCCTAATTGATAAAAACATCCAATCCTTTGTCTTCATCTAGGGCACATGACGAATCAAGTTCTCAAAGTCAAAATCACACGAATGGCACGTCATAATTCTACCACAAACACCACTAAACTGAATCCAATTAGAAAAAAAAAGAAATTGCCAGAACAAAACCCAACCAACTAATTAAGTAGCAGAGTAGCGAAAAAATAGCCCAATCAGGAAAAATATTTTATGAAAAAAAGTACATTATAACCAAAACATGATGTATATTTTATTAAAAAAAGTACATTTGAATAAATTTGCACAACATAAGATATATATTTTCTTAGTCAGTTTTGAATGGCAATTCAATATATTGTACTGTTTTAACCGCGCGTGAGCGGGTTAAAAGACGAATATTAACCTAGGTTAGATTAGGTTAGGTTTAAGTCGTGATATTTTCGTTAAAACTAACGAAAATATTACGACAACCTAACCAACCGTCTATATATATACCGTATATTTCGGTGGATAAGGCGACCTTCGGATAAGACGAGGCCCAAAATTCAGTGTAAATTTCATGGGTTAAGCTCATATCTGTGGTATAAGACGACCCCCAAAATTTGAGTCGTGTTGACTCAAATGTTGGGCGTGGCCGGTAGGTGGGTGAAGCATCCTCACAAAGCGACTCAGACTCACGGTTCAGTCTGTTGCTAGCTTTTGTCCAAACTAGTTTAAAATTTTTATTCAAATTGTGCCCATGGGGCCACCAGTAAAACGAAGAAAGTATGAAGCAAGTTTTAAGTTAAAAGTCATTGAACTGGCCAAAGAATCTAACAACTGTGCTGCTGCAAGGACATTTGACATAACTGAGAAGATGGTAAGAGAGCGGAAAAAGAATGAAGATGTTTTAAGAAAAGTGCCAAAGAAAAAATGTTCGATGAGAAGAGGAATCACTCGTTGGCCAGATTTGGAAAATCACATTGCAGAATGGGTACTCGAACAGAGGCAGGATGGCTATATCGTCACAAGAAATATGATCAGAGCATATGCACTGAAGTGGGCAAGGTCAAACCCAGAACAGAGTAGAGAATTTAAAGCAACAGTAGGCTGGTGCAACCGTTTCATGAACAGAAAAAATCTGGTAATACGGCAGAAAACAAAAATTGCTCAGAAACTACCAACAGATCTTGAGCATAAAGTTACCAGTTTTCACCAGTTTATTATTCGTATGAGGCAGAAACACCAGTTTCAATTATCCAATATTGGAAATATGGACGAAACCCCGATGAACTTCGATATGTTAGGCAGTAAAACGGTGGAATCTAAAGGTGTGAAAACTGTGCAAGTCAGAAGTACAGGCCATGAAAAGACCAGGTTTACTGTGGTGTTATCGTGCATGGCCGATAGTACGAAGTTAAAACCCGTGGTCATCTTCAAGCGCAAAACTAAGCCTAAAATAAAATTCCCACCAGGTGTAGAAGTACATTTTCATGAAAAAGGATGGATAAATGAGGATGGTGTAAAATTATGGATAGACAATGTGTGGAACAGGCGGCCAGGCGGTCTACACAAGGACCGCAGTTTGTTGGTCTGGGATATGTTTCGCAGTCATGTAACTGAGAACACTAAAACTCGATCAGCACGAAATAATACTGAGATCGCTGTTATACCAGGTGGTTTGACTGCTCTACTACAACCACTAGACGTCTGCCTGAACAAGCCATTTAAAGATCATATGCGTGAAGAATGGAATAAATGGATGATGAATGGTGAAAAATCTTTCACAAAAGGTGGTGCCATGCGTGCTGCATCACTTGATGTACTGTGATTTCGTGATCAAAGCATGGGATAAAGTGAAGGTAGAGACTGTAATAAAATCTTTCAAAAAGTGCGGTATCTCTAATGCAATGGATGGTACGGAGGATGATTTCTTGTGGGACACTGACGACGAAGCCGAAGCCGACTCACTAGATTCAGACTGCGACCCGTACGACGATAATGTAAACAGTGAGACTCAGGATATGTTTGACGAGCTCCTTGCCTCAGACGATGAAGATAATGAATAATAAATAAAGTAAAATTAAAATTACCTGATAAATTACCTAAGTAAAATGACCTACTTAGAATACCTAGAACCTACGTAGAATTTTATGGTCACTGTTTTAAAAAAAAAATTAAATAAAATTAAAATTACCTAATAAATTGTATCATTGAACCTATCTATTGGTATTTTGAGTAGAATTTTAAGGTCACTTTTTTTGTATCTGGCCTATAAGACGACCCATGGTTTTGGGGCGTCTTTTTGAAGATTCAAGTGTCGTCTTATGCGCCGAAATATACGGTATATATATTTTATATATATATTTTATTTATATATATAATATATATATATATATATATATATATATATATATATATATATATATAAAATTTGGTTTTAAATATAGTTACATTTATTTTTCTTATTAATGCAATAGATGGGGGGCCCTAAAACCGAGGTCCGCCTTAACCTAACCCTAACGTAGCCCGGTAAATACTCCTCAAAATGAAGATCACAGTAAGAGCACAACATATCGCGAATATGTACGGCTGATAACTAAATGAAGTGAAAAAATCAACATATCGCGAATACGGCTACTCAAGCTCACCGAGAGGGTGGGGATACCGTGGAAAAATCCCCTGGGCCCGGAAAGAGGGGGGAGGCATAAAATCTAAAAATATTAATAAAGCAATTGATTAAATAACAGAGGAAATATAATTAATGAACATACATTTTAGAGAGACTATCATAGCCAAACTGAAATAAATAAAATATCTGAGGTCCACCAATGCCCAAGACCGACTGACATAGGGTTGCCAGACGTCCCGTATTTTACGGGACAGTCTCGCACTTGATCCAGAAATCCCGCGTCAAAATCCCGCGTTCAAAATGTCCCGCAAAAAAATATTTTTCAAGCAAATTTTTTAGGGATGAATTGATTTAGAATTTCAATATTATGTGTAATAATTTCGGTACTTACGTATTAACGGGGGGGCCACCACATATTGATGATTGGTTAGGTTAAGTTGTAATATTTTCGTTAGCTGAAAATTTCTAATACATCATATTTTTTAAGTAGCAATATTTTTTAAAATAATTTTTTATGCAATTTTCTGAAAAACTAATTTTTTTCGGCTTATTCATGATGAAAATTTGGGATCTACCAAAAAATGAAGAAGATATGTTGTTTCTAATGTGTAACATGTATTAATCATTGTAAATATTTGAAATATAAATCATTGTAAATATTTTAAAAAATATTGCTATTTAAAAAATATGATTTATTAGAAATTTTCAACTAACGAAAATATTACAACTTAACCTAACCAATCATCAATATGTGGTGGCCCTCCGTTAATACGTAAGTACCATAATTTCAATTTATTCACGATGTTTAATTGTTAAATATTATTGTAATGAAATTTTTCTAATTTTGTTTGTTGTAACCGTTGAAGAAATCTAGTTTCAATTTGAAAAAAAATTTGATCTTAAAAAAAACCTCAGAAAAAATTTTGTCCTGCATGGGCATTTGAAAAATCTGGCAACCCTAGACTGACAGATCTGGGAACCATTGTAATTGAAAGCCAGTTAGCCCGTACTTTAAATTTCATCAGAATCATTTACTACTTTGCTAGAGAGAAAGCAAAGAAAGTACATTTCTAATTATGAAAATCTCGCAGTGAACAATTATCTTGCCTGCATGGACTGGTACTGCATTTGTAAATTGTATGGTGATAGAATGTTATGTTTTTTACAAGAGTACATTACAGGCTTTAGAGGAATTTTACCTTTGCAATCAATAGTTTAGACAATTCTAAGACATTTTTTTTCTATAACATTTCTCTCGAAAATTATGTATAGGCGAGATATTACGTATTTACTTTGTTTTAGCCGCCTATTGGTGCAATCGTGTGGTTCAAATTTTGAATTCAGTCAGTCTCGCCCAAGCTTTAGTATCGCTCGCCAGGAAACTTGATCGTCATGGCTGAAAGGTGTGGCGGTTGTAGTGAAGACTATTGGCCGATTATTGCTAAATTTCATAAGAATAATCCTGCAACTTTCTCCTCCTTGCGTTCACACGGTGTATTGCCTAGTAGTGTTCAGTGTCCGAACTGTGAATTGCCGTGTTTCTATCGTGAAGACAAACATCACTGGTTTTGTGGCCGTTCGACCAGGGTAGCTAACTCCGCTCATCATTTTTTTTCTAGTTCAGGCCGCCCTCCTCTACCCACCACAGTCAGAACGTTCAATTCCACCGGACAACGAAGACGACGATGGCCCTCAAGACCTTGACGACCCTAAACCTGGCCCTTCATCGGCTTTACCAGAATTTTCCGATTCTGATTAAGGTAAGATTTTGGTAATATTCCTAATCGGTTAGGTTAGGTTATGTTAGATTATATATTAAAACTATGTTTTTCCGATTGTTTTTGATGATGTTTGAACGAAATTAACCTTCGTTTTTATTGCAAATCACTACCTTCTGAGGTTATAGGGGGGCGGGGGCTATCTCAGAAACTAGTGATTTCCGATAGAAACTAAGGTTATATTCGTTCAAACCGCATCAAAAACCATCAGAAAAACACAGTTTTGATTTACAAAGCCTGTAATGTACACTTGTAAAAATTTACCGATAGAATTAATATAATTGATTCGAAAAATAAAATGGTCATTTTCTTCGGAGTTGTTTATTCATACTGTACAGTATGTTTTGAATAGTGACTTGAACATATAATCAGTTTGCTTGTTATGTACACAAAAAACATTCATATTAAAATACTGAGTAAACAGGGGGGGCCTATATACCAATCCTTCCCCGGGCCCCGTGGCAGCTCTCGGCGACCCTGCGGCTACTAAATGAGGAGCGAAAAAATAAAAAAAATGGTGAAATCACTAGACAAAAACTACATATTTTCAAGTGAAAATATCTAAAAAAAAAAAAAGAAATACATGTTTGCACAGGAAATGGATGTCAGATTCATGCAAAACGATTAAAAATTGACCAGAAAAATATGTTTTAATCGAAAAACACCGAAGCGTGCTGAAACGAATATTACCCCAGTACTACTACTTTCACTAAAGTTTTTAGTTTTTCCTCGTATATTTCAAAATTACACGAGTAACAAGACAATTTACCTGAAAAATAATAACTGCTGAAGACTACTGCGACTAAATTGCAATTCGTCAACTTACTTTGAACGATGAAGTCACTTCAGTTCCTTTGAAAAGATCCTTCGAGTAATGACTTGCTAAACTAAACACTATTATATTTCCAACCCGAAACCAAGCGTTAATTCACAAAACTTTATATGTTTAACACAAACAATAGAATCTAGCTATTAACACACCTTTCTTAATCAATAGCTAAGCAACAATGAAACCCCGGCAGAAAAAAAAAAAATGGCGCTTCATCGCAAAATTTTACACGTCACAACCGTGAGTAGTTGGTTCATAAAAACACATTTCTCATTGACTCTACTACCTAAGCCCAACTTTATTCCGATTCCTCAATGCTCCGCTACATCACGTCTCTACTACAGGACAAAGGATATTCAGAACAAAAATGGAAAAATCAGTATACGAGCCGAAAAACTATTAAAAATTTTACCAAAGGAACTGCGTAGTTTGTTGATGTTATTAATTTAATATTTCAATCTTGATACATTCATAAGCCAAGTCTTTAAGAGTAGAAAGCAGTTCTCTCCTTTATCACCTAAAGAGGGACGAAGAGGGATACTGCAGAAGGGTCTTTTTTTATGATGAGGTTGTTTAATCTCGTTCGCAATATCTAAGATTGTATAACGGAGGGAACCTACAGCTTTATGTGGGATCCGAACCACGGGTTCTACTCGTACAAAATCTGGACGCAGAAGACGATCTTCCATCTAACTACTCTCCAGACCCAATGTCGCTTAACTTCGCTGATCGACGGGGAGCGGTGTTACAACAGTGGCCACGACGTAACCCTAGAAGGATCAGACTCACGCCAATGATTATCAGTAAGCTTAATATTTTCAGCTTTCCAAAGAAATCCATTAATTTTATCTTCATTTATCATAGTAACAACATTTATAAAAGATAACTTACGAAATTTTTATCGTCACATGAAATATTCACATTTTCTGGACTTAAGTTATCCTATCAAGTAAAATTACGTCTCTACCCTTATCACGACTGATGGATCAGACGAAAGTTGTTTCATCAAGTTTTGAAAAAATGGGACTAAATATCTTGAGAGATTTGAAATTACAAAATTACTTAAAAATCTGAATAGCACTCTTAACCAGGGTTGGCAAAAACCCAGCAAAAACCCAAAAACCCAGTTTGTTTTTTGCTGGGTAGTTGGGTTTCTGCTGGGGTTTTGCCAACCCTGTTCTTAACGCGAGAAAAATTAAAATTAGAAACTACTCGGAGACGTTTTAAGGAATTTATTAACTTTTCAAAGCATAAAATATACTTGAAAACACAATTTGTACACAACGAAGACAAAAATTTAATTAAAAAATTACAAAATTTTTTGGCGTTCAGACAAACTTCAGATGAAAAGTGAAAAATAGCTTTTACAACAACATTAGTGTTTGTTGTTATGATAATATCAAGTTTGGAGGAGTTGAAGTTCGTGAACGCTACGAACTTTCGTCTTGATTTTATTACAGTTAGAATTAACAAAATTGTTTACACATTAAAAGTCGACATAAAAGCGTTTGGACTGCAAAAGACCCCCTTAGACCAAATAGCAACAAACCGGCTGGTCCCTACGAGGCTGTCTGTTTAAGAAGGAAGGTTAAAAGATGTAAGAAAATTTAAAGACAAATGAAGTTTTAAGCAAAGCAAAGAAGAGAGGTTAAAAGAAAGGAAAGAAATTTAAAGATAAAGTGAAAATTTTAAAATAAAGAGGAGGGAATCGAGTGGAAATTCTAAACTATTTCTACGCGCGAACAAATGGTTCCAACTGGAGGTTTAAGGCAAGATAAGCATCTAGTCTCTTTTTAAAGGATTCGCGAATTTAAACTACGGTGGCTGGCAATCCATTCCACAATTAACTATACGATTGAAGAAAAAATGTTTAGCTTCATTAGAATTAAAATGTTTACCCACTAACTTCGGACAAGTCCTATCTGCATTTCCGAAGGTGAAATATTTTTCGGCGTCGACATTATCAAACTTTTAATCATTTTAAACACCTTTGTTAAATCTCCTCAAATACCCCTTTTTACGAGTGAGAATAAATTTAACGTTTATAAACGGGCAGCGTAGGATTTGTTTTTAAGTCTAGGAATCATATTATAGTAGCCCGTTGTTGCACTCTCTCCATTCTGTTTATGTCCTGTCTAAATATGGGGCCAGAACTGAAAGCAGTATTCCAGGTGGAGCGTACGAGTAATTTATAATGTCAGCATTGTTTTCTCCAACTTAAATTCAAATGATCTACTAATAAATCTTAAGATTCTATTTGCTTTTCTGACCGCTTCGATACATTGCTTACTCAGTTTAAAGTGTCGGCAACAATAATACCCGAATGTTTCTCTTCCGTAACACTCGTTAGCGTCTTGTCGCGCATAAAATACTTTTCTTTAACATTATTTCTATCGATATGCAACATTTATCTATATTAAAGTTCATTTGCCAAATTTCTGTCCACTCAAGTAATTTATAATATCATTTTGAATCTGCGAACGTTCTGCCGCAGATTTTGTTCGTCCTTCTAATTTGGTATCATCTGCAAATTTTGAAATTATATTGTTAATTCCTATGTCGATGTCATTGCTATAAAAAATGCTATAAAAAAGAACTAGTCCCAAACTGATCCCTGAGGCACGCCGCTAACTACAGTTTTCCAGTTAGACACTTCCATTAATGATCACTCTTTATTTATATTCATGAAGCCAATTTTCAATCCATTTGAGAACATTACCATCAATTCCGTGAAAATGAAGCTTAGCTAATAATCGTTAAAACTAACGAAAATATCGTGACTTAACCTAATCAATCATCGAGGGTGTACAGTTGACCTAACCGGGCATTCAATAATTTTATGGGGGTGCTATAAAGGAAAAGATCAGATTAAATTTTAAAAATCTTGAAAAAACTTAATATGTTTTACAGAAATAAGAAATTCTAAATCTAATTTAGTCTTACTCAGATTTTTGCATGAACCTTCCTTCATACAGTCTACAGGGTGTCCCATAAGTCCGGCATCATAAAAAAAGGCAAAACAAAAGCTTTTATTTCAGAACGTGCTCAATATGTCCACCATTGTTTTCAATACACAAATTCAGAAGTGATACCCAGTCAGCAAGCACGGTAATGATGTCAGGAGTAATGGTGTTATGCCCCAATAATGCGCTGCCGCAAATGTTCAACACTCCTAATTTTCTCCGCGTATACCAGCGCTTTCAAGTGGCCCCAGAGATAAAAATCTAGTGGCGTGAGATCCGGGCTTCTAGCTGGCCATTCCACAGGCCCTCGACGTCCTATCCAATGACCAGGGAATTGTTGGTACAGGTATTCCCTTACTTGGGTGCTGTAATGTGCAGGAGCGCCGTCTTGCTGGAACCATGTTGGGAAATTTCCTTCTTCGTTCAAGACACTGGGAAATTCTTCTTCCTTGAGCATACGTAGGTAGGTGCCTCCATGACATGTTCATCGAAAAAGAGGGGGCCTATGATGCGATCCTTCCAAATGCCACACCATACCATCACCCGAGATGCACCTTGTCCCTTTGAAGAGGTATACCAGTGAGGGTTGTTTTGAGACCAGTAGCGGGTGTTCTGTCGATTTATGTCACCATTTCCATAAAAAACAGGTCACTGAACAGAATGGTGGACGGGAAATTGGCATCCCAGCATATTGTTCCGTAGCCCATTCACAAAATTCCATCCGCCGGTCGGGATCATCTTCGCTTAATTTCTGTAGGATCTGAAGTTTATATGGATGCCATTTGTGAGCATGAAGAATGCGATGGATGCTACTTTTCGACACTCCTGTCTCGGCGAACAATCGCCGAAGAGACTTATTGAGACTTCTGTTAAAATGAGCCAGGATAGCAGTCGCTGTATCATCGTCAATGGACCTCCTTGAAGATCCACTGCGTGGTTTATCTTCTAGGATCCTGTTTCCTTAAACTTTGCAATAAGTCTGCTAACATAACTCTGTGTTATTGGCTCGCGGTCTGGATGCAGTCTGTTAAATTCAGCAGCGGCCTCTCTTTGACTCCGATTTCCTATGAGTAGAATTATCTGGATTCGTTCTTCCTTGCTCACAGACATTATGGCCTGTAGAAAGAGAAAAATATGAATTATGGTTTGTAGAAATAGAAAAATATGAATTTCTCCTATGATGCCGGACTTATGGGACACCCTGTATATTCACTGATTCCAAACAGTATACAAATATCATATAATTGAAATTCATATTAGTCTATTTAAGCGCAGCCTTTAATATTCATTTGTATTTAGTCTAGTGTTTGGTGTTTTAATGTTGTATTGTTTTGTATCTTAGTTTAATTATTTTAATTAAATTTGCAGTTTTGTATTGATAGTGATGATAAACGTTTCGGGGAAAATAGCCTATCATTAAATCAGGATTCTGAGTATCGTTTTCGCCATTACCTCTATACATATATACAGGGTGTCCCATAAGTCCGGTCTCATAGGAAAAATTATTTTAAATTAAATTTACAAAACACATTAGAACAAAACAAATGTTCAAATGATGTCTTGTTTCGGGACTTTTTTGTTGCAGGTTGAATAACACCCAATGACTAACATGGAAGCGAGTTACATTCCTCAGGAAAAGGCTGAAATTGTTCTTTTTCATGCTTCTGGCCTTAGCCAAAGACAGACAGCTGAAAAATTTCACCGTCGTCATCCCAATAAACCACGACCTGGTCAGCGTTCTGTTGGTCGAATGCTTTCAAGATTCAAGTAGCCCGGGAGTGTTCAGGACAAACCAAGAGCAGGTCGCCAAAGAACTTCAACTAGTGCCGTGCCGCGAGGTGCGACGTTGGTTGGATGACGTTCTCCCTGGGCGATGGATTGGGCGCAGGGATTTTTTCTCTGGGGTCACTTAAGTCTGTTGGGTTCATTGACTGTCCATGGGGAAATCTTAAGAAAATGTCATCACCTGCAAAATCATACCAAAATGCATTTTTCTAGTACTATTTTATGTACTTTATTCAAATCTGGGATCTTTTAAACTATTTCCCCCCAGCTTCAGAGAGGGGGGACATAGTTTAAAAGGTCAATATTAGGGGGGAGATAATTTAACAGATTTTACTTATCTTATTTACATAATAGAATTTTTAAGATATGTATATCAGATACACATCTTAAAAATTCTATTATATTCTATCATATTTCCGGTTGGATCACCTGAAGATCAGGACCCCCAGCCTTCTTTAGTTAGCCTTATAAGGCTAACTAACGAAAATATTACGACCTAACCTAACCAATCGTTAGGTCAACTGTACGCCCTTCACGATTGGTTAGGTTAGGTCGTTATATTTTCGTTAGCTAGCCTTATAAAGCTAACTAAAGAAGGCTGGGGCCCTGATCTTCAGATGATCCTTCCGGTTTATAGAAAACCATTATTTACATAGGATAAAATTTAAATGCCCGGTTAGGTCAACTGTACGCCCTTGACGATTGGTTAGGTTTAGTCGTGATATTTTCGTTAGTTTTAACGAAAATATCACGACTAAACCTAACCAATCGTCAAGGGCTTACAGTTGACCTAACCGGGCATTTAATGAACCTAACCGGGTATTCAGTTGACCTAACCGGGTAAGGGTACGCCCTTGACCAATCGTCAAGGGTGTACAGTTGACCTAACCGGGCATTCAAATTTTGGACCTTTTCCAGTTTGTGTATCGTTTTTCATATAATTTATTTTTGAGAATATTTTTGTTAAAACTAACGAAAATATCACGACTTAACCTAACCAATTATCAAGGGCGTACAGTTGATCTATTATTATAACATTGTTTGTTTCTGGAATAGTATTTACTATTTACTAATAGATCAACTGTACGCTCTTGATAATTGGTTAGGTTAAGTCGTGATATTTTCGTTAGTTTTAACAAAAATATTCTCAAAAATAAATTATATGAAAAACGGTACACAAACTGGAAAAGGTCCCAAATTTTATCCTATGTAAATAATGGTTCTCTATTTATTATATGTTTGCAATAAATAATAAATTTGTTGTTATTGTTTTCTTATCTTATTTTGGTTAATTTGCAGAGTTTAAACTTTGGGGGGGGGGATATAGATGAAAAGATCAACATTGGGGTGGTGATTGTTGAAAAGAGTATGTTGGGGGGAAATAGTCTACAGTAAAATATCCCAAATCTGATATTCATTTGCTATGTAAATTAGCCGACACCCATTTTATTTGAAGTTGAAAATCAGGATGTTTCGGCTCAATTGCACAGTAAGTAAATATAAGATTTGAGTAAACCACATCAAATACTACTATAAAAAAGCATTTTGGTAGACCTAACCTAACCTAATAACATAAATCTTACCTCAGGCACAAAAAACAGTAGGCCCTACTCTTGAAAAAAGTGTTATACTATTATGTAGATTATGGGCATATAGTTATTTCTTGAAATTCAGGTGGTGACATCTTAAGATTATCCCCGTCCACGTACCAGTGAAGACCTTAAAGAAAATATCCGTGCTGTTTGCGCACAAATCACACCAGAGACTTTGGCACGTGTGCGTTTAAGTTTGGAACATCGTATTATGTGCGAACAAGAAGGACATCAATTTGAACATTTGTTTACGTTCTAATGTACTACTTTTGTAAATTTAATTTAACAAAACAAGGGCCTTTGTTCCTTGCTGGTAAAAGTCCGCTGGGTTCCGCTGGAGCTACCTCTTAACCTCCTCAACAACCTCATCGTCACTCTGAAACTTTCTTCCACGAATAGCATCCTTCATTGGCCCAAACAAATGGAAGTCTGAGGGTGCCAGATCCGGGCTGTATGAAGAGGGGGGTAACATAGTCAAGCGCATTTTTGAGATGCCCTCTCTTGTTTGCAAACTGTTGTGACGTGTGGTCTTGTGTTATTGTGCAAAAGAAGGAAAGGACGTTTTCCAGGACTATCTTCTTGTTCTAACCTATGTATAGAACAAGAAGATAGTTTTAATTTGTGCGAATGTACTTAAAGCGGGACCCTTTAATGAAATGCCCTTCCGGTGTCGGGAGAACGGGATCTAACGTAGGTGCGAATTTCTTAATGGTCTCTGGATTGTCTCCTTCTCGCCTTTTTCATTCGTTTTTCGGCTTATAATTTCTGTAATAATAAACAACAATGTACTAATCAATGTAATAATAAATTTATAATTTCTGTAGTAAAATAATAATGCAATAATAAATGAAATAAATGTAATAATTATGTCAAAAATAATAGAATCTGTATGTATAGAACAAGATAATTTTAATTTGTGCGAAGGTACTTATAAGCGGGACCCTTTGATAAAATGTCCTTCCGGTGTCAGGAGAACGGGATCTATCCTACGTGTGAATTTTTCAATGGTCCCTGGACTGTTTTCCCTCTTGTTTTTCGTTCATTCGTTTTTCTGTATCCACCCGAAGAGGATGCCAGTGGGCATCGAAACTGTTGTGGAAATAAACTCTGTCTATTAGAGTGGGTTTTTATTGTCATATTTTGAGTAACCCAGTTGCTGAATTATCGTATTCATACTTCTTTCACTAATTCCTAGCTCCATTGATACCTCCTTGTATGTGACGCGCCGATTTCATCGAATGATGCTGTTAGCACGTTGCACAGTGTGAGATGTCACAGCCGATGCCGGGCGACCGCTGCGTGGCTCGTCATCGTGGCTCTCCCTCTCTCCGATGATCTCACACGTTTAGACTAACATCCAACTGTACTTTGATCAACAACAGCATCTCCTTAAACGTTTTGTAGACGTTTGTGAATATTTTCAACTGTTTCCTTCTCTGCGGTTAAGAACTCGATAACAGCTTTCTGTTTACGACGCACATCACTGTCAGACGCCATTTTCGAAACTGCGTTAACCATCGGTTTTATACAAGGGCGTTTAAAAGCGGTTTTATACAAGGAGGGGTTCAAACTGGAAAAACCCGGTTATGTGAAGCGCAGAAAGTTCAAACTTACGGCCCAAAAGACATTTCAGCCTCATGGCCTATTATTTAGCTAAGAAAAAAGGGTGAGGCAAAATATATTGAGTGCCCCTAGTATATAAACAAATTCAAATCAGTTTTTCTTCTCGACTTTTTTGACAATTTTTTTATAATTTTTTATAATTAGTTTTTTTGCCGCTCCTAGTCCTAGGCATTTTTTGGCCTCTACATAAATCCGCAAATGGCCACACTCATCATAGTCCATAAGAATGGTAAGGACGACTAAAAGCCACTGGGGCCTATCAAAGTTGTTCAAGGCTTGAAGGCTTTGTTATACAGAAATTTCATTACAATTGTCACTGTTCCCATTGCTTAATTATATGAAACACAGACATTACCTTAAACAATAAATAAATAAATATGTATATGCACAAGTCCAGTCAATGAAATCATGGAATTTATTAACGCGCGGGATGCGTTCCTGAAAAACGGCGCGTTATGCAAACGCATAATAACGCAAACCTCTAATTTTCTGTTGAATGTGCTGCTCCGTTCCATGTTGGGATCCTTATCAGCAAGATGTTTTGCAAGGACATCAGCCATAGAAAATGCTTCCGACAATTTTCCTAATGTGAGCTGTTTTACCGGTGCCTCTTCTTCTGGTTCATCATCATTTTCCGAATCGTCTGCTGCTCTTTCTTCTTCAATCTCCATTAGTTCATCGTTCATTAATTCCTGTGAGTGTCCCGCTAGCAGTTCTTCGATGTCAGTTTACGTACCATATTTTTATGTTTTTTATTATTTAAAAACCGCGTAATTTCAAATTGTGCATAAAATAACATTTTCATGGTGTTAAAAAATAAATCGCGTAACTCCGAACGCACGTTATAGCAGGTCTGACTGTATACAGTAAACCCTCATCCAACGTGTGTTTGTCCAGCGCGAATTTGCTTATACGCAGAAAAATAAATGCGAACAATTATTTGCCGCAAGCGGAAAAATTGATTATACACGGTCCGCCAAACACGCTCTAATACAGTAGTACTGTACGCGTGTCAATTCGCGCTCTAGTGTTTTCTCCTACACTCTCCAACACTCCCGCATCTCCCTCCCTCTCGCGTCACCCCTCGCATCACCCTTTGTCTCAGTCCCGCTAACGCGTTAAGTTCAATGAAGTTGTGTTGGATTGTTTTTGTCGTATTTTGCCGTTGTTTTGCTATTACCCTTAGACAGCAGTATGGCACCAAAACGTAAAGCATCTGCAAGTGAAAGTGAAGAGAAGAAAAGTTGTAAGAGTATGACATTAGCCAAAAAAATAAAGATTCTAGATAAGTTGCGTGGTGGTATGAGCATAACATCACTTGACCGCGAGTATCACGTGAATGAGTCTACCAGACGCACCATCCGAAAGAGTGAAGAAAAGATACATGCTATTTTCATTTAATATATTTTTATTTATTATATGTAACTATCAATTATGTTTATGATTTTATTATGTTCTTATTTCATATACAGTAAGGTAGGGAAATTCATATATGTGTGTGAATAAAAAATCTCCATATCTAAGTATTAATGGGAGACTTTACCGCAAATTTACCTAACGTGCTGTTCTCGAGGAACCTAACCCCCGCGTTGGACGAGGGTTTACTGCAATATATTACAGTATGCGGTAAGGAGTTAAGAAAATTCTGCGAATTTAATTACAAATATATATATATATAAATAATTATATATATACAGTATATATATATAATATATATATATATATATATATATATTGTATATAATCCATACCCCTCCCTTCCACATATTCAATAACTGAACCTTCTCACCGCCCCTCCAATCCAATACTCCCATCCCAGCGACACCACCAAACCTCTGTCTCGCCAAGTATGTACCACTCTAGGTGCGAAATATATATGAGAGCCTCTTCTGAGGCAACTAAATTGAATAATGACGTCAGTAATGACGTTGAAAGAAAAGGAGAGCAGTGAATCTGCTTTGAGAAACCAGAGTCAATAGTCACTGAAGGACCAATAGCTGTTCGCTGACTCGTCAGATTCCCGTTCAGGCCGAAAATACCGGAAGCCTAACACATACACACAGACACACGCACACACACACATATATATATATATATATATATAATATATATATATATATATATATATATATATATATCCAGTGGTGAGCTGGACCCGGTTCGCACCGGTTCGCGCGAACCGGTTGTTAAAATCTTTTTGAAAATAAAAACCGGTTGTTAACTTTTTTGCTGGACGCTGAAGAGAGCTCTCAGAAGCAGAAAGAGGTTTTTCGGTGATGAATATTATTTGTAGTGATAGAAGAGCAAGTTTAACAACTAAACACATATCATGCTTTATGATCATCAATTTGTTGGGGAAACCATTAAGCTTCTGGAACCCGTTAACATATGTCAAATCATGGATGAGAAGTCATCGATCCGCTTTAGATACCAGAGTTGTTGTATCTAAAACGACAGTTTACGGAGAAAACCAAGAAGCCATTTGGAAATTATTACCGTAATAAGTAATAATAAGGTATGTAAAAATTTTTAAATTTAAAAATAAATAAATTTAAAAGCATAGATGTACTGATATTTATGTTTTGCCTAATAATTCATTATTGCTAAAGTTGACTGAGCAATTTAATTTTAACTATGTAGATAATATGTTTCATCGGTTTTTATTAAATAATTCTTCTTTTCTGATTTCATTAGAAGTCTATTTCTCTAATTAACTATACTAATTAATTGTCATGCAGTTATTAATACCTAGCTGAATCATAAAATGCAGACACTTGAAAAAGGCAAATAGCGAGATAATTAATTTAATTAAAATTGCGAAAGGGTGGGGTGGGAAGGGTTGTCAATTTTTTATTGCCGAATTCAGAATTTTTTATACAGAACCAGGTGGTTAAAATTTTGCCAGCTCACCACTGTATATGTCAATGTACTGTGAATATAGGAATAATCTATGCGTAACTGAATGACGTATGTGCGCAGCTTTGTATTTGGAAGAAATACCTATGACGTCATTACATCAATTGTATCATGAGTGTGGGCGGAGCATCATCGACTCAGTCTCCGACTCCTTTCTGGATAGTAAAGTTTCCCTGCATTCCAGTCATTTATTTTGCTATGAAATTCGTTCGTTCAACGTTTTCACTTAACTACTTTTTATTAAAAACACACAACCACCTTTGTTTCTTGGTTGTTGGTTTGTTCTCATTCATATCATCATTGCTTCCACTTCTTTCAGCCATGTCTCGTCTCACAACACTATAACTAAAAATTTAAGAACTTAATCCACAGATTTTACTTCTACCCTTCAGAGTTTGTACAATCTTTCTGCAAATACGAAACATTAACAATTAACAGCTGAAAGTCGACTGGCTGAAAGAACCAGATATACCAGCTGCGCGCATCGAAGACCATCCTGTCGTGATCCACTCCTATATTAAACTTTAATAGGAGTTTATATAATCAGGGGTGGCCAAGTTTCCTGGACCCAAGAGCCACATACGACGTTTTTCAGATGTACGAAAGCCGTAAAATATTTTAAAAAGAATTTAATTATTAAAAACATATACATATAGTTATACTCACATTAATAAATTGTTTAATTACTGCTTGTAGAAGGCTTAGTTTGGGTCTTCATTTTGGCTGTTAATGCTTTAAAGTCTGGCTGATGTGATGTTAAGGCGGTATGAAGAAGCTCAGTCAGATGTTCGTTAGTGAGGGCAGCACGATGTTTTGACTTTACAAACTTCACTACCGAGAAGAGTACTTCACAGCAATAAGTTGTCCCAAAAACTGAGATAAGTCGGAAACTGGTTTTCCTGAGGTGAGGATGCTTTGTCTCTGGTACTTGCTTCCAAAACTCAACTGCAGATAAGCTTTTATGTATCAACTTTAAACCCACGTCCTCCTGTAGCTCCAAAAGTTCTGTTTGTATTGAAGCAGCTTCCGTAACAAAAGGTGTGGTAACAGGACAGCCATCGTTGACGACATCAATCAGGAAAGGATTTACAAGAAATTCGAAGCATGGTTTTAGTTTCTTTAGTTCATCAAACCTGAACTGAAAATCATCAATTAGTCCTTCTAATTTACCTTTGTAATCCTCCAATTTACTCTCTTTTATTTCAATATCAGGAAAAGTGTTTGTTCGGTTTTTCAGGTGGAGAAAGTGATCAAATTTTTTTGTTACTAGATCTTTTTGGAAGAGCTTTATTTTATTGTGGAAACTGAAAACTGTCTGTGTAAGGTCAGAAATGACCTTATCCTTTCCCTGAAGTGCCAAATTTAGATTTTGAAGGTCAGATCCTGCACCTATTCGTGATCTTCTAGTTGTGGGTATGACTTTCCCTTTTCTTTCAAGAAATCAATGATAGGCTCCAACAGTGCAACAAACCTATTCAGGAGATTACTAGTTGATAACCACCTTACAATACGGTAGAATGAAAGTCATCTGGCTTATCTTGAAGATCCAGCTCATCTATAAAATTTCTAAACGCTCGGTGCGTTTTTGCATTTGAACGAATGAAATTCACAATTTCTAGAACACATTTCATAACACTGTCATACCTAAAGTACTTGCTTACCAAATGACCACGGTGAATGATACAGTGAATAAAGAGACACACAGGATACTTGGGATCGCGTGTCAAGAGCCCAACTAGGCCTACATTTTGTCCTACCATAGCTGGTGCTCCATCTGTTGCAACACTGACAAGTTTATTCAATGGTACTTGAGCATTTGATAATGCCTCGTCAAATGCGTTCTTTATGTCAACCCCTCTGATGGTTTCTCTTAGGATCATTAAGTCCAAGAGTCCTTCTTTCACATTTCCATCGCCAGTAACATAACGAACAAATATCGCCAGTTGAGGGTTATCTTTAATATCTGTGGATTCATCGAGGGCCAAACTGAATGCAAAAGAATTCTTCAAATCACTCTGCAACGAGCATGTAATTTCAGCACTGATCTGGGAAATACGTCTCTCTGTAGTGTGGCGGGAAATAGAAATACTTGCTATTTGTTCTCGAAGCTTTGTGTTATCTGGAGCGAGAATTGCAGTAACATCGGCAATATTCCTCTTCACAAATTCTCCACTACTGTAGGGAAGTTGAGCACGAGCAACATTCCATGCCATAACAAAACTAGCTTCAGTAGTTAAGTCAGCTGTCTTACACAATGATGAAAGCACAGTTTGTTGGGCAACTAGGCTAGATTTCAACATTGTTAACTTAGTCTTCCGCAATTCTGATTTGGGAGGAAATTCCGTAATAAAATTTTTATGGTTAGTTTCATGATGACGCTTTAAGTTACTAGCTTTAAAGTGATTGAGTGCCACGTGGCAGATAAGACACAAGTTTCCCACCCTTAACAGTAAAGGCAAAGCTCTCCTCCCACTCCTGTTTAAAAACTCTACTTTCTTCTTCATATTTCCGTTTCTTACACTTTGTCTGCTCAGTCATTTTAATCAACTAAGGGGTTATATAACTTTCACTTGTATAGCTGAGAAAAATAGCCACTATTTGATCTAAGAAGCCAATTTTAAAACACACTCACTCGTTACTACACGCGGCCCGCAGGGTAGCTCGAGGGGTACTGGACAATGGTGAGTGGCGATTGGTGTTAATTACGTAATTATCCCGCTTAGTGCCTGTCACGCAAAAGAAGTTGTCGTACGCATGACGCATTTCATTCAATTCAATTTTTCCTCGTTTTTTTTCATATTTTTTTTATTATGTGAAAAAAAAATTATATTTGTATTATGAATTTTGTCTTTTATGATAAATACAATAAAAACCAAAATTGTCTCGCGAGCCGGGGTTTGGCCACCTATATATCATCGGGATGGGAAATATATTTTCGCCTTTAATATCATTCAAGTCAAAAATATATTTCCAATCTTAATAATATATAAAATCTTGGCATTGAGCGTCCAGGACAGAGTACAAATGTTTCATGAACTGTCCGGGGTAATCCTGGACTGTTGGCAACCCTAAGTTTCGACCTCGCTTATCCTAGCTGCCTGTAACCCCCCCCCCATTCACGCACACATACACGTCAACCCCAAAATTTGACATAAAAAGATTAAATTACAAAAAAGGTATCAATCGATAGATGACTTATTTAATTCACTTCACTTAATAAAGGTTGATGATAACCACGGCGCAAAACCTTACAAAATTTTCATCAACCTCCAGTCAGCTCTCAATAATCTATCGCGAAGTTATTCTGTTTGTGCATTCACAAACAGAAAGTAGGTAGGATAAAATATAGCTCTAAAAATTAAAACCTCGATTACTAGTTTCAATTACTGACGTATCCAGAAAAGAAGCTCCAAGGTAATTAATGTGTAAAATAGGATGAAAGTATTTTTAATTAGTTCTTTTAATCCTATTAATTAATTAATTAATCAATCCTGTTTAAAACTTCAAATACTGGCCAATTATGGTTTATTTTTCAAATGTTTACAACCTTTAAACTCGGCCTTGCCATGAGCTCGAAGAGGTGAAAATAAACGGTGAAAATAAACACCACTTATATTACTTTCAACTACCGTATCTCATTATACCGGGTGTCCCATTCGAAATGAAACAACTTTGAAACCTTATCATTTTTTATTGAATGATGCAAACAATGTATTTACACAGTAAATAGTCAATGTTATAAAGTTTCATATGATATATGTGAATTATAACATTTAGATACATTAGAGTTCTTTATTGTATGCATTCAATATGTGCACCATTTATAGCACAGACCAGGTCGCAACGGTACTCAATTTCCCTCCACACGTTGCCTAGCATCTCAGGGGTTACAAAGTCCACCGCTTCTGTGATGCGCTTTTTCATTTGAATGAGGAATCTGCAGTTCGACACTGGCACGACGGATGGACTTTTTCGGGCTACTACCAAAGGCGCCGCGTATTCGTTCAACATCTTCTTCCGATCTTGTTCGCCCTCCAGAGTGTTCCTTTAGAACACTGCCAGTCTCCTCAAATTTCTTGGTCCATACATATAGGTCTCTTCTGGTGGGTGGTTCCTTGTGAAAGGTTGTACGGAATCGCCGTTGCACCAGAGTAGGGGACTTCAACTCAGCCATCCATAACACACATTTCGCTTTTTCTTGTGGGGTAAACATAATTCAATCTGAAACAAACAAAAAACATTATAACAAAAACTTATGCATATGGTGTAGTAACTGGCAGTTTCAACATTCTTACATTAATACTTTAAAAATTAGTGTTTCAAAGTTGGGGGTATATTAACCCATTAGTGCCGAGCGTCACTTCACTGATTTTGTTCTGGCTAACGCCAGACGATTTTATTCAGTCTCGGGAAAAACCTCTCGGCACCCATCAGTGGCGTAGTCGTAATTTCTTCAGTGGGGTAACGCAACAATTTTTCTTATATAGCGTCTCTATAAAATTCTACAGCGTTTTTACATTTTATGTACCTTCCCAAAAACACGTTGAAATTGAAGGGGTTAGGAAAGAAATATAGTTAGAAAGAGTATGTATTACAAAAATGTTCAGTAGAAACAGCAAAAAATATAAAAAATATAAAGTAAAATAAAACCAGTAGGGTATCGCTAAAAGTAAAATAAAACCAGTGGGGTAACGCCGTTACCTTGCGTTACCCCCGGACTACATCACTGGTAATGGGTTAACGACAGGTCACAAGCTAATCAAAAGAAACTAAAGTTTCTGCTAGGTTTTTGCTCTCTTAGTGTTTGGACTTCATGCTGTATGAGTAGTTAAGAACTATGCCAAAGGGGCGCTGTTCAAAAGCTTCTGATGAAGCCAAGGAGCGCATCGTAGGTGTTCATATAAATGGAAAAGATTACGCGGCTGTAGATGAAACTCCAATGTGAAACAATCCACGGCCACGACTTTTCTGTTGAAAGATCTCTACCAGTTGCATGGAGGTCAACACTGTAAAACTGATAACGAAACGATAGACTTTGTATTACAACGTGTTACATCACACTAAAGCTGGAAATCCATTTATACGTACGTACATGTACGTATCCGTATACGTGATCCGTGTTTTCCTAGGAACACGTAGCTGGTAGCTCCGAGCAGAAAGATGAACCAAAGAGTAGAGTCAGTTCTAGTATGGAAAACCTCATTGAGTTTATGCGAAACAGTTCGTTTCTATAATGTCGGTAATCCAGACCACAAGCATGTAATAAAAGTTTTTGAAAATTTGGGATGCGGTCGCGAAAATCTAAGAACAAATCAATCCAAGTATGACTGGTAAGTAGGCTGCTAATCAGCACATCGTTCGTTCTCCCATTTTGCCTGTCACAACATTCTAAATTGAATCCAATTACAACTTTGTTATATGAATTGTCGTATGTATTCATTATTGTTATTATTGAAGCTTCCAAATCCCCAAAGATGACATAGTTATTAAGTTAACAGTTGACAATTCACGCCTGTCAACTACCTCCGTACATATTCGCCGAAAATGAAGAACTAAAAACAAAAATACCTGGCTTGTTTGTTGGGTTATCATTGAGAGGTGTGTCCACAAATTTCTTGTAACGATTGTTTTTAATATTAATCGCCTTTTCAGAAATTAAAATTCTTTTCGTGAAGCTTTCCGTCCTTCATCGATTTCTACGAAACTTTCAGTAAAAACGGATATAGATAAATATCCTGTGATGGGCATCTCCCTTTCAAGCTCCATCCCATTTTTGTGATTTCAGAGCATACAATCAATGGAAAAAAAATTCGCCAAATATAGAAAAAATAAATATTGAAATGTGTCATGCATTATGACAGCTTTTGTGTATTCTTTCTCTCTCTCAAGAAAAGGCGACAGAGGGTCGTAATTAAAGGGGCTAGCTCGGGTTGGGCCTCGGTCACTAGCGGGGTTCCTCAGGGTTCCGTTTTGGGGCCACTGTTGTTTATCATTTACATAAATGATATCGACGCTGGCATCGTCAGTAGGATCGCCAAATTCGCTGATGACACTAAGCTTGGGGCCAATGTTGGGACGCCAGAGGCGATCGAGCAACTGCGTGCGGACCTACGTAGGATAGGAGAGTGGTCCGAAAAATGGCAAATGCCGTTTAACTTGGGTAAATGTAAGGTGATGCACATTTGCTACGCCAATCCCAAGTCGGACTACTCCATGTTGGGGAGTAATATCGAGGCGACTGATTTGGAAAAGGACTTGGGTGTGCTAATTAGCAGCGACCTTAAGTTTACCAAACAGTGCGTAGAGGTGGAAAAGAAAGCCCACAAGTTGTTGGGTTACATCAGGAGGCAATTTCGATTGCGGAACAAGGAGATTTTGCTCTCTCTGTACAATTCTCTGGTTCGGCCGCACCTGGAGTATGCTGTGCTGTTCTGGTCGCCCACCCTCAGGAAAGATATTGAGAGGCTGGAGCGAGTGCAGGCGAAGGCCACAAAGTTAATCCCTTCCGTTAGGCATATGGGCTACAATCGACGCTTACGCGCCCTGAATTTGTTTTCGCTTGAAACTCGGAGGCTACGCGGTCAACTCATCGAGGTTTTCAAGTTCTTACGCAAGTTCAACAATGTCGACTTTAGAAACATGTTTAGTTTAAATGATAACCCAACTCGCAACAATGATTGGAAGTTGGATTTGAAACGGTTTAGGACTAGTGTGTGTGGGAATTACTTTACGTATAAGATCTGCGACACGTGGAACAGGCTACCTTCAGAAGCTGTAAACAGTTCTTCTGTGGATCTGTTCAAGAAAAAGGTTAGACCGAATCTTGCACACTATTTGAGGGTGTATGAATTTTTCTCTGGCACCCGTTGCCATTGGTACCTCCTCGGATGGGCCGCAAGGCCTTTTGAGGTATTACTTTTCCTCGTAACTCTTTGTAACTCTCTCTCTCTCTCTGTCGGGGAGTAATATCGAGGCCACTGATTTGGAAAAAGACTTGAGTGTGCTAATTAGCAGCTACCTTAAGTTTACCAAACAGTGGTAGAGGTGGAAAAGAAAGCCCAGAAGCTGTTGGGTTATATCAGAAGGCAATTTCGATTTCGGAACAAGGAGATTCGGCCGCACCTGGAGTACGCTGTGCAGTTCTGGTCGCCCACCCTCAGGAAAGATATTGAGAGGCTGGAGCGAGTCCAAGCAAGGGCCACAAAGTTAATCCCTTCCGTTAGGCATATGGGCTACAATCGACGCTTACGCGCCCTGAATTTGTTTTCGCTGGAAACTCGGAGGCTGCGCGGTCAACTCATCGAGGCAATATATATAGTGTAGCTCGACTTTCAAAAAGCGTTTGACAAAGCCCCTCACGCGAGATTGATGGCTAAAATCAGAGGACTAGGAATCACCGGGCTCGTTTCCAACTGGATTGAGGAATGGTTACAAGATAGAAAGCAGAGAGCAAGGTTGGCCAAATGTTGGGTTTTTTAGAAAAAAAACAACCCACGTGTGTTTTCAGATTTTTTCACAAAACCCCAGAAAAAAACCAGCCAGTTTGGGTTTTTCATGGGTTTTTTATAATGTCGTTGACAAATCGTAAGTGTACACATCTTTACGATCTTGTATTGTATTCCAGCTTCCACTTTGCCTAAAATTAAAGGATAATACAAAGAATCACCATTAACAGCCATCAAAATAGATAACAAAATCAAAATTATGACTGGTTTTACCTTGTCTGAATACCCATTAGGCCATTACCCTTCCCAAAAATACAAAGCAGACCAGGAATAAACTTGGCAAGGAAGTTAGCAACCCATTTGAGACAAATATTTTCAAGTACAGTACTCAATTTGCTAGACAACCTTGAACCAAACGCATATGGAACACGTATGTAATGAGTATGCTGTATGCAATACGCACATTTGGAGTCTACCTCAGTCCTCACTATTCAGACTCTCAGAGTTGCTAAGTGTCACTATTGTGTCTGACTCTGACCGGTAGTGTTGGTTGTGTTTGCTCCTGGAGAAAAACTAAATTGTGTTTGCAATGCAGTTTTCAAAATCAATGTAACTAGTTTACTTCTATCATATTTTTCCTCACACAGAAATTTAATCACAGAGGTCGTACCCAATATTGTGTTAAAATGCCTAGGTTACCAGGTAGTGGTCGCAAGCAAGCAAGCGAGTGAGTGGCTTGAAGCGTCCCGAATAGAAAACTCCAGCAAAGTAAAGTGTAATCATTGTGGATTAGAGCTAACATCCAGGTAGAACGTATAAGAGCACATCTCGGCAACTGTGACAATAGGAATCGTCACGAAGATGATAGATCAAAGGGAGGCTCAAGTCCTGCATCAACATCACCTGACCAGAGTTGAGAGTCTACAGCTTCACCAGTAGATTCTCCACTTCTCTCACCAACGTCACCATCTATATCAAGCATCTTGCGGCATCACAAGGAACATCTTCAAGATCAGAATTAGAGGCATGTCTCCAACTCCAAAAAAAGTTAAACTGGTCCAAAATAAACTTTTTGGTTATGCCTGCAAGACCACAGAATCACAAGGGAAACATATTGACCTTCAAGTAGCGAAGTTCTTTTATGCTAACAGCATTGCTTTCAGAGCTGCTGAATCAAAGCAATATGAGGAAATGATGAACTCCTTGAGACCAGGTTATCACCCTCTATCAAGAAAGGACCTAGCAGGAAAGTTGATGGATGAAGTTCATTCAACATTTGAAGAGAACATGAAAAATGACTTGCGTGAATCTACATCACACTCCTTCAGGAGAGATGGTCATCAGTGCAAAATGATCCCATAATTGCGTCACTTCACACTGGAAAAAGTTCCTACCTGCTAACTACTCATGATTGCGATAATGAAAAGAAAACAGCGGAGTTCTGTTGTGAAATTGCAGCTAAGAGCATTCAGCAAGTAAAAAACACCTATGGAAAAGATGTAAGTAGCTGATAGTTTTTGTATTAAACATAATTTGCTAAACATAGGTACATTTAAATAACTAAACAAATAGTTGAGAGTATACTGTATCTCCTATGTGATAAACATTACAAAATGACTATGTGTAGCCCAAGCAACAACACACTGACATTAAATTGAAATTGTTCTATTAGCCTAAATGCTCAATACTTCATTATATTTTTCCAATACAATAGAACAGAAACCCAAATTGTGACTGTGTAACATCATTAATTTGTTTTTTCTTTTCTCCTAGGTATTTGCTTTATGCACTGATAATGAAAGCAAGATGGTTCGGATGAAGGAGCTCCTAGCTAAACAATTCCCTTCAGTTCTTACCTATGGATGCTCCGCTCATTACCGAACACTACTGAAGCACACTGTCCAAGTTCAGAAGTATTTTCGTAACTACCATCAACCTCATGCATGTATTTGGCAGTGTTTTTCTGAGCAACCCATTCGAAATGTTTATATCGTAGATCATATTTCTTATTTTATATTCCAGGGATGTAGATACCAAAGGTAGGCAAAAAACAATTTCAAATAAAATAAATTTCATCAATTTCATATTCAATATTCTGAATTTGATACCGTAATTTTTAAAATGTGATCAGCATCACAAAAAACACATACTTCTGATTCTTGTTCATAACTGATTAGAGTGTAAATTAATGATTTGGTATTTTCATTCAACAATTTTTTAGGTCTGGCTGAAGGAGAAAGGGGGATTTTTGCCCCAGATTCCCAATGATACTCGTTGGAATTCTCAGCAAGCATGTGTTGACACGTTTGTAAAGAACTTCTATAAGTACATGGAGATAGTGAATGAGCAATCGGTGGAAGAAAGCATCAACACCATTCTAAACAATGCTTCACTGTATCGCTCAGCTGTACATCTACAAGGACAACTGGACCTAGTTTCCAAAGCTCTAAATGAGGTAAGCAGTTGGAGACTAGTCCAAAAAATTGTTTGGTTATGCACACAGTGACATGCAATGATATGCTACTTGAAAACATATACCTACCAGTATTTCAATGTACAGGCATATTCATTTTCAATGCATCGGCTAGTGATTGTTAAATGAAAGGTAACTATAAAACAATGGCTTAGTATAGTTTGAATGAATAAATAACATTTTTAGTAGTGTTCTGCATTTCTTTTTCATTAATAGCTTCAGAGTGATTCAGCGAACCTGTCGACAGCAGTGCAGGTGTGAAATGGTTTGTGCAAAGAAAAAAACTTGGAGCCCTACATAACCACTCTCAACAAAAGGAAACAACAAGCACTGGCGCCATTCTTCTACGTTGCTAATTTGATGGATCCTTTCAGAATGGGTGCAGGACTTTCTCAAGAAGAGGAAGACAGTGCGGAAGAGTGGATTGCAAGTAACAAACCAGATTTTCTGGTTGGGTTCATGGCCTTCAAAATTAAGGATGAATCTTACTTTCCCAAAGTGATGTTTTCTTCACAGGTTGTCGATGCCTACAAAGAAAATCCTGCAAAATGGTGGACTTTGATCGGCAGGAGAACAGAAAAAGCTAGAAAACTACCGGTAGATTTCTGCCCCTTCTTCTATAGTCTCTTGAGCTGTCCTCCAAACTCAGCAGCTATAGAAAGGATTTTCTCTACTTTTGGTATAGTCTAGATCAGTGGTTCTTAACCTGGGGGGCGCGCCCCCCTAGAAACAGGAATTTCTCTAATTGTATTTGTTATTCTCTTAACGAGAGCATGGGCTAATATTGAGAAGTTATTGAGAATGTTATTTTGATTGAAGGGGGGCGTGGAGGGAAGGACCAATTCCTAGAGGGGGCATGGTAGTAAAAAGGTTAAGAACCACTGGTCTAGATAAAACTTCGTAACAGACTGGGTGTCAAGAAGGCAGGAAAACTGGTAAAGGTGCACAAATACCTGCAGAATGCACACAAAAGTCCATCTCTTGTAGAAGAGGTCCAAGAGGAGAGTACAGACTTTGAGTAGTGGGCAGCCACCAGAAGAGTAGATAAGGCATCATGGACATCCAGTTCCTAGTCATTTTCATAGCAATGCTTATGTAATTGTCTGAGGTTTTTCTTACTTGATATTAGAGTTTTCTTTTTTGAATCTCAGGAAAAATGATATATTTTGGTTAGGCTAAGGCCTCAGTTTAAATGTTAAGGGTGGTACATTGTTATTTAGGGTTTTCAGTACCTATTTAGTGTATCCAAGAGTAGCATATCAGTCATTATGAAAGTTAATTGCATTACACTGATGAATTTAAAAAACTCGTTTTATTTTCATCTTTCCTCGTTATATTTTTATCCTTTATCAGATAGCATTATATTTTTGAAACTAATTGGCAGTAAGTTGCTGAAAATATTTATATCTTGATTTGAAAGTACTAAAAAAGGTTTCCAAATATTAGAATTTGCAAAATATTGAAAAAACCCAAACTGTATAGGGTTTTTTCAGACTGGGCTTTTTCGAAAAAAAACACATTGGATCCAATCTGATTGGGCCCAATCGAGCCAACCCTGGCAGAGAGTGGTAATAAATGGAGTGGCATCGGAGTGGGCGCCCGTCACCAGTGGTGTCCCACAGGATTCCTTTCTGGGTCCTTTATTTTTTATCGTCTATATTAATATAGCCGTCGGACTTCTAAGTACAATCTCCAAATTTGCAAACGATACGAAATTAGGAAGTAGTGTAGGTACTGAGGAGGGGGTAAGAACGCTTCAGAATGATCTTGACAGGTTGGGCGAATGGTCTGCTACTTGGCAGATGCCATTCAACTTGGACAAATTTAAGGTAATGCACATAGTTATAAAAACCCGAAGACCGATTACTCTCTCTTGGGAAGGAACTTGACTGAGACCGATCTAGAGAAAGACTTAGGAGTCTATATCAGCAATGATCTGAAACCGTCGAAGCATTGTGCAGAAGTCGAAAAGAGGACCTTAAAAATATTAGGTTACACTAAAAGACAGTTCCAGTTTTGGAACAAGGAGACTATAATGTCCCTTTGTAATTCACTAGTCAGACCTCAACTGGAATACTGTGCGCAGTTTTGGTCTCCATCCCTCAGAAAAGATATAGAAAGGTTAGAAAGGGTACAAGCAAGGGCTACAAAATTGATCCCTTCAATAAGAGTGCAAAACTACAACGGAGATTGGAGCGCCTAAATCTGTTTACCTTAGAGACGAGGAGGTTGCGCGGTCAGCTTATTCAAGTCTTGAAGATGCTTAATGGAATAGACAGGGTAGATTACAGAAACTTATTCTCACTTAATGCCAATCCGACAAGAAATAATGGGTTTAAACTGGAACTAAAGACTTTTAGGACCTCTGTCTGCGGGAATTTCTTTTCCTATAAAATAGTTAATATCTGGAGCCAACTTCCCTCAGAGGTTGTTTCCATCAAACTGTAAATGTGTTTAAAAATAGGCTTGACAAAGTACTGAATACTCTCATGGTTTAAGACTAAAACATAACGTAACTCTGCAGGAGTTCGCTTGCACGGTGTCTCTGTGGGTATGCTATCATAATTATCGAGCTTTTTTAATATATTCTCTACTTTCCTGTAAAATTTCCTTGGCTGCTTTTCCAGGGGTCAAGGTATTTTCTTCAACCTTTTTCCGTACCTGCCTCTGTCAGGGAGGGGAGCAGAGGGTGGGGAGAGAGCCCTTATACTTTTCTATCCAATTTTCTACTACTGCTAGAATAGTTGAAAGAAAAATAAACTTGTTTAATAACAGGAACCTCCCAGAGTGGACCGGAAGGTCTTTGAAGCTCTCTCTCTGGTTAAATTAACAGTAAGCTGGAAACTCCAACTATAAATTTAAAGGTCTAAATTTATAAACATTTTTCGGGAACGACTGTGTTCATTTATTTACCCTCGGACGCGTTGTGTTGCGAGTAGCAAATGGCGTTATTTCGTATAAAGAATACCCGAAAGTAATTAGAACAGTTATTAAATTAACACATGAAAGAACAATTATTACAGTATATATATATATATATATATATATAATAAAGGTAATCATTAGGGACGTTGCTCTGAATAGTTTTGTTCCAGTTTGGGGATTTAAAAAAAAGATTATGGAATAAATTGAACCGTGAACAATGTTTGAAGTTGAGAGGATGTTTAATTAGCGCAGATTCAACAATTCAACGAGAGTATACGTTGTACTTGGCCGATCTCATTTCGGTGGGTAAGTGTCACTTCGCGAGCTGTTCTGATGCCATATTTACGTTCAAATTACCTCGTAGACAAACTTGCATATGTTACAGGAATCTGTGTAACTAGGGATTTCAAGAAATGTCTAAAATGTTCAGGGATTTCATGTAAGGTTAAGTCGTGATATTTTCGTTAGTTTTAACGAAAATATCACGACTTTACCTAACCAATCGTCAAGGGCGTACAGTTGACCTAACTGAGCATTCAATAATTTTGCCGTTGGTTTAACGAAAATATCACGACTTAACCTTACATGACATCCTTGGCGGCCTGAAAATTTTAGGGATTTCATGAAATCCCTAGTTACAGATTCCTTGTGACATATACACTGTACAGCTTTTTCCGATTACATTTTGAGGTATGAAACTTTAGAATGAGGATAAAATACAGTACTTTTTTTTTTAATCAAAACATTTGTATTAATACTTGATGTAAGGATTATTTGTAGAGTCACGTGATGGATGTTTGTATGAAACATTTCGTAGGAGTTGGCCATACACTATAAATCTGTAAATGATTAACAAAAATACATTTAATTTCTTTTCTGCAATTAATGCATGCGCGATAAACACAGGTTGCAGTAAGCGTAAAAAGGCCTCATTATGTCAAACACTTATTTATTATGCTTCGTATACCGATGAAGCAATCCTTATTTTTTTTTTTTTTCTGCCAGGCACAAATGAGAAATCTTCTGAAAATTGGCGCTTTATAATAAGTTAACATAGAATATGAATTTTCATTTTATGTTTAATATATTTACTAATGTCTATGAGATTTAAGACTGAGAAAATAGCTTATAGCCTTAGAATGAGGGCCACTCGGAGCATTTATTTTTGTTTTTTATACGCACGCATTCATTGTGCATGTGCAAATTTTCTTCGCGCTTGCGTCGAATTAGGGAAAATTGACATTCATTTAGAGCAGGCTTGTACAACGCATGGGCCGCGGGCCAGAGTCCGGCCCGCCAAATATTTGTATCAGGCACGGCTGGCGGATACTGAAAATTCATTATCTAATGTCATATTTTATTTCAGTATAATTTTACCTAAAATTTGCACACTGGCCCTCGGTGTGGGTCATTAACTGAAATGTGGCCCTTCATGAAAAAAGGTTGGACACCCCTGATTTAGAGTATCTGTTGAAAAATATCCCTCGTAGCAAAAGTGAAGGAACCTCTAGACGCGAAATTGTCAACATAAAATAAATGGTGCGTAATGTTTAGTCACCTTCAAAATTTGTAGAAAATTTCCAATTAGTTTTTTGGAATTACTTCATTGGTAAATGAAATGAAACACTATTTCCATCAAAATTTACCTAATTTCGGTTCCTTGTGTACATTTCACATTCGGAAGTATTAATTTCACGCTTATCATTCCAAAGATTATTCAGCAAAACAAATTCTCGTTCAGATTTCGTCAGAATTAAATGAATTTGAGATTTAAAAAATCATTTCAACACTCAATTTACACTGGACGCAACTCGCCTTCGCTTGCGCAACCAGAAATGTGCCACGCGCTTCGCTCACAGTATGGTGGATCGATTTTTTCCCTTCTCGATTCGAACCCCAATTTCCATTTGGAATTTTGAGGGTGAACTTGCGAAAACTGGAAAAGAATTCCCCGAATCTATTTTCAAAATTATTTTCACAATTCATGCAAATTCTGCTAATCTATTTTTAAACTAGATTACACCGGTCTGCATGAAAATCGATTTCTTTATTTTGAGTTGTGATTCTGAAGCAGTTCGCTGCGCTGAATTAAAAAATGCTACCAGTTTTTTTCTATCACCCACAGTTTCAGTTATTAGCAAAACAATTTTGGGGCGTTTTGTAATTTTTTACCTTTTTTATCTTTAATTAATTTCGTTTTTCATATTTTTCAGATAGATAATTCTAACATTACGTCTTTAAAATTTTAATAATGGCTTCTAGATGATGTACCCATAGCCCAGACATATTTTGTTATATTTGTGGTCGGTATGTTGTAAAACAAAGGACAAATGTAACGACCTTCATTAAGAGAGCTTATCATGCTTATTTTGGAATTAAATTAGGAGATCAAGACAAAAGTTGGGCTCCACACAAGGTTTGGCTTACGTGTGTTGCGGCACTAAGGAATTGGAGCAAAGGTAAAAAGAAAAGTTTGCCATTTGGGATCCCTATGGTATGGCGCGAGCCTAGAAACCATACCGACGACTGCTACTTCTGTTCTTGCACTGTTAAAGGTTATAATGCAAAGAATAAAGAGAGCCTTCAATACCCAAGTCTTCCATCTGCAATAAGGCCGGTACCCCATGGTCCAGAAGTTCCTATTCCCCGCCCACCCGAGAGTCTGGATCAATACAATTCAGATTCTGATTCAGCTCCAAATCCAGACAATGATGATGTTTATGAACAGCCAACAGCTGACCGAGATCCTAAACCATTAACCCAAGCCGAACTAAATGACTTAGTCAGGGATTTGAATCTGCCTAAGGACTCTGCAGAACTTTTGGGGTCTAGATTGCAGGAGAACAATTTATTGGCATCCGACACATACTTCGCTTGGTACAGAAATCGTGAGAAAGACTTCGTGCCTTTTTTCGAAGAAGATGGTCCTTTGGTATTTTGCAAGGACATCACAGGATTAGTGTGCAAGCTAGGCATCGAATACCAAACCAGTGACTGGAGGTTGTTTATAGACTCCTCTAAAACCAGTCTAAAAGGAGTGTTACTGCACAACGGTAACAAATATGCATCAATCCCAGTGGCCCACTCTACTCATTTAAAAGAGACCTATGATAACATGAAACTGCTTCTGGAAAAAATTCAGTATCAAAATCACAGATGGATATTGTGTGGGGATCTCAAAGTCCTTTGCATGTTACTTGGGCAGCAATCAGGATACACTAAGATGCCATGTTTCATCTGCGAATGGGATAGTCGAGCACGTGACCAGCACTGGACGAGGAAAACTTGGCCTCCTTGAGAGAATCTTACCCCATGATCAAAGAACATTTTACATGAACATCTAGTTGAACCAAATAAAATCCTCCTACCACCCTTGCACATTAAGTTAGGCTTGATGAAGCAGTATGTCAAAGCATTGAATAGAGAAGGTGAGTGTTTCAAGTACATTTGTTCAAAATATCCAAAGATTAGCTACGAGAAAATAAAGGAAGGTGTTTTTATAGGTCTTCAGATTAGAAAGTTATTGACAGACGATCATTTCCTGAACACAATGACCAATAAAGAAAAAGAAGCATGGCTTGGTTTCAAAGATGTTGTTGAAAACTTCTTGGGAAACTACAAAAGCCAAAATTATGAAAGACTGGTGGAAAATATGCTTAAAAGTTTTGCGCCTTAGGCTGCAACATGAGCCTGAAAGTTCACTTCTTATTTTCGCATCTTGACCGTTTTCCCGAAAATCTCGGATATGTCAGTGAGGAGCAAGGGGAACGATTTCACCAGGACATCAAAACCATGGAAAAAAGATATCAAGGAAGATGGCATACAAATATGATGGCGGATTACTGCTGGTGTCTGCAACGAGATCAGCCTAACGCACAGCATAAAAAACATCAAAGCAGCACCGGTTTAGTCGTCATTAGTCAGATCTACCTTCGTAGTCTTAAGTCTTTGGAATAAGTCCTGAAATGTTTGCAAGTAAAGAAGGTAAATATATTTTGTTTCTTTCAGTTATTTTTTTATTCTTTCATAAACAAGCAATATGCTTGTCCAAGAGCTAGGAGCTATTTAATTCTGCTTTAATTAGGTTTTACTATCACCTAAAGATTTCGTGCTACAAGGGGTGTTGTAATACCTCATCTGTCCCCAAATGTTAACCACCCATTGATGGGAGGAGAGAGAGTATTTTGCTGGGAACAGGACTGGTTGTTATATATATTTACCCTACATTATTATGTAAGCGTTACTGTAGTCTATAACAACAAAATTTATGGTTTAGCATGTGCAATCCAATGTTGGTCTCGATAAGATGGTTCACATTTGGGGATAAATGGGGGATTTATGACACACCCTGTAGTAAGAAAACCATACGTGATAGGGAAAAACTAACTATATTTTTTAGATCAGCGCACTCAAATTATATAGAATCACCAACTAGTTTGTAAACATCGATCGACAAGTTTTCAAATGAGTACTGGTGTTATCTGTAAGTCTGATGTGGAGAAAAAACTCGAACTTCGTGAGAATAAACAAATTGGGCGAAACTAATTATTAACTAATATATATATAAGGAGTTACAATGAAAAGAAGTACCTTAAAAGGCCTTCCAGCCGATGCCGAGGAGGTACCAATGGCAACGGGTGCCAGGAAAAAATTCCTACACCCTCAAATAGTGTGCAAGATTCGGTCTAACCTTTCCTTGAACTGATCCACAGAGGAACTGTTCACAACTTCTGAAGGTAGCCTGTTCCACGTGTCGCAGATCTTATAGGTAAAGTAATTCCCACACACACTAGTGCTAAACCGTTTCAAATCCAACTTCCAACCATTGTTGCGAGTTGAGTTATCATTTAAACTAAACATGCTTCTAAAATCGACATCGTTGAACCCGTAGTAGAGCTTGAAAACCTCGATGACTTGACCGGGCAGCCTCCGAGTTTCCGGCAAAAACAAATTCAGGGCGCGTAAGCGTCGATTGTAGCCCATATGCCTAACGGAAGGGATTAACTTTGTGGCCCTCGCCTGCACTCGCTCTAGCCTCTCAATATCTTTCCTGAGGGTGGGCGACCAGAACTGCACAGCGTACTCCAGGTGCGGTCGAACCAGGGAATTGTACAGAGAGAGCACAATCTCTCTGTTCCGAAATCGAAATTGCCTCCTGATATAACCCAACAACTTCTGGGCTTTCTTTTCCACCTCTACGCATTGTTTGGTAAACTTAAGTTCGCTGCTAATTAGCACACCCAACTCTCTTTCCAAATCAGTGGCCTCGATATGACTCCCCAATATCGAGTAGTCCGACTTGGGATTGGCGTAGCCAATGTGCATCACCTCGCATTTACCCAAGTTAAACGGCATTTGACATTTTTCGGACCACTCTCCTATCCTACGTGGGTCCACACGCAGTTGCTCGAGCGCTTGGGGCGTCCCAACATTGGCCCCAAGCTTGGTGTCATCAGCGAATTTGGCGGTCCTACTGACGATGCCAGCGTCGATACCATTTATGTAAATGATAAACAACTGTGGCCCCAAAACGGAACCCTGAGGAACCCCGCTAGTGACCGAGGCCCAACCAGAGCTAGCCCCTTTAATTACAACCCTCTGTCGCCTATTCTTCAGCCAGTTTCCAATCCAGCTACCTACTTCCCCATCGATACCCAGCGCGCGCACTTTGGCCATTAGCCTGGCGGTGATGTACCTTATCAAAGCTTTCTGAAAGTCGAAATAAAGTATATCAATCGCCCTACTCTTATCATACTTACCCAACATGACGTGGAAAAACTCGAGCAAGTTGGTGAGACACGACCTATGCCGTCTAAACTCATGTTGGGAGTCCCCAAGCAGCTTGTAGGAATCCAAATGGTCAACGATCCTATCCGCTATTATCCCCTCTAATAATTTACCTACAACCGAAGTTAGACTAATGGGACGATACTTCCCTGGACTTTCGTGATCCCCTTTCTTAAAGATAGGGGTCACGTTGGCTTCCCTCCAGTCACCAGGCATGTGGCCTGTCTCCATCGATTTGTTGAAGACTGTAGTCAAGTGGGGAGCTACCTGGTCGCGCACCTCCCGCAACACTCTGGGGAGGAACTGGTCTGGCCCAGGAGCCTTAAACGTGTTCAGTTTGTCTATTCTATCGGCAACGATTGTCGCGGTACACCGAAAACTATCCAGGCCAGCACCTTCGTGCCTGACGCCTGGCTCGGCGATGACGCGGGTGTCCTCCCTGGTGAATACTCCCGCAAAGTACTCATTCAACACATTAGCGATGTCCGCGTCGGAGGTCCTCAGAACGCCGCTTCGTTCCTTTAATGGACCTATCATGCTTCTAATGGGCTTTCTACTATTAACATAACTGAAGAACTCCTTAGGGTTCCCCTTGCAGAAGCTTGCCACCCGGAGTTCTTCGTCACGTTTCGCTAGCCTAACCTTCGCCTTCACTTCTCTGCACAGGCGGACATACAACTCAGTGTTCTCATGGAAATGATTAACCTTCGCCCTCCTATACGCAGCTTTCCTATTTCGGATAGCCGAAGCGATGTCACGACTGAACCATTTAGGCTGCGTTGAAGCAGGGGTGACCGGTTTTGAGGGTATGACAGCAGAATGCAGCACCATAAACTCGTCCAGGAATGCACTCCATACTTCCTCAACATCGCCACCGACCTCTAACCCCATTTTACCTACGCTATCCCGGAGGCCAACAAAGTCCTCCCGCCGTAGATCGAGCTTACTGCCTCTAGAGTCACTACGCTTCACCCGAGGGACGCACACACAGAACCTAATCAGACCGTGATCACTCCCGCCCAACGATTCGTCAACGGTGAGGTCAGTGATGAGGTTGTCGTCGGTCGTGAATACTAAGTCTAGGACGCTTTCGCCTCGTATAGGCCCATTGACCCACTGAGTCAGGAAGTTCTCATCAGCAAAGTCAACTAGCCTCCTCCCTTCGGCATCAGCAGTCCTGTCTTCCTACTTTATACGCCGACAGTTGAAATCTCCTAAACTACACACACCCTGTCTCCTAGCAGGCTACGGAGTTCGGTGTACAGGACTGTATCCTTCTCGAGGAGGAGATGCGGAGGTCTGTACACCAAGATTAACCTATAGTTCGTCCCTCCCACGTTCAGATCGACGTCAATCAGCTCCCGTTCCGATCGGAACTGGCAGTCAACCGGACTCAACGTGTCCCTCACGTATATTAGTACCCCTCCCCCCTCCCCACGGGTGCGGTCTTTGTGAAACATTCTATACCCAGGAATCTCGAACTCCCCAACGTAGTGCCTACGATCACTATGAATCCAGGACTCGGTGATAGCAACGATATCCTGGTATTCTGATGCCAAGAGCGCCCGTAGCTCGCAAACTTATTCCTATTCGACCTAGCATTAAAAAAGCAGTGCACGGAGGAAGCCTTCCCTCTTCAGACCTCCCCTAGCCCGACTCGTTTCCCGAACAGCCAGAGCTGTCGGGAGTTGAAGAGCCCCTCACCAACGAGGGGGCAACTTCGTAGGAGGCTGAGCCCCCTCCAACGGGGAAGGAGGGTCACCCACCTGTACATGGACGCACCCTTCAGTTGAAGAGAGAGAGAGAGAGAGAGAGAGAGAGAGAGAGAGAGAGAATGGACTTACTGTACATGATCGGTATTGCATTATCCGGCTTTTATTTTTACGTATATATACCATACTAGAATCTATCACATCTTTCACCTGCAAGAAAAAGAAGTAATCTAAAAAGTAAAGAATCTGTAAACTAAAGTTTTTTTTCTTTTTCATGATAAAGCCCAACGTAAACAACGGGTCACTAGCTACTAGCTAGTGACCCGTTGCCCTTGAAAAAGAAAAAACGGATCAACTGAAGAAAACGCACCTCGAAACACCAACTGAAGAAAGCGCACCTCAAATTTACCCAACTGAAGAAAACGCACCTTAAATGGATAAACAGTAGGAAAAGGTTTCGGGTAGAAAACTTTCAGAATTTATATTTTTATTTTTACAGGTAGGTTGGCTTAATTTATTTGCTAAAAATTATTTCTAAAAATTTTTTAAATAAAAAATGTCAGGAATTCAATTAGGGTATTGTTCAGACATGTGAATACAAAAATTGGTGAGTTAAATTTAACTTTTGAAAGTATTTTTTTTTAAACTTATCTTTTTTGAAGTATGTACCTATATAGGCTAAGCATTTTTGGTTCTTTTGCATTATCCTCCCAACACTAATTTTTTTATATAATGTTGGTTTGGTTTTGGTTATGGTACTTTATTTTCCTTCCATTATAAAAAAAATTAGTGTTGGGATTAGGTTAGGTTAGGTTAGGTTAAAAACAGGCCGCCGCAGGCGTTAGCCGTAGTTAGCCGGCTTCAAGTTAAGTTAGGTTAGGTTAGGATAGGATATTTATTCATATAACTAATGATGTAATTTCAAAAAAATTAAACGTGTTTTGCTAACGTAGTTTATTTTCCTTCCATTATACAAAAAAATTAGTGTTGGGAGGATAATGCAAAAGTACCCATTTTATTTAACTTATCTTTTTTAAAGTATTTAGTTCAGTTAATTTGTTTAATTTTGCACTATTCAAAAGTTAAACAAACTCATATGTGGCAACTGAAGAAAACGCACCTCAAATTTGGCCAACTGAAGAAAGCGCACCTATCGCGGACTTGAGGTGCGTTTTCTTCAGTTGATCCGAAAAAACTTTAGTATGTCATTTACCATTACTTATTAGGACTATAGTGGATTTAATTTATTTTCCCAGAAGAGTTCCTTGTTCCATGCACGGTCTGTATATATATATATATATATATATATATATATATATATATATATATATATAGGAATAAGAGGACGAGAAGGTGGTACATGTTTATTAGTCAGACGTTTCGGAAATTCAATTTCCATCATCAGTGCTAAAATTAAAAGTAAAAAAGTAAACAAATATAGTGAATAAAAGATTTCATACAATATACTTATGCAGTCTAACCCTCACCGACTATAGTTCTGCCTTCAACTTAAACATAGCTAAATAATTTCCTCTGAACCACCACTGAAAAGAAATCCGCTATCACTCTCCGGCTTCTAACATGGATACTTCAACATTCAACCATTCCCAACCTTTACACAATTCAATTAGATTAAAGTCCCCTTCGTATAATAACCCGGTAAGATGTGTTTCAATTTTTGTATATTTTAGCCATTATCTTGCCTCTCTACATTTCATGTACATTTTAAAAATTATTATCATAGGACTGCATAAGTATATTGTGTAAAATCTTTTATTCACTATATTTGTTCATTTTTTTTATTTTTTATTTTTGGCAATGATGATGGAAATTGAATTTCCGAAACGTCTGACTAATAAACATGTACCACCTTCTCGTCCTCTTATTCCTTACTAATTTGCAGTTCCCCAAGAACAAACCCTTCAATCAAGATATATATATATAATTTTATATATGGCGCCTCGGTGGTGTAGTGGTTAGCGTCGCTGACTACGAATCCATCGGCCCCGAGTTCGAGACCCGACGGCAGCCGGCATGTAGCAAAACCCAGCTATTCATCCTTCCACACAATAAAAAAAGAAAGTGGTTGGTAGATAAATGGGTACCCTAAGTGGCCTAGTGGTTAAGACGCTGGGCTGCTGATGGGGCGTGGTTCGGATTCCACGTTAAACTGTAGGTCTAAGGTGGAGTGAAAAGCTTGACCTTCGTCAGAATGAACAATTCGGGCGGAAGCTAACCAAAGGTTGAAGGTTATAACCAAAGGTATAGTTAATAGCCAAAATTAAATTTTGAAGCAAATTTAGTTTGGTTAAAAATTATAACAATATTTCCTTTTATAAACCAAAACATTTGTTCATCACTAAATTATATGAAGTGCAACTGCTATCCTCTTGTTGATTCACTTGAAATCTGACTTTGTTTCCCTTTTTGGATTCTCTAGCCGAGATTTCTTGCTGAGAATAACCATTCCATGGCGGGCGTCATGTCCATAGACTTTTTCACTTGCAGAGGAGATTTCCTTCACATTTCTTTCAACTGTCTGGGAATGACACGGGTATGTGTCAAGAATTATGGGTTTTTGGCAGTAATCAGTGCTACTTATAACATCAGAGAGGAAGGAAGGAACAATAATATCCATTTCGTTCCAATCAATCATATCCATGTAGGTCGAAGCTGAGAAGTTGAGCCTGATGGATTTTTTTTGTCAAACATTCGAATTTCACCCGGTATAACACTCCTTTTCGCTTGTAGCACTTTTTCGACTGCTAGCTCCCAAATATTCTTATTCTTGTCAGCGATAGTGGCTAAAAGGATATTTTCAGGATGAGAAAAGTAACACAGGACGAATAATGTCTTGGTCGATTGTATGTAGTTTTTGATAGAGCTCAATCATGAAGGAAAAGTTTTTGGCCCCATCCTGGCAAGACCAGTTTGCTTTAATATAGAACCATGCAGGAGCATAGAAGTTCAGTATAAAATGAGCAATCCTTTGAAGTGTCTCTGATGGTTTTTCGTGCGACATGCAATGACGTAAGAGACGATTTGCTTTTCTTAGCCACCGTGCATTATTGAGAGACCCAGGTTGAGCAGTTTCTAACAATTTGATAGCTGGACCTCTATCATGACCGTTTTGAATTGACAAACACGCCTTATGGAGGTATTGCTGGTCACTGCTGAGATCTGCTAGCACTTCTTCTGGTAAGTCCATCACTTTTCCAGCGAGAGGTGGAAATTTTGCAATTGGTCTGTTCTTTGGATCAAAGTTCAGATCCTTGCCGATTTTGCCCTGTGAACTTCTAGGTCCTGTCGTTTGCCCGTCAAGAACTTCCAGGTATTTTCTCAAGGGAAGCTCATTAGTGTGAAGCAAGCAAATAAACCATTGTAATGGTCTTCCCAATGTCAGCTCTAGTTTTCTAATTACTCCATTTGAGTTACCTGTATTTACATTAGTTGCATCACAAACTACTGCTTTTAAAGTCGATGCAGAGTTGGTGTCAGTAATTACTGATATAATTTCTTTAGCAATATCACTTTCCCTTTCACTTTCAGGAGCAACATGGTCAATATATTCGTTTCCTGGGAATTAAACTAACACATAGTGGTCATCATTCAAAGTCCGCTGGCATTCTCCCACTTTTGAAAGAGTTTTATCAATTTTTCCATCAAATCCAAGGCAAACTATTCCTTTATTCTGTTCTTCATGTTTCTTTCTCTCTATGCTTCTCCGCAAGGTTCTTTGACGACGTAGTTTACTGGGATCAATCGTAGTATTTTCAGATAATAGGGTAAGATCTTTTAAGAGAGCATTAGCAATTAAACAGCATCACGGTTGCTTATTTTGCATCGATCAACTGCCTTGCATAATTCTGGACATTGGTGTCGATTGTGAAAAGTGCTAGCTTCTGTATCTAACTCGTACTCGCTCAATTCGAAATCTTCATTTTGATGACCTTTTTCACTTTCAGAGCTGATCTCACCAATATCACAAGGATTCAACTGCATTTCCTGGACAAAACTCTTTTGTTTATCTTTAAAAATTGTCTTTTATGCTTTCTGTTTTCCATTTGTTGTAGTTTTGAAGTTTTCACTTTGTCCAACTTACCTATAATTACACTGTACAACAATTTTCGGTTCAGAAATAAAACGGAAATAACATTCGGTCATTCTTAATATTTCGAGTGTGCTGATTCCAAATCTGAAAATAGTTTTTTCTATCACGTCACGTTTTTTTTTTAATGACTGCTTAAAATCTTCATACCAAAAAATAAGAATATATTGATAAACAGATAGGCTTTATCATATGGAACAGTTTAATTATTGCTATACTTCAACATATATGCACAAAATTAACAAAACTCTCGTATTATACTGTTTTCAACTCATTATTTGTATTTATGCTGGCGTTTGTGTGATGCTTCTGGTTGGTCACGCTTTAAATTCCAGCAGAAATCGGCCAGCTTAGCAGGACTCCACTTCCCTTTGTATCGGCTCTCCATTATGGCTATATCCTGGTAGAATCTCTCCCCGTGTTCGTCGCTAACAGCAGATGCGTTTTCCGGAAAGAAAGAGATGTGAATGCAAAAAATGAATTTTCAATGACATCTTACATCCGAGACGTTGGTATGAGTTGATAAGTTGATCCACAAGTGCAGCATAGTTGTCGTATTTAGTCTTTCCTAGTAGACCGCTGCACACGTTTTTGAATGCACGCCAGGCTGCCAACTCAACCTTACTGCAGTGCCGGCCTTAGGGGTGTGCGAACCGTGCGGTCGCACAGGGCCCGCAACTTAGGGGGGCCTAAAATTTCACAGAAATTTACCATCGACGTCAGAGTGCCAAAATTGGTGTAAATTAATGTAATTTATTTTTTATTTTCAGATCACCGATCCATCATGGCCTTAATGATTGCATTATGATGGTTTAAATATGTGATAATAATAAAGTAATAAGTAGTAATAATAGTAAAGGCTGTTGGTCTGTTGGTATTCTGTTACAGGTGCACTTGTATAGTTAAATTTTACTTGTTGTACTTGTTAACAATCTACTAAAATAAAATGATTAGCAATGAAAAACAATTTGACTTGTGTCATGGGGGGCCCGTACAGTATACTCTGCACAGGGCCCGAAATATCCTAAGGCCGGCGCTGAACCTCAGCCATCACCGCTTCAAAGTGTTCGTCTAGCATGAGTTGGCGAATTTGAGGGCCGACGAATATGCCTTCTTTAATCTTGGCATCACTTATTTTTGGGAATTTTCCCTTTAGATATTTGAAGGCAGGCTTATCCTGTTTCAACGCCTTTGCAAATTGTTTCATCAGCCCTAGTTTTATGCGAAGTGGCGGCAAGATAACCTTTTCCTTTCGTACTAGAGGTTCGTGAATAACATTGTGAAATTCAGGTGAGGATTTGTCTCGCGGCGGCCATACTGAGCGTGTGTAGTTTTCAGACCTTGCTCGGCTATCCCACTTGCATAGGAAACACATGTATTTCGTATAGCCAGTTTGCAATCCATTGAGAATAGCCACAACCTTCAAATCTGCGCAGATAAGCCATTCATGTTCAGAATAAAAGCAACATTGTCATACGTTTCTCTGAAGACGACTGAATGAGCGATCGGAACAGAAGGCATTGTGTTCCCATTGTGTAGCAGTACACCCTTAACACTGTACAGAGATGCATCAATGAACAATCTCCACTGATTCGGTTCATAGCACAAACCCAGAGCATCGAACAGACCATGTATATCAATGCAATAACAAAGATTGTTCTTCATTGTGAAATATTCCTGCAAATCCAAGGAGCGCTTTCGGAATGCTGTAATTCGTACGTCTTCCGCCAGCAGATTCCATTCTTGTAGACGTGAGGCCAGCAGTTCACTTTGTTGCTTGGTAAGTATTAAATCACGGACCAAATCATTGAGTTCAGGCTGCGTGATGAGATGTTGTTCTTTCTTGGACTCGACTTGAGCTTCATAGCATTCGCCGTCTGATTCCGATTTGTCAGATTCTGTGTTACCGGTCGGCATTTCAGCTGGAGGACGAGGGATGGGTATATCTGTAGAATGTTCCACAGGACGCATAGAAGAACGAAGATTTGGGTAGACTATAGCCTTTTTCCCTTTTCTGTTGCAACCTGTAATGTGAGACAATAGAGATTGTTGACTACTTAATATAGCATAATTGTGTAATACATTATGCAGAGCAGGATATGCTAAAATGTGCTAAAAACACCAAATTTGAAGTATATTCAGAAAAATAAAAGATTCAAACCTGTGATGTTCGTTAAGCAGAAATAGCAATCAGTTGAATGGTCCAGCGGCTCTCTCCATACCATTGGGACACCGAATCCCAGACCAGGACCGGTGCCTTTGAACCATGCAGATAACGAGCTTGTACATCTCACACAGCAGATATGAGGCGCCCAGTGCTTGTCCTGATCACCAACTTTGCATGCGAAGTATAATTCATAGAGCTTTTTCACACGAGAAGTCAACTTCCTTTTATACTATTTTAACGTTAATGTTCCACAATTATAACAAAAACTGTCTGGCGAATTTTTGCACTCTAGGCATTGTAGCATAACATCAATAAAAACCTGTAAAATAAGAAAATGATAGATCAATTTGCAATTTCACACAATATAGACGTTGTCGGTGAAATATAGCCTACATAATTTGATAGCTGTTATTCAATAATACTCACTTATAGCACCGATTTATGATAAAATATGGCTGACAATTTTGTTTTAAATGATTAGTGAAAGAAATTTTTCATAAAATCAAAGTGGAAACACAAAGCCGAACACCACCACCACAGCATATGCATGACTGAACAAAATGTAAAGGATGCGTTCAGAGAACCAGTGGTTCTCAAAATGATACAATGAAATAGGGTCATTTACATAAAATCGGTGGGTGATGCAAATAAATGAGTGTTATTTTCGCAATCTACGCATACAATTAGCCATAAAAATGATGATCTCATTTCCGTTTTTTTTTCACTGTTGTACAGTGTTATTTTTCGTTCAGTATGTTGATCAATCCAGAACTCCCATTCATCATTCGGGATTTTCTCCGCCTTAGCGCATTTACACACTTCTTTTACGAGAACCGGAGGCATAGCACTTGCAGCAACATATGTCAAATAAATTTCTGAAGGAATCATATTTCTTTGATAAGTGCTGGAAGATCTTTTACTCATGGGATATTTTCTAAGTTCTTGTCCCTTCTCAATTAATCTCTTTACCTTAATTACTATGCTTTTCAAGTCGATTGTTGGAATGGGAATGGAAGCACGTATATATATATATATATATATATATATATATATATATATATATCATTCACTTTTTCCGTGATAATTTCAGCGTATTTCTGAGTGCTAAATGTTGCAGTAGTAAGCTTATATTTAAGACAAACTTTGAATATATCTTCACAAGTTGGTAGTTGGTTGCCAGGAAGCTCTGCTGGCGTTCCGAAAACAGAATGCTCCACTTTTTCTTGTTATACCAGAAGAGGCCATTGCAAGCTATGCTATTAATCTGAAACAAAATAAATAAAATGCTAAATCAGGAAACACATGATAGGTTAAACAAATGACAGTTAAACAAATGACAGGTCACAAACACACATGATAGGTCAAACACATATGGGTCCTAGATTTTAAAATAAGCAAAAACAATGTTTATTGGTGGTTTTGACAGACATTGGCATTTACTGAGTTTATTGTATTTTATGCTTTCTGTTTTATTATCTTTTATGCCTTTGTTCGCAATTTATGTTTTCATAGTTGCCAGCACCGAAATTAATATTTCTAAAAGATCTGACTTATTCCTTAATCAGTGACTACTCGAGCATCTTTTTCAGCATGTTTCATTAAATTACATTTTTTCAACCCACCCTAATATATATATATATATATATATATATATATATATATTATATATATATATTATATATATATATACTGCTCATAAAGAGGAGATAATATTGTCATTAAACGATTTGGCACGATGGTACAGCAAATAAATTTGGTCAAAAGAAGATCTCTGGATCAATGGAATGTTTTTAGTAATACAAAAGTATCTCTTTTATTGACTGTGAATCTTTTCCTGAGGAAAATAACGTATAGAAAACCATCAATTTTTATTGTTCTTTGTGGGCACCAGAAAGAATTAGTATTCGAAGACTTTAAGAGCTGTTTTACATCATTAAGATTTCTTTTAAGTTAAGAATACTGTACACGTATCCAATAGTTAAGGCCAGAATATTTTAAGGTCCTGCAAATACTCACTGATTTTGGGGCTTCTCTCTTCTACCACATTGAAACAGATATACAGTATATACAAGGTGGCGCAAAAGTCGCGCATCATCGGAATTTTCAGTGTGGACGATATTTTTTTTTCTTTTAGGTAGAGGATGGCTGCGAAATCAACAATATACGAGAAAGTGAGCTTCGTTTTAATGTATGCAATACCAGGTACTACAAACTGATCAGTAGCTACAGAATGTAATAGAAAACATCCGGAGAGACCTCCAATTGATCAGGCAACTGTTGGAAGAGTAATTAATCGGTTTAAAGAAATGGGAAGTGTTCATAACCGCCCTCGTAGTAGTAGGCCGAGAACGTCAACTGAAGGAGCAACAACAACAGTGGTATTAGGTCATCTCTTACAAAGTCCAAAAAAGTCGACCAGAAAGCTTTCTCAGGATATCCATTCAGCGAATTCTAAAGAAACAACATTTCCATCCCTACGAAATCCAACTTGTTCAGGACCTGCACAGTGATGATACATACCGCAGAAAGGAGTTTTGCAAATGGTCCTTACAACAACCCAACCTCATCCGTTGGGTCTGTTCAGTGACGAGTTGATATTTCACATCAACGGAAATGTCAATAGATATAGTGCACCCTATTGAGGCAACGACAACCCACATTGGATGAAAGACTCAGGTGCAACATGATTCACGGGTTATGGTGTGGGCGGCGATATGGAGCGATCGGTTAATCGGCCCGTACTTCTTTGATGGTAATGTGACAGGTGACACTTATATGCAAATGCTACAGACATTTTTAATGCTTATTCTGTACGACATTCCACTGGCACAACGGGCACACCTGTGGTTCCAACAGGACGGTGTACCGACACATTTTGCAATCATCGTCCGTAACTTTTTAAATGTGACGTTCCCAAACAAGTCGATTGGACAGCGAGGTCCAGTCGAATGGCCACCAAGGTCACCAGACCTCAAGCCTCTTGACTTCTTTTTGTGAGGACACAAAGTCGGTCGTCTATACTGATCGTCCCAGAAACATAGAACAACTGAAGGAGAAAATAATATGCCAAGATCAGCATAAGCGTGTTGAGTAAAATTCAAACACCATGTTTACATCGATTCGAAAAGTGTAGTCAGGTTGATGGTCAACAATTCGAACGTTTACTTTAATTTGTCTTATGGTGCGTGACTTTTGCGCCATCCTGTGTGTGTATGTATATATATATATATATATATATATATAACGTAAAGAACGACGCTTTGTATAGGAGAATTATCCGCGCAAGATGAGAGCGAAAGAACGAAACAAATGAAAAAATGAGGTAACCACCCGGGAATCGAACCCGGGATCTTCCGATAGCCGGTCAGATGTGTAATGGTTATCACATCTGACCGGCAATCGGAAGATCCCGGGTTCGATTCCCGGGTGGTTACCTCATTTTTTCATTTGTTTCGTTCTTTCGCTCTCATCTTGCGCGGATAATTCTCCGATACAAAGCGTCGTTCTTTACGTTAATTATACTGCGTGTTTGCAGTATAATGTGTATATATATATATATATATATATATATATATATATATATATATATATAATGGAATAACACGCATGAACAAGCGTGGTTTTTGTATAAAACAAAAATGCCCCAACAGGATTCGGGACCCCTTAACTAAGAGTCACGAGCGATCCTACCACACTACGATGGGATGAAAATTAATACAACTTAAACGACCAAGGAAACAACGCTTTCGCGTTCAGATGTGTTTTATGTAACTCTCCCGTTCGGACTCCTACTCAGGAGAACCCTGTTTTGAATCATGGAGGTGGTATTTCTTTCATATATACACAGTGTTCCCGCGATCTTCCGCCACCCGATACAGCGCCAACCCCAGTTATCGCCAATATTTCGTCAAAGACCAGATTTCCCCCCATCTTAAATTACCCAATGCATCGCCAATCCGTTGTCCGCCATCCACCAACCTAATTCATTCCCAAAAGATCATTTGAGCGGATGAAAATCTCCCGCCAAAACCATTTAAACAGAAATGCTGACTGCAGGCAATGTCTGACATGACGTAGATTGCATATACGCGAAGGTTTAGTTTGTTTCATGATGATACCACTATTCAAGTATTTCGTGTCTACTGATTTGGCAAACGCGAAAATGGGCGAAGCTTAAGGCGTCACAGAGGGTTTTCTTTACTGTGCGGGAAAACCGTATGTCGTTACAGGGAAAGCATTTCAATAAAATTCACATTATAAAAATACATATTATAAAACAAGTAAGATAAAAAATCCTTTTCCTTCTCAAAGGAAAAGGATGTCTCTGAAGCTAATTTGCAAAAATTAACTTATACTGATTTCAATCTGAATAAAATTAATATGTAAGGCCTACATTGACACACGTCTTTCACTGGTTTCATTTTATTTACACAGAATAAGCATGTAAGTATTAATATCATGCGCATATATGTACACTGTACAGGACGTACAACGACGTATGAGCCCCCATATAACGCCAACATGATTTTGGTACCAAAGGTGGCGTTATAAAGAGGGATCACTGTGTGTGTGTGTGTGTGTGTGTGTGTGTGTGTGTGTATATATATATATATATATATATATATATATATATATATATATATATAGAGAGAGAGAGAGAGAGAGAGAGAGAGAGAGAGAGAGAGAGTTACAAGGAAAAGAAGTACCTCAAAAGGCCTTGCGGCCCATACCGAGGAGGTACCAATGGCAGAGAGAGAGAGAGAGAGAGACAAGATAGAAGAGTGAAATTCAATTTGCACTACTGATCAAAATCAATAAAAGTTTCTCGGTCTAAACTATGTTCACAAATTTCCACCAAATACTTTTGCGCGCGGGAAATTAATTGCGTTGGATCGCTTGCATCGTAAAGTTTCTCCCTTGCAATTTTGCACGATCTCCTTTCACTGGACTTGAATTACGTTTTGTTTTGAAAAGCGGTAGATGATGACGGGACTCTTATATCGATAATTAATCAATTTGGTCGTTAAGAACACGCAGAAAATGTAATTCGGTGAGAGATATACAGTAAAAAAAAAAAATTGATTACTTCTACTCAACCTCATTCACAATCTCAAGTAAGAATACTTGAAGAAGGAATTCCAAATTGAAAGAAACAGTTTCCTGATCTCGAAAATTGTAAAATGGGGCTGCTGCGCAATTGCGGAATTGAGGGGATTTTCTGTGAAAATTCGAAGTGATAAATCCTCGTGAAAATGGGAATGGATTGATTTCAAAACTGGTTCCTTTGAGTCTCACTGGTTAGATTTACTTCAGAAGGGAGAGGGATTCACCAATCAGTAACGAAAGAACTTTACGAAATCCTAAAAACCAAATCAAAGGATCATCCTTGGTTTCAGTTATTCTGCATTTTTCCATTTTTTTCATTCAAGAATCAACAAAAGGATTATTTTTCGCCGGGATTTATCCACGCATGACCTTCCATTTAGAAAAAAAAAAAAAAAAAAAAATTAACCTCTTAACGGCTGTCGACGAGGTGCGTAGAAATGTGAAAAAATCGACACTCAGCAGGTCAAATCAGCACCGTTTATCGCTCCAATTCTCGAGTACTTTTATATTGTGGAATAAAAACATCATATCAGCTTTAAAAGAGCCAGGATATTTTTTTCAGTCTTAACAGCAGAAATATGAGAGTCAAAATGAGTGTAGTAAGATATACGACATAATTAACAGAATTATTTTTCCTACTTTGTTAAATCTTCTTATACGCGTATGTTTGCCTCCCCAGAATTGTTGCAACCTTCACCATGTACCCAATTTCCTTATAATTTCCTTCAGCCTTGAGAAGGGAACATTAACAATATTTATCTGTATGGTATAAAAAACAAAAAAAAGTTTTCTTTAAAAAAAAAAAAAAAAAAAAAAAAAAAAAAAACGAAGTTTAACCGCTCATTTCATTGGATTTTTCTTCCTTGAAGAAGTAACTGACGGTACTATACTCATTTTTGGAAAATATTTCCATTACTGAAAAAGAAAAATTGTTTTTTGAAAGTTTTTTTAACTAAAATAATTTCCTCTTTCGATGTATTTTTTGTTTATGGCTTGAACTTTTTCGCAATAAAATTTGATTCTTATTCATAGCAACGATAAAGGAGGATATTTTAGGGGAGAGCAATAAAATTCGAAGCTTGCATATTGCGAAGAGGTAAAAAGGTAAAAAAATATATATAAAAAGTGTAGTAAAGGAAAGTATATTGGATAAAGGTGAAACGAAGGATTAATAACGGTGAAGCGGCGGATGAAGCAGTAAGATAAAGCATTTATATAAGATACGACGTGTGAAACAATGAAATCTTCGCAATGACAGAGATGTACCCATTTCAAAGGAACATTTCCCGAAACAACAATAACAACCTCTTCAAATTAGATATTCTGCTGCCCATTCTTAGTGATGGAATTTCCTCCAAACGACAACATTTCAACCAATTCATTACTACTTCACGCCATTCACACGCCCATTTGCGGTGCGAAAGTAGGAAGGTTCAAACTCTCAGCGTGAAAGTAAAAAGTTCGAGGATGAGAATGACAAAGTGGGAAGAAACCCTTCAGCCTAGAAAATAATTTTTTTAATTTTAAAGTTTATTATATATATATATATATATATATATATATATATATATATATATATATACACACACACACAGGGTGTTTCAGGAGGAAAGGTCAATACTTCGGGAGGTGATAGTATCGGTCATTGTGAGAAAAAAGTTCATATGAACATGTGTCTAATTCTGAATGGTTACGGAGATAGAGCTGTTTGAATCTACAAATACAAAAACATTGTTAATGGTAATCAAGAAAGAGAAACCAATTACCGTTTCTAACATTTAATGTTTAAACATTGGCATTTTGAATGGTATCAAATACAGAAATGACAAATTAGTTACAGTTTACAATACGTTTTCGAAAATCCCACCGTCAACCTCAATGCACTTTGCGACTCGTGTGCGAAGATCGCGTGTTGTTCGTCTGATTGATCTTCACGTTCCTTTATGCGGGCAGCAGCAGCATCCAAAATGCGCGCGAGCAATTCGTCTCGTGTATCCACCTTTCTTTTGTAAACTTGACTTTTCTCTACCCCCACAAACAATAATCTAACGGAGAGAGGTCTGGAGACCTTGGTGGCCATTGAATGGGACCACCGCGGGGGTAGGAAGAGCTGCGCGCGCATCAGATTGAAACAGCTCTATCTCCGTAACCATTCAGAATTAGATACATGTTCATATGAACTTTTTTCTCACAATGACCGATACTATCACCTCCCGAAGTATTGACCTTTCCTCCTGAAACACCCTGTGTATATAAATCTCATAAAATATATATATATATATATATATATAATATATATATATATATATATACATATATACAGGGTGTATCATATATATATATATATATATATATATATATATATATGACAAAGTGGGAAGAAACCCTTCAGCCTAGAAAATAATTTTATAGTTTATTATATATATATATATATATATACAGGGTCTGGAGCAATTCGTCTCGTGCATCCACGATTTATTTATATGAGATTTATATCCCGCCAATAAAGCTTATCATTATCATATATAAAGAAGAATGATGTCGGAACAACATCAATGCTCCTTTGATGCAAGAACCTGGTTCTTGCTCACATCATGTGATGACACATATGTGTATGAAGTTTCATCAATTTATATTGAGCTGTTCAAAAGTTATGCCCCGACACAAAAGTTATAAATGAACGGAAGGACGGACGGACAAGTGCAGTCCAAATTTAAATTTGGCGGGGGCATCAAATAGGTATAGAAACTCTTTATAGCTGTTAACCGCAGTGGAAATGATGCTAAGTAATGATATTGTCATATTGAGATGCGACGACCAGTTTTTATCGTCGGAAACGAAGTCTAAATGAAAATGTTCCTTCTCAATTTCGTCCATTCTCATTTCAGTCTTTGTCCAAGTGTGAGAAATCCAAAAGTGGAAATCTGAAAGGAAGTAATTTTAACAGTGATACATTCCTATTGTAAGATTTCCTACTCTAAGTTAGATTTTTCATAGAAAATACCCATCGGGCCCGCAACCGTACAGTCGATTCCAAAAGTTGGGAAGCACTGGAACACATCCACCTGACTACCCACGTAGAGAAAAATATTTAGCCAATTTCCTAGTTGCTCTATAAAGTTTAGTTAAATTACTATCCGGTACTTTTCCGTTATACCCGCAATTTCTTCTTTCCCTGTTTGGTCAACTGTACGCCCTTGACAATTGATTAGATGAGTGAGTCGTGATATTTTTGTTAAAACTAACGAATATTTTAACGAAAATATCACGATTTAACCTAACCAATTGTCAAGGGCGAACAGTTTACCTAACCGGGAAAGAAGAAACTGTTGGGGTATAACGAAAACGTACCTACTATCCTCCTAGATTTACCCCGAGTTTTTCCAAAAGAAAGTCGCAAAACCATTAGTCGATTAACTATCTTTGCTCATACTAAAATTATCCATAATTCTTTTTGCGTTAAACTAGTCTAATTACACTGGGCAACAAAAAAAAAATTGTTTTCGTGTCCCAAGAATGAAAAACCTTATTCTTATAGTATTTTCTGTGCTGAATCCAAATAAGTTTTGTAAAATTTCTCTATCAGGTCTGGTTTTGTGTGACATGCAATTTAATTTTTAAAAACCCATATAGTTACATACTTATTAAAATATGATCGAAAAGACATACCTGTAGTTTAAAAAGTAGCTTGTTTTGATTTTCTGCTGTGCTTTGCCTCAGGCATGTCTCTCTCAAGAGTCCAGCAATAGTCAGCCAGCATACTGGGGCTCCATTTGCCTTGGTAACGGTTTTCCATGGCAGAAATATCCTGATGAAAACGCTCACCATGTTCGTCGCTTACCGCACCCAGGTTTTCCGGAAAAAAGTCCAAGTGAGAGTCCAAGAAATGAACTTTTAATGACATATTGTACCCCATTGCTTGGTAAGACTTAAGAAGATCTCCTACTATTTCAGGATAGTTTTCGGCCTTGTGATTTCCCAAAAAATTTGTGCAGACACTTTTGAAACTCTGCCACGCAGCTTTCTCAACTTCATTCAACTCTCCTTCAAATCTCTCATCTCTTAACAATTCTCTGATCTGAGGGCCTACAACAATGCCTTCTTTAATCTTGGCATCACTGATCCGGGGAAACTTATTTCTCAAGTATGTGAATCCTGTTTGCGCTTTATCCATCGCTTTAACAAAGTTTTTCATAAGTCCAAGCTTGATATGCAAAGGAGGAAGGTACACTTTCTCAGGGTCAACAAGTGAACTATTCACAACATTTTTCTTGCCTGGAACAAGTGAGGTGCGTTTTGGCCAATCCTTCTTAACGTAGTGGTTTTACTTGTCCCTACTGTCCCACTCACATAAAAAACAACAGTACTTGTAACCTAGCTGCAACCCTAGCAAAAGTGCAATGACCTTCAGATCTCCACAGATATTCCACTTATATTTCTGATACTGAAAACTTTTCTAAAAGCAACTTCATGTTGTCGTATGACTCTTTCATGTTTGCAGCATGTGCAATAGGTACAGAAGGAAATTTATTTCCGTTGTGAAGAAGGACTGCTTTCAAGCTGACTTTTGAGGAGTCAATGAACAATCGCCACTCATCCACGTTATGTTCATGACCAAGAGCCCCATGACTGAATTAACATCTTTACAAAACACAAGTCCATCTTCATGGGAGAACCATTCTTTGAATTCATCATGGCGGCTGCGGAAAAAACAAACTTTAGTGTCACGTTGCAGTAGATTCCAACCCTTTAATCTTGAACCTAAAAGTTCAGCCTGCTTCTTAGATAATTTCAAATCACGAACTAGGTCATTTAGATCTCCTTGTGACAGTAAATGTGGTTCATTGGAGGAACAGGTAGCCTGGAATGTTGGATCAGAAATGTCTTCATCTTTTTCCTCGTGATATGCTACAGCTACGTTTGATTCCTCATCACTTAAACTTACATGTTCAGGAGGATTTGGTACTGGAAGTTGAGCACTGTGGGGAACTGGTCTCAATGCAGACGGTAGATTAGGGTATTTCATAAGGCTCTTTGTTTTTGAAGTGATCCCTTTGTATTTACCAGGCAGAAATAGCAGTCTGTTGTGTGCTCTTTGGGTTCCCTCCAAATCATTGGAATAGCAAATGGCATGTGACGTGAACCGTTTAGCCATCCTGTAAGTAGTCTTACACATGTCACACAACAAATGTGAGGGGCCCAACTCTTGTCCTGATCGCCTACTTTACATCCGAAATAAAGTTCATAGCATTTTTTTACTAATGGTGTAAAGTTACGTTTCTGGGATTTTAAAGTTAGATCACCACATACATAACAAAAGGAATTAGGATGATTCAGACAGTTCCGCGGCATTACAAAACATCTATATGAATACAACACTGGTGTAAAATTAACAAGAAGCAACAGACACTAGCTGTTAACACTGTGACATTTACAAGCAGACTGACTTGGAGCTGCTCTACACACAGAAACTAGGCTCATGTCTGAACAGGTACAACATGTTTCAACCTGCACAGTCTGCTGCTCCGACCAAATTTATCCTGCCAGCATTATCAGAACTTTCTCCCAAAGGAATAAATTGTACTAATTTTACAGAAAAATTAATACAACATATATATTAATATTAATATATTTTATTATAGTTATATTAATTAATATAATATATTATTATATTTATTATTTTTATAATGTTTTATATTATAATATTGTTATATACTTAATTATATATAATATGTTATTATTTTTGTATCCGGTGAGCATGCTAAATGAGGAAAAAATGAACATAGCGTCACAAGTAAACTAAGCCTGATAGAAAAAATCTGATTTCATATTTAGATTCAGCATGAAAACGTACACTTAGAACACCCATCAAAACCCTTGTGACAAAATTGTTGTTGACCAGTGTTATTAGTTAAATTTGAAATTAGTCAGGTGAACAAAGTCACAAAAATGAAGAAAGTCATTCAACTATTTAACAATATCTACCTAGTGCATTTAACTGGTAACTAAAATTTACTAGTATATCATTTGACTAACCTACTTCTTAATGTCGAAACAGTGTATCTTACATATTTCGTACGATTAATCTGACTATTGGGTATCGATATAGTAACAGCGCAGTGACTAGTACTGACATTATCTGAGCACCTTGTTAAGGAAATACAATGCCCCTAGCTACCCTTATATATTTCACAAAATTAATCTAATCATATGTATGTATGTATAAAATGTACATATATTTTAGTTATCCTGCTTTTATAAAAAATATATAATAAAAACAGAACAAACTAACATTTTAATGTATTAATGTAAGGTAATTTGGAAATTATCATGTTTTATATAATAATTCGCTCATTTCTTTTAGAATTTTTCAAATGGGTTTACAGCTTGGGTCTTTTTATATACACTAAAATAATTTGTGCGTTATATTAAAAATGGTAACTTATTTACTAATGAGTATTTATGTATGTGTAAATATGGTGTACCATACTTATACAAGACTATTATGGCACTTAGTTTTATATAAAATGGGAAGCGTGCCACTTGACTATGTCTTATAGGCTATCAACTAGTTAATCTAAATTAAAACTAGTTACTCTACCATCACTATGAAACACGCGATTATGCATGTGATTTGTTTCACTTTTCGAAATTTAGTCTATCTACAATTAACCACAAAATAAAACTAGTTAACGGAGTCTTTCGGCCCGTTTCAAAAAATTAAACAAGTCAATTTATTTTGCATCGCCAAGTGAGGGGTTCGTCCCAAAACTAGCTGCAAATTAACTATTTCAGATTTAAAGACTAGTTGCAATTCTTTTAGGTCAAAATAACTCACAAGCTCAGTCTTGAAACTGGGTGCATCTGTTGCAACATTCCCACTTTCGGATTGTAAATGAAAATGGGAGTTGTACCAAGTAGGACGTAACCTGAATGAAAATATTAACTGGAAACTGTCGACTCAAAACCAGAATAAAACCACATAATTACCTCATTCTTACTTGATCGACTTAAATTAAACAACAAAATTACATTAAGACATTTCTACGAACCAACCATCTACGCAGAAAATAGACCGTGTTATTTGCGGAAAAAATCCTATCTAATGAAAGTAAATAAGAAATCTTAGCTCTGGTCCTCTAAGGGTGATTGCAAGGAAACAAACTTTTAATGGAATCGATTTGGCGCTGTAATAAAACTGGGAAATGGAATCAAGCTTTAACTTTTGGTTGGCAAAGAAAGAGTGAGGTAAAAAGGCAAGAGGTTGTGGAAACTCCAATAACGATATTTTTGTTGCCGTGTGAAAGCAAATTGGATGACGAATGGCGAGGCTTTACATTCAATAGCCCTGAGAATTAGTGTTCCATTTCCAAAATTTGCATTAAACTTACCGCAGACTTTCAAAACGTGCTATCGAATGTTCGAATAAATTCCAACCACTTGTACAAGAACAATGCATACTGTACACTTTTTCGTGTCTGTTTTTGTGTGCGCGCGCGTGCAGGCAACAGTGAGGTCGAATGTGTGATAATTCACAGATGAGGTGGGGTAACTTTTTTGTAAGTCAACACTTTTGGTTACCAAAACATTAAAAAACTATATAAAAAATCAGTTAACATTTTCACTGACGGAAAATAATAATTGGTTGTGATTAATTTAAGGAAGTTAAAGTATGGTTAGGTTAGGTCAGACTAGTTTTTTTTATGCAAGAATGAGTGGCGAAGGGCGAATGCCCGCAAAACGCCTCTCCCATAGAGGTAAAAGAGAGCCAAAATCAAGGTACAAGGTTATCGCGATGCCTGGCACTCTGCGTTTGAGAGATTGGAGATCGAAGACAGGGAGAAAGATGGATTGAGGAAGAATGTTCCGGAGCTGATCGGTTGAGTAGATGAAAGACTGAAAATACCGATTAACCCTTGCATTTGAGAGGTGGATAGAAAAGGAATGAAAATGTGTCGAAAGTCTAGTATTGCGTGTTCTCCTGAAAGGATGAGGCATGTTACAGAGTTCAGAGGAGCAGTGCTCGTTACAATAACAATAGTAAAGAGAGAGTGAGGCAACAATGCGGGGAAGAGAGAGAGATTGAAGACAGTCAGTAAGAGGCGTGGAAGTGATGAGACGAAAAGCCGTTGATTCCATCCGGTTAAGTACAGCTGTGTGGGTTGAGCTACCCTGGGAGGACAGAAAATATCAGATGTTTCTGTTCCTCCCAGAGCCACCCCACACAAGAGAAGCGTATTCCATACAAGGGTGGACAAGACCCCTGTACAGAGACAACAATTGCGTGATGGTGAAGAAACTACGGAGCCAGGACAGAACACCTAACATCTTGGAAGCTGTTTTAGAAAGAGAGCATATGTGATCTTTCTAGGAAAGATCACGAGAAAAAGAAACGCCAAAAATATTAAGAGAAAAGGGAGGATTAAGTTGTACTGTATATTATTGAAGGGAAGGGATTGTCGTGTGGAAGATTGTGACGAGTAGACAAATGAAAGAACGGAGTTTTTGAGACATTTAAAACCACAAGGTTTTTTTTCTGCCCCAGTCAGAGATAGTAGAAAGATCTGAGGTCAGGAGCACCATAGCCGTCCTACGCGAATCATGGAGTGACTGTTAAGAGGGACGCTTTGGGAAGGAAGTGAAGAAGTGAAGAGTGGAATCATCGGCATAGGAGTGGATAGGACAGGAAGTGCGATTTAATAGATCATTGGTAAATAAAAAAAAAGAGTAGGTGACAGGACAGAACCCTGAGGAACACCACTGTTAATAGCTTAGGAGAAGAACAGTGGCCACCTACAAGCGCAGGTATAGATCGGCCAGAAAGGAAATTAGAGATGAAGGGACAGATAGAAGAATAAAAACCGAAAGAGGGCAGTTTCGAAATTAAAGTTTTGTGCCAGACTCTATCAAAAGCTTTTGATATGTCAAGCGCAACAGCAAGAGTTTCACAGAAATCCCGAAAAAAGGATGACCAAGAGTCAGAGAGATATGCAAGAAGATCACCAGTAGTGTCCCTTGCGGAACCCATATTGACGATCAGAAACAAAATTGTGAGAAGAGAGGTGTTTGAGAATCTTCCTATTAAAGATAGATTCAGAAACTTTTGAACGGCAAGAAATCATTGCAATTAGACGATAGTTGTGTGGTTGAAAGCGATCACCCTTGTTTGGGACAGGCTGAATGAATGCAAACTTCCAGCAGGAAGGAAAAGTACCAGATGAAAGATAAAGACGAAAGAGTTTACCTCGACAGGGTGTCAGCACAGAAGCACAATTCTGGAGAACAACACGAGGGACACCATCAGCATTGTACGCCTTCCTAGAGTTGAATCCAGAGAGGGCAGAAAAAACACCTCTGGAAAAGATCCCAATTTCAGACATAATTAAGTCAGAGGGAGGAGATGGAAGAACAGCACCGGAATCGTGCAGGGTTGAGTTGGAGGCGAAAGTCTGAGCAAAGAGTTCACTTTTATCAGGAGAAGAGACGACAACTGAGCCGTCGGAATGGAAGAGGAGGGAAAGAAGAAGTAAAGTTGTTGGAGAGGTTCTTCGCTAGGTGTCAGGAAGAGCTAGAAGAATTAGAGTTCGATAGGATTTCACATTTTTGCTGATGAAAGAATTTTTGGCGAGTCGAAGAACAGATCTTTCACTCTGCTTATATTTCTGCCGGAGTGGTGCGAGTTAGGAGTTGAATGGCAACGGTACCTTCTTAAGGTCTCCTCTCTGTTGCGGATAGCTTTAGAACAAGCAAAGTTAAACAAAGTTTTTTCATTAGTAGAAAGAATATAATATGGAATGTACGGCTGCATGCCCGAGAGAATCACCTCCGTGATGCGAAAATCACAGAAGTACTGCCTCAGTGCCTCCCAATCAGCAGCACCAAAGTGCAAAAGCGTCTCCTCTTGGTAGGATTCAAAGGCCGACAGCCCAACGGAGAAAACTATTTGACTGAGTAAGAAGAAAGATGAGAGGTGAGAAATAAATCCAGAATGTTGAGCTTATCTCCAAAGCGATCGGGGACACGAGTAGGGTGTTGTACAATTGCTTTAGGTCATTCAGAATAAAAAAGTTGTTAGCTAGTTCAGCAGGGATGTCAGTGAAATGGGAGGAAAGCAAAAGTGGTGGCGAACACTAAAATCACCTAAAAGGGTGATTTCAGAAAGAGGAGAGTGGGATAGAATGTATTCCACTTTGAAAGTGAGGTAGTCAAAGAGTTTTGGATAATCAGAAGAATTGGGAGAAAAGTAGAGAGCTCATATGTATTTAGATTGAGATTGGTATGTAAGGCGTAGCAATAGGGTGTAGAATTCGGAGGATTCAAGTTTGGGAATACAAGAGCAAGTTAGGTCACTGCGTACATACTCGTATGCGCAACATCCACCTTTGGAATGAAATTGAGTATAAAGAAAGTAGGAGGGTACAGAAGAGGGGTTGCTGTCAGTCGTCCTATACACCTGAGTTTCAGTGAGGAAGAGAAAGTGAGATTTAGACGAAAAGAGGTGGTGTTCAACAGATTAAAAATTTAAGGAAAGCCCATGAATGTTGCAGAAGTTTATGAAAAGTGAATCAGGCAGAGATCCAAAACATCTCGAATGGGCCGTAGCAGAGCCAACCCCGCTGCCCGGGTCTGCGTTCCCGGTATCGGCACCAGAGAAGCCAGAAGTGGGGACATTTATGGTCCCCTCCCCAGGGTACTTCGAGGCTCTTGAGGTCGATGTCATTTCATTTTTTTTTTTAATTTTGAAAGATAGTGTAGTATGTAAGATGTATGTGTAGTTAAAAAAAAGTTTTTTCCCTTCTACTCCAGATGGAGTGTGTTTCTTGCTTCCGGGGTTAAACCTTAACCCTAAGGAATTTCTAGGTACAGCCTAGTACTAGGCGTAAGATGGAGGTGCTGTGTCGTAATATCTCCCTTACAATTTCTCCAGACGTCACATTTATGGGCAGTTGGTTCAGGAACTCTACTGTGGACTTCTTTACCGCTCCTGTTGCCCCTACTACAATTGGGATGATCTCAGGTTCCACATTCCACATTCTCCTAATTTCATGTTTTGAGTCTCTGGTATTTTAATACCTTTTCCCTTTCACAGTTTGCCACATTCCAGTCTGCAGGGACTCCTACCTCCACCAATAGGCACTTATTACCCTCCTTCTCTCTCACCACTATGTCTGGCCTGCATCCTGATACCCTGATGTCAGTTGGTATCTCGTGATCGCATAGGAGCAGCACTTTGTCACTGTCTTCTATTCCTTGTGGAATATGTTCCCAGTGCTTTTCAGTTTCTAGCCTTATTTCATATTTCCTACACAGCTTGAAGTGGATTAGCTTGCAGACTGCATTGTGTCTGTCTGTGTAGTTTCCTCTGTGCAGGAGTACTTCACACCCCGACAGTATATGACTTACAGTCTCTGGGCTCTTTGAGCACAGTCTGCACATCTCGCTTTCATTTCTGCCCTCGATGTTCTTTTTGAACCAGTTTGTTCGTAATGCCTGGTCCTGTGCTGCTATTACCAGTCGTTCGTCCTCTGGTCTCAATGCCCCTCTTACCAGGAACTCCACAGTTTTCTCCCTCTCTATATATACTCTGTTCAGCACCTCCTCTTTGTATACTTTGCTGAACTTGTGCTCTTCCAGTTCTTCTCCTTTTCTCCTGATCTTTTCTTGTTATATCTTCTTTTGATGGTAGTTATTTTTTCCATGAGAGGTTTAGTTGCGATGTCTTCAAGCTGTTCAGGTCCTATGCCAGCATCTGCTAGCTAGTCATTTGCTTTTTTGAGTGTGATGTTGTTTGAGGCTTTCCACGTTCATGGTCTTTTACAAATCTCACTAGCCTTCCCTCTCCTTCCTTTATGTACTGTGCTAATCCTATTGTTGTGGCTTTGTGCGCTTGATCTATTAGTGCGAGCCCTAATCCACCGACCCTCCTTGGCAGGTATAACCTTGGTGTACATTGGTTTTTATATATGATTTTATGCGCATGGAGCAATTTCCTGGTGATCGTATCCAGTTTGTTGATTTCTTGCTGGGTCCAGTTAATAATGCCAAAACTGTATGACAGTACAGGTACCGCCAGTAAGTTTATGGACAGGATCTTATTCTTACTGTTTAGGTGAGATTTTAGGATTAGCTTATTCTCTTTGAGTGAGGAATAGTAAGAGAAATGTGTGTTTGAAAGCATGCCGGACTGCCCACAGGGCAGATGAGAGACAGAAAAAGATCAGCTAAGGAGGCAATGACAGGAGAAACGGGAGTTCCAGCATTCCCTCTCTACTCCCTCACACCCACCGAGGAGTACTTCCCTGGTCGATTAGCGAGTACCTCACTACTTATTTACTTAACAGAAAACGACATTCGAGCCCTCAACTGCGTCCGAAACATTTATCAGGCCTTTCTCGGTTCGATGGCATTAAGTTTAGGTGAGGTTGGTTTGGTTATTAGTTTTTTGATATTTATAAAGGAGGGGATCGATCTGAGCCAAAAAGCTATAGGCCAGTGTCGCTGACATCTCATCTCGCCAAAAAATCTGACGTTTTGGAAACTCAGAAAAAAGGGGCGACAAGCTTGACCTTCGCGAAATGAGGAATCATCGCGCGGAACCTTTGTAAGGTAAGGTAAGGATATTAAGTCGTTACATTTCAAGGAATATCTTCATCAGAGTCACAGGTCCGTAGTTCAATACCACAAGAAACGGTAATAGCTCCACTACTATTCATATAATCATTCTAATATAGATGAAGTTGCCAATGATAACACAGTAACATACTTTGCCGATGATACAAAAATTAGTAGAAAAATAAGAAATCCAGATGATATAATCTCTGCAAACAGACATGAAAATCTACAATTGGTTTGAAGTAATAATATGAAATATAACTGAAAATTTTCAACTATTAAGGTACGGAAGAAGGGAGGACCTAAAATCCGCGAAATACTGTGCCCCAAATGGACAAGAAATTCAGAGAAATTCTAACGCAAAAGATTTAGGAGTCACGATGACTGATGACGCGAAATTTGAAAAATAAAATAAGATAGTAGTAAACGAAGCAAAAAGAATAACTAGACAGATATTGAGAACCTTTAAAAGAAGGGACAGGAATATAAATATCCCTCTGATCATACCCAAGCCGGAGTATTGTTCTCTCTTTACATTCCCATATAAAATAGAAGACATTATTCGACTAGAAGCGATTCAGAGAAGCTTCACAACCACGGTCAATGAATGCAAAGAACTAAATTCGCTAGAAAGAAGAGAGAGGTACACCATTATTTACATTTGGAAAATAATGGAGGAACTAGTCCCTAATCTTACTTTGAAGCCTATAACCACTCAAACAACAGTGGAAAGTAAAAGTAAAAATGTGTCGTGTTCCCAAATTAAAGGCTAGACAAAGGAACATCCTCAACCTTGATGGAAAAAAGTTTTGTTGGGAGAGGACCAAGACTGTTCAACCAGCTGCCCAAGGAACTAAGGAATACGAGTGGTGTAGCGGTGGATATCTTGAAAAGAAGACTGGACGCCTGGCTCAGAAAAATTCCACATGAGCCGGGAGTATATGGCTGTGTGAAGTGGAGGGCGCAAAAAACAAACTCTCTACTTCACTAGGGCAACGCAGAGAAGGGGCAACAAGCCTGATCTCCGCGAAGTGAGGCATCATCGCACAGAAAACCTGAAAGGAAAGGAAAGGATAGATGGATTTTAAAAAGAAGTTGGTACCTCGCTTATGCGGAGATGCGCACGTATGTGTGTGTGTGTGTGTGTGTGTGTGTTCAACTTTTTTCTCATGCCTTTGTTTCCTTTTATCGAAGCATTTGCTTAACTATATGGATGGTAATGACAAACATTAATTAGACTAAATGCATTCAACCATTAGTCATACTCATGAATGGAAACAGATAGCTATATAATTCAAAATGTGTTTATATTAAACCTTATTTGTCCAACCAATAACGTTCGACCTTAAATCTCACGTTTCTCAAACATATCATTTTTGACCTTAAATCAAAATAGTTGTCATACGAGTATATTCCGGTGCTAGGGTCTCCAAGCAACTGATACAATGAGCAAACCAATATTCACAGCTACGATTAAGTGTGTTCTATAAATCTTGGCCTCGAATATACGTGTATTTTATGGTCTACAGTAGGCTTAATGGACCTAAAAAACAAACATGTTTGAAGTATCATTTCAAATGTAATGATATATTTTACATTCCAATCTTCTTGTGGTTATTAAGTACTAAAATATTATACAAAAAACAAATTATTTCACCATCATTATGAATGAATTATTTAGTTTTGTAAGTTTTGTGAAATTAGGAATACACAGTGATAATAAAGTTAGATAGGGAAAAAATGTGGTTCTGCAACCCTGACGCTATGCGGCGTTGTGAGCGTAATATAATTTGAAAGCTCACAACCACTATCCCAAAAATTAATAGAATGGGTGGAGCTTCATCTGTTACATACGATAGCACACACACACACACACACACACACACACATATATATTATTCTTTGTCCAAACTCCGCAGCATAAAAATGGTCATATACGAGAACAGTAATGTTTTTAGTACAAGATGAATTTTCGCAGACTTCCATTTACCTCCATTTACTAAATATGCAATCTGGAATAAAAGTTTTTATTAGATGGAACGTGCGCTGTGCGAAGAAAAAAAAAAGTCTGGAGGAAATTTTCTTTCTAAAATTTTGATAAAAATTCTCAACCAGTAAAATCCGACAAATAAAAGTTAATTTAACAAGAAGCAAACATGGCAGTTCATTCGTATAGCGTATATGCTCATTATCCAAGGGGGCTGTTCAAGTATTACGTAACTCAAAATAAATTTTTTGACCCCCCCCTACTCCCCTATGGAACAATGTAACGTTTTGGAGACCCCCTACCCCCTCTTCGAGCATTACGTAATGCGATACATTTTTACCTCTTTTATACAACTAATTTTAATATTACAGAAACTTAGGAAAAATAAGCGTTAAAATAAATTATAAAAAATTTTTCTTTATTCGGAAGAAATGAAATTTGTTTCCTCCCATGCCCCCCGCCCCTAATTCACTGTTTTAAATCATGAATTACAGGGAAGCTTTTTCCTGAATCTGGGCCAGAAGTAGTGGACATCTTTTATTCTTCTGAAACATGTTCCCATTTAATTGAACAGTTTCTTCATCGAGATTATCCTTTAAGATAACCATTAATTCCCTTTGTCTCATGGCTGCTACTCGCACTGGAAGTTCGCTTTCATTCAGCCTGTCCTAAATAAGAGTGATCGCTCTCAACCCTCCAACAATCGTCCAAATGCTTTTATCTCTTGCCTTTCTAAAGTTTTTGAATCTATCCTTAATAGCAAGATTCTTAAACACCTTTCTTCTCACAGTTTTATTTCTGATCGTCAGTATAGTGTAGTCAACAAGCATTGGCACCCGGAATAAATTCATAACAAAATGAAATTTAGCATAGATGTTCCCTTATCATAGTAAACAACATATAAAAAATCCGCAACGATTCACCTTGGGAAAAATATGCTACACTCGTTTCAGTATCTGACTAAAATATGATTTTCTACGCCTTAACGATAGCACTAAGCTCTTTGAATAGCACACCCTACCTTGAAAAGAAGAAGCCTAATATTATTATTTTGGTTCATATTCATCACAAAATGTACTGACTTATTCAAATACATCAAATAAATTTCTATCATATTCAATATTGTCTGAAGAATCTGAAACGTCGTCTGTAAGTACTTCTGCATTGTCACAACTATTACCACGACAAGCCCCGCAGGCAGTGACACATTTCAAACCATGTTTTCGACATGAGCATACATTATTTCCACAAGGATTCTTTGATGAAAGTTTACATTTACAGCGAATGAAGTTCAATAAATTGCTTGGAGCTGGCGCTTTAGTTGTCATTATAGGAGCAAGAGTACCGTTATCCATTCTTCGTACCCAGTTTGTTGGTTCAATTTTTGCAACCATGAAGCTATCCCATTGAACGATTTACAAGTGAACTCTGTAACTATAATATTCAACTGCAATCTGCGTCGGCGACAGTTTTTCTGGTCGAAGTGGAGACTTGGAAGCTGTAATAGTGTTCATGAAGGATATATAACGAAACTTGTTTAAATTGTCAGTAACCTTACCACCATACATGATCACAAATAACCTTGCTCCTGCCTCAGCAATCTCTATGTGGCTAGCCTCATAGGAGAAGAAAAACCTGACTGATTGCTTGAACTTCTTTTGATGTCCATACTTTCTTCAAGATAGCTCCTTTCCCTTGACCAAATATCGATGAAGTCGTATCGCATCCACCTAAGGCACGAATGAATAATAAATTTTGGAGTACTACAGGACTAAGTGAATTTGCTACATCTCGCATACTCAAAACTCTAAGACCGTCCTTTCTTCGTTTTGATGCCTCAGAATATATATATATATATATATTCATGCGGTTTGCTTCTACAAAGCTTCAATTTAATATTTAGGAGAAATCCAATGACAAGGAGGAATGTAAATGCCATGAAAAGTCTTCTTTAATGCGCAACGTTTCGAGCAATACGCTCATCATCAGGCTAGATAATAACAATATGAAATTAGAATCAATAAATAAATGTGAACAAGACAAAATAATTTCCATAAAACCTATTCAGTAAAAGCAAATTTTTAAAAAGACTAAAAGAAGAGGGTTAAATTCAAAGTTATAAAAATTTACATATAAAATTAACCAGAAATTTAAAAAGCTATTTTTAAATTACATATAGTAAATTTGAAATTAGTACACTGGAATAATTAACACTAATACAATGGAATAATTAACACTACGAACCTTTCAATGCTGGTTCCGAGGCACGAGTAATTTAAAACAAAACAAAACAGGAAACAAGCTATGGGTTGGGCGGTTGGAGTTATAAGTTAGGGAGGGGGGATTATAAAAAATTGGGGGGGGGGAGGGGAGTTGGGGAGGGGGGTTTTAAAAAATTTAGAGGGACAGCTGAGGAATCCACGTTTAGAGAAGGGGTCAATGTTTTAATATAAAGAGATTCCAAAATTCTAAGTGAGTTAGGACAAGAATTACAACCGAGAATTTTAAAATTATCTAAAGTGACATCAGTTTTACATTTTATACTGTGCTCCCGAATACTGGAGGCTTCTTTTTATTTAAAATTTTACCTGTTCGGCAACTTATTCCCAGATGCGAATAAAATCTAGTCCTGAGGGAGCGCACGGTGCTGCCAATGTAAGTACCAAGGAGACACCTTGGACAGGTAAATAAATATACAACACCGCTACGCAACGAATCAGGAGTTCGATCCTTCGCTGAGAAAAAGCTACCTAAAGACATTTTGTTAATAAATATAATGCGAAAATCAGTATGATAAAAAATTTTCTTAACAACTTTGTAAATTTAAGTTTAAATTCTTTATTCATGGGACCCATTTCAGGTACCAGGAAATATTTTATATCTTTAGGCACTGAAATACAGGAAAGTTTAGGGCTATAAACATTATTTAAGAAAGATCTTATTAGTTTATCTACATATTGAACAGGAAAACTATTATTGGTAAAATATGATCTTAAATTATTAAATTCATCGTTTAGTAAGGTAAAACTAGAGGTCAAATTATATCCTCTGAACAAGAGAGTTTTAATACACGACATCTTATAGTTAAAATCAGTAAAACTAAAGAAATTCATGCCCAAACCAGTAAAAGTGGGTTTCCTGTAAACTGATGTAGTAATAGAATCACCTTTTTCGAAATTAAAAGATCTAAAAAGTGAAGGGAGCCATTTTTCTCAGTTTCCATTGTATAAGTTATATTGGGGTGCAGAGAGTTTAAGAAGTTAAAAAATTGTTGCGCTTGTACAGCATTATCAAAAACAGCTATCGAGTCATCAACGAAGCGTCGATAGAAAATTGGTTTACAATGGGTGGGAGATTGTCTAAAAATTACACTTTCTAAATGAGCCATAAAAAAATCAGCTGATAGAGGTCAGACGGGTGATCCCATCCCAACACCATCAATTTGTTGGTAAACCTTATTATTGAAAGTAAAATAACATTGCTTAAAAACCAATTCTAAAAGTTCCTTAAAATAAGACCATGAAAAACCATGAAAACTATCATCAGAGCTAAAAACCCTATCTAAAATAATGGCAATAGTTTCTGATACAGGTACATTCGTGAAAAGCGACTTTACATCAAAACTGACAAAAAACTTTTTTGAATCGAAATTCTTACTAAGAAGATCTTAGATAGGGTTTTTAGCTCTGATGATAGTTTTCATGGTTTTTCATGGTCTTATTTTAAGGAACTTTTAGAATTGGTTTTTAAGCAATGTTATTTTACTTTCAATAATAAGGTTTACCAACAAATTGATGGTGTTGGGATGGGATCACCCGTCGGACCTCTATCAGCTGATTTTTTTATGACTCATTTAGAAAGTGTAATTTTTAGACAATCTCCCACCCATTGTAAACCAATTTTCTATCGACGCTTCGTTGATGACTCGATAGCTGTTTTTGATAATGCTGTACAAGCGCAACAATTTTTTAACTTCTTAAACTCTCTGCACCCCAATATAACTTATACAATGGAAACTGAGAAAAATGGCTCCCTTCCCTTTTTAGATCTTTTAATTTCGAAAAAGGTGATTCTATTACTACATCAGTTTACAGGAAACCCATTTTACTGGTTTGGGCATGAATTTCTTTAGTTTTACTGATTTTAACTATAAGATGTCGTGTATTAAAACTCTCTTGTTCAGAGGATATAATTTGACCTCTAGTTTTACCTTACTAAACGATGAATTTAATAATTTAAGATCATATTTTACCAATAATAGTTTTCCTGTTCAATACGTAGATAAACTAATAAGATCTTTCTTAAATAATGTTTATAGCCCTAAACTTTCCTGTATTTCAGTGCCTAAAGATATAAAATATTTCCGGGTACCTGAAATGGGTCCCATGAATAAAGAATTTAAACTTAAATTTACAAAGTTGTTAAGAAAATTTTTTTATCATACTGATTTTCGCATTATATTTATTAACAAAATGTCTTTAGGTAGCTTTTTCTCACGAAGGATCGAACTCCTGATTCGTTGCGTAGCGGTGTTGTATATTTATTTACCTGCCCAAGGTGTCTCCTTGGTACTTACATTGGCAGCACCGTGCGCTCCCTCAGGACTAGATTTTATTCGCATATGGGAATAAGTTGCCGAACAGGTAAAATTTTAAATAAAAAGAAGCCTCCAGTATTCGGGAGCACAGTATAAAATGTAAAACTGATGTCACTTTAGATAATTTTAAAATTCTCGGTTGTAATTCTTGTCCTAACTCACTTAGAATTTTGGAATCTCTTTATATTAAAACATTGACCCCTTCTCTAAACGTGGATTCCTCAGCTGTCCCTCTAAATTTTTTATAAACCCCCCTCCCCAATTTTTTATAATCCCCCCTCCCCTAACTTATAACTCCAACCGCCCAACCCATAGCTTGTTTCCTGTTTTGTTTTGTTTTAAATTACTCGTGCCTCGGAACCAGCATTGAAAGGTTCGTAGTGTTAATTATTCCATTGTATTAGTGTTAATTATTCCAGTGTACTAATTTCAAATTTCTATATGTAATTTAAAAATAGCTTTTTAAATTTCTGGTTAATTTTATATGTAAATTTTTATAACTTTGAATTTAACCCTCTTCTTTTAGTCTTTTTAAAAATTTGCTTTTACTGAATAGGTTTTATGGAAATTATTTTGTCTTGTTCACATTTATTTATTGATTCTAATTTCATATTGTTATTATCTAGCCTGATGATGAGCGTATTGCTCGAAACGTTGCGCATTAAAGAAGACTTTTCATGGCATTTACATTCCTCCTTGTCATTGGATTTCTCCTAAATATTATATATATATATTAGGGTGTCCCAATTTTTTTTCTTAAGACGACCTGACCACTCGTGTCATGCCCGGATGTGGTTTGGGCTAAAGCATTGGCTGTGTGATTTTCAACTCGATCAGATGATATTTAGAGGTCCCGACGTTTGATGACTTTGTTTTGGTTTTCAGAATTTATCATTATGGCGTTGACAAGATCAAACATCAAGTTGTGGCTTCTTGAGAGGTCTTCGATAGCAGAGCTGGCTAAATCTCGATTACCAAGTAATATGGACGTGTTGCTCCTTTTCTTCTACCATCACCGCGACCAAAAGAAGACAGATTCCAACAGTGTCAAGGCTGTAATATCGGCTGTATCAGAAATCTGGGCTAGAGCCAACTCGAATCTGGCAACAACCTCCGTTCATGCCTCGACTAAACTGAAAGCTTTGGTTCAGAGGTATCGAAATTTGCATAAAACAAGAACAAGACTGGAATGACTTACAATATGCAGCGGGATGTATTCTTGGCTGATATGGAGGATATTTTTGATGTCGCCCGCTCAGACGTTCTGGATCGGGGAGATATCCCTCTTAAAGACAAGGAATTCCTCATTTCCCAAAGGGCAGATCGACATACGAGTTACATGGGAGGTGAAAATAGAAAATATAATGCAGCCACAATGAAAAGACAGGAAGGGAAAGAGCTCTTGAGCGGGCACACCGGCGTCAAACGGAGGAGGCTCTAGCTGTAGGAGTCACAGAAGAGGCTACCGACAGCAGTTCTAGCACATCGTCAGCTGACAGTGGAAACGAAGCCGTCACTTGTGGACTTAACCTTCGAAAGCTCCCAACATGACAGACTAAAGAAAGTCTGAGTGATCTTGACCTGGCAGCAACTTGGGATCGCGAGGGCCTTTCTGTTCGACAGGCAACATCAGCGTTTGCTGCGACTGCAAAATCCCTAGCTCTCGGTCCTGACAGTGTTCCATCAAAGAGCACGGTTCACCGCTTCCGACAAAAGGCCCGTACAATGATAGGGACCAATGTTATTGGCCACCTCGAGCAGCTTCCACCTCGACTGCAGATCCACTGGGACACAAAGATACTCACTGACACCGAACAGGAGGGTAAGTCAGTCGATCGGATTGCTGTTGTGGTGACTGGGGATGGTGTGGAAGAGCTATTAGGAGCACCGAAATAATAGACGGCACAGGACAGCAAATGGTAAGCGCAGTCCATCAAGCGCTCACCCTAGTCGGAATTGAGGACAGATCATAGGCATGGTGTTTGACACGACGGCATCAAACACAGGGATAGTGCAAGGTGCGTGTGCGCGTTTGGAAGCGGCATTGGGAAGATCTCTTTTATGGTTTGCTTGCCGTCATCACGTTCACGAAGTGATTCTCAAGGATGTCTTCGTCGTGTGCCTAGGAACACCACCAAGTCCTCAAATCCCACTTTTCAGGAGATTCAAGGAGGCCTGGCCATCAATGAACCACTGTCAGTTGGATGCATTTGACAAGGACGAGGTGGCTAAAGCCTTCATAAATGACAATGTTTGCCTTTCACAAATGCGACTTGAGGTAATAGACTATCTCCGCGATGCCCTAAGAAGTGGTAATCATCCTCGAGAGGATTATGAAGAACTTCTTCGACTGAGCCTCTTGTACCTCGGAGACGACGTAGGACGTTACAAGCTTCGGCCTCCAGGGGCTTACCATCAGGCCAGATGGATGGCCAAAGGTATTTACTGCCTGAAAATAGCATTACTGCAGTCCCAGTTCTCCGAACTTCGTCTCCAAGAACTGCAAGGGGTTCGCCGTAAGGCTCTCTTCGTGAGCCTTGTATACGTGCGTCACTGGCACGAGGCTCCCATCGCCATCAAATCTCCCAAAAATGACGTAAGGCTGTGCAATCTTCTTGTGGGTTACCCTGACAAGGACGTTGGAAACACAGCTTACCGGGCTGTGCTCCGTCATCTGTAGTATATCTCGGAGGACTTAATCTGTCTTGCACTGTTTGATGACAGAGTTGACGACAATGAAAAGCGTAACATGACGGCTAACCTGAAAAAGCGCCCTGGGAAAGGACTCAAACGGGTCCAAGGCAAGGGACTGCAAGTGGATGGCCGTTTAAGTCCGTGGGTGATGAGTCGATCCACCACACTCTTCCAGTTTCTCCAAGTTGAGCCCACGTTCCTCACCAAAGACCCTGAAACATGGCCTACTGACGAAAACTACCGTCTGGCAAAGAGCCGAGCTGCAGAACTGTTGGTGGTCAATGATGCAGCAGAGCGAGGCATCGCCCTCATTGAGAAATACACAAGCAAACCTCTGTGCCGTGATGAAGAAGACCTCCAGTTCCTCCTTCGAACTGTCCACTCACACCGACGGAATGTGAGCCGGAAGGGAACAAAAACGGATCTCATGAAACACGTGTTTAGTTAAAATGCATAAATGTGATGCTTTGAAATTGTTGTTTGTGTGTTAAGATTAAAATACATGTTTATTTTGTATAATCATCTTTGTGATGGAACTTTTGAGAGAAATATTTCAGTTAATTTGCCTTTCAGTTAAAAGGAGAAATAAAGTGTTCAAAGTTCGGGACCTTTAAATTTCCTTCGATCTCTCTGAAATTTTACAGGAAGACTTCTAATGGGAAACATCAAAAGAGCGCAACACGAGCGGATTTGTATCCCGAAAAAACATTTGGCCCCCTATGAGTTTGGGACACCCTAATATATATATATACAGTATATAATCAGCCGTACTTTCACGAAAATGGTGCAACAGTACAACGAGGATATTTGTATTATGTGCAATTACTGTGGTAGGGTATTCAAATGAAGCAAAATCTATGGCTGCTTTGACAATTAAGGTATCTGCATCACTGTTACTCTGGTGAACATCAAAGCCAGTGGAGGTGAAATGATCCATTAGTGGGTGAATGACCTGACTTTTGGTTTTCTCATTTGCTAGTAGGATGTGTTGATCTTTGTGCACAGTCATATTCTTGGTGATTTTAACAAATGCTGAGGTTTTCTGGTTCGCCTTAGGTGCTCATGGTCTTTCGTAGATAGTCCACTGTTATAGCCGTCAAAAACTATCATACATGAACCATACTTCTTCTGAACATATTCATATTGTTGGACTACCTCACTATACGTGCAACTGGTCTTCCAATGTACATGTAGTAGTAGTGCACCACCATCCAAACCGATCTTATTGTTGGGTATAGCATCCAAAGGGTTAGCATTATCAGTGATGATTTTTGCTAAGGTTGCCTTGTTTGGTTTTCTCATCAAATTATCTTTAAACAATGCTGTAGGCTCTTGTGGCAGCTCAGATTCAAAGTATGGCTCGATGCTGTCTGGTTGGTCTGCTATTGCTATCCGTCTTGCGAAGAGTCCAGATGGATTGACGTGGACGGTTTCATCATCTACCTTTATACTTTTATGTAAATTGACAAGTGTACTCATAAAGTCACTACGTTTAAAAGTAATATCTGTAAAAACTTTACCATCTAAATTTGCTTGTATCTCAGCTCCAATTATTTCTACATCATCCCAGTTTATTCCATCTTTGCCTTTAACTGAGCTGATTCCTGTCTGTAGACATTTCAAATTTTGATCAATAGGTGTAAATGGGTTGAAGTTGGTAAACCAATGTAACATTTTTCTCAAATCTGCATGATCTCGGTAAGGATTCGTGTTTTGCAGTGTTTAAGGAGTCATTTTTTTAGCAATATATACATTAAATTTAAATTTCAAGCCTATAAAGAGCGAACATACCAGAGAACGCTGATTCTGCACGAATTTGCCCCAGTAGTTATAAAGTGAAATCACAAATTTGTACTGAAGGCTTACAGTACTGAATATGAGGAACGAGGTTTCGACTGTTTGTGTTGCATGCTGCGTCAGCACAAAAGCATATATGCTTGAAAGTTAGCTTTAAATTAGTGTTACATCATCATCTGATAAAATGGTAAGAATGGGTATGTCAAATATATATACAAAAGCAACTGAAGATCACTGGTAGGCAAAACGAAAACAAGATCTTTGATTTTCGGGCACCAAAATTTTAAAATTTACCGTCCTTTATTTACTGAACTAATATGGGTTCCGCAAGGGACGCTCTACTGGTGATCTTCTTGCATATCTCTCTGACTCTTGGTCATCCTCCTTTAGGGATTTCGGTGAAACTTTTGCTATTGCTCTAGATGTAAAAACTTTTAATAGAGTTTGGCATAAATCCTTAATTATGATAGCAAACTGCCCTCCGTTGGTTTCTATCCTACTATCTGTCCCTTCATCTCTGATTTCCTTTCTGGGCGATCTATTGCTGCGGTTGTGGATGACCACTGGTTTTTTTTTTGTTCAACCCACACAGCTCTACTTGACCGGATGGAATGAAAGGCTTTTCGACTCATCAATTCCCCGCCTCCTACTGACTGTCTTCAAAACCTCTCTCTTCGCCACACTGTTGCCTCACTCTCTCTTTGTATTATAATGGACACTACCCTTTTGAACTCTCTAACTGCGTACCTTCCTCCTTTAAGGAGAGCACGCAGTACTAGACTTTCTACACATTTTCATTCCTTTTCTGTCCAGGCACCTCGCAAATCTTGTACCTTGAATTTGGCTCTCTTCTTCTTCTATGGGAGGAGGGCGTTTTTGCGAGAGTTCGCCCTTGGCCCCTCCTTCCTGCATAAAAAAGGAGCGGTCTTCATTGCCTGTACCTAGTCTTTGGGTTTCATGGGCAGACTTTTTCATGCTCCTTCTTTGCCTTCTGACTGGCATGGTAAAGATGGCAGTAATTACACAATCTTTTACCCATTATGCTGAAAACTGATGCACAGCACGGTTCATGAGGAACGTGGAAAATGGTATATTTTATAAGTTTTTCGTGCAAAAGTTATTTCAATATAACAGTGTTATTACAGAGAAGCTGAAAATGGATCTCATCATGATAGGACATTTATTAATAAAGAGAAACTGAAAATATATAAATTTTCAAAAGCAAAACTTAATAAATACAGAATTATTAAATTTCACTTCTGTGTTAAAATTTACCTTAAGAATCACATAAATCTTTCTTGATTCCACGCAGGTACTTCAGGAGGAAACGCGCTACTTCCCACCGCTGTGCCAACAAAAAGTGAGCAAAATCGAGAGTGGTCAATAATTTGACGTAATGTTGCTGCCTTGAGCTTCGGTACTTGTCGCAAGGACATACATAAGCAGCGGCAAGAAGCGATCTTTTAAAAAGGTATTGACCTTGAACGTAATTGTCATAACTCTGGATGGAAACTGCCAGAGGCAAATAATGAGGGAGGCATCCTGTACTGCAAATTAGTGCATTCTTTCCAAATTAAATTCATTCTGAAGACAAAACATTTCTTCCAGCTTCATTTGAAAACTTTGACAAGTGAAAATAATAATTCATTTACGCAAGATTTTTATGTTTGGTTACTTCCGTAACACTTCGTAACGCTTAAATAAACCTCCTTTCCCTCTAGGTGTGTTACGTAATACTTGAACGGCACCCAGTCAGTAATTTGTAATACTGTATTGAATATATAATTTCATAAAACTCTAATCATTTACTCGTATTTAAGCATAATCAAAATACGCAGTCGGAGAGTTGAAAAATGGATAGAAAATTTTGTATTTGAATTACTGTTGACTACACTGAACAACAAAATACAACTTTTTCCGCCTTCAAATGAATTTATGTGATTCCAATGTACTTGTTTACGTTGATTACGAATTTGAAAACAGAATTTTTCTATCATCCACCAATTTCGAAGGAAATGCAAATGAAAATTGGCAGATTTTCTTACTTTTTGGTATATTTAATTGTACAAAAAAAGAAGAGTACCTTACCTAAAATGTTTTTGCAGCTGATTTTCACTTATAAAAAGTACTAGGGGCTTTTCTAAGTATCCAACAGTAGTCCGCCAACATACTGGGGCACATCCTGATGAAATCTTTCACTATGATCATCGCTGACAGTGCCCAGGTTTGACGGGAAGAAGTCCAGGGAGTGCATTTTCAAAGACATGTTACACCCCAGGCTTGGTAAACACTAAGCATTTGCTGCACCAGGGAAACATAATTTTCTGATTTGACGCTGCCGAGGAAATTCGTAGTCACTTCTTTAAAAGCTTTCCATGCTGTTCTTTCAACCTCATTCAAAGACTCATCAAATGCAGTGTTTTCCATCACTTCGTTGATCTGTGCGCCCACAAAAATGCCTTCTTTGATTTTCGCTTCGCTGATTCTAGGAAACTTCTGTTTTAGATGTAGAAATTCAGGTCCGTCTTGATTCATGGCTTTTACAAAATTTTTCGTCAAATTAAGTTTGATATGGAGAGGTGGTAAGTAAATTTTTGTTGGATCTACTAGGGGTTGATGGGCAACACTTTTCTGTACTGAAACCAAATTTTGTCGAAGTGGCCACTCTTTCTGTGTACTGTATAATGACTCCCGTTATCTCAGCTGTCCCACTCGCAGAGGAAACAAGAGAATTTTCTGTATCCCAACTGGGCACTATTGCAGTTGGGTACCCCAACCCAACAAATTCATTATGGGGCACCCATGGCCGGTTAGGTTAATTGAATGGCCGGTTAGGTTAATTGAATGCCCAGTTAGGTCAACTGTATGCCCTTGACAATTGGTTAAGTTGTGATATTTTTGTTAGTTTTAACGAAAATATCACGATTGGTTCTAACTGTACGCTCTTGACGATTGATTAGGTTCAATCGTGATATTTTCGTTAAAACTAAGAAAATATCAAACGTAACCTAACCAATTGTCAAGGGCATACAGTTGACCTAACCGGACATTCAATTAACCTTGTAAGTGAATTTGTTGGGTTGGGGTACCCAACTGCAATAGTGCCCTCAACTGCAAGCCGAGGAGAAGTGCAATCACTTTCAGATCATCAAAGATATACGAGTACCAGGAGTGTTTATCATAGTCAATATGTTTCAAAAGTAACTGCATATTATCATATGATTCCTTCATATGAACTTTATGTGCAATCGGAAACGATGTGAAGTGTGTCTGACGCTTACGAAATGGTGATGACATTTTTAGTCTTTCGTAAGAGACTGCAACATTTTAATCTAGAACCTAAGAGCTCAGCCTGATTTTTAGATAGACTCAACTCTCTGACAAGATCATTTAATTCTGACTGAGAAATTAAATATATGTGTATTATATATAAACACGTAAATATAAATAATAATATGCATAATATAAATATTTTATACAAAATAAATGACTAACAATAAATCTCGTATCATGATGCAAACTGAAGAATGCTATTTCGATCTCAAAGGGTTTTAAATTGCAAATCCCTCAAAAACTATGGGTGATAGAAAATATCTGTTTTCAATTTTGTAATCAGCGTAAAAAGGAACATAAGAATCATTCACAGTTATCAAAAGGAGAAAAACTTTGTTGAACAGTGATTTATTTTCCATAAATCAATATTCTTTTCACTTACAACCGAGCTTCGGTTTAAATGATCGACGACAATGTTCATAAAAATTAATATATTTAAAATTCGAAACCAATATTTTGTGTGTGTGTGTGTGTGTGTGTGTGTGTGTGTGTGTGTCGGATGAAAAGGGTTATGTCGTGGGCATGTAGCAACACCACTTCCCGTATAGATCAGTATATAGTTAAGCGACAATGGGTATGGATAGTAGCTGGATGGGTGTCCTCTCCGTCCAGATGATAAACGACCCGTGGTTCAGATCCCATCCCCTACGTCACATGACATTTGCCGTTACGGTGGAGGTTAAACAACCCCAAGACATTATCATCTTAGAAATCATTTTCTAAGCAAAAAGCTGGAATTTCCTTCTCCATGGTGTTGAACGCGCCGATTCGACCATGTACAGTTCGTTCAAAGAGACCTGTTGTGAAATTCGTCTTTCTTACCACGATTTTCTTTTTATTTAAACATTTGACATGCTTCTTCACACAAAACGCAAACAATTTTAACACTTAATCCCGAATTTCAAATATATTTTTATAAGATATTTATGATGTCATATCTTTTTTCATCTTAAGGAAGGCAACAGTATCTGCAGCGTTCGTGCTTTTATTGCTATGTCTGCAATAAAATATCTTAGACAACTTTAAATGAAAGTCTGTGGATACCAACAGACAAAAAGACCTTCAAGAGTGAACCGACAAAAATTGGATTGAAAGCAAGTCCTGATTCAAAATCACAAATCTAAAATGGTGCATAGCAATCTAACTTATTCTACTCTTAAGTCTTAACCACTCAAATTAATTATAAACTGCGAAAGTATGTTCGATTTTTTAAAAAGTTTTAGCCTTCATTGGCCATAAAACGGCACTCACATAATATAAAAAACCTAAATTGGCGAATTCAACCGCGCAGTTTAGCCTTGACAACCAAAGCTGATAGGCACCCAACTCCCCTAAACCAGAGATGAGAAAAAGTTTAAAATACAAAAAAAATGTCGCTTTCTAAAATTAAAGTAACCATACTATCTATTAACTATCTCTAAGAAAATGTCGGTAGTAATGTTGTATCAGATGATTTTATTCAGTCTCGAAAAAGACCTCCGGTCGCTAAAGGGTTAATTAAAAGACTCCTACAAATAGTTCTCTCCAACCTTGGGTCGTCTTAACGAACCTAGAAAGAGGCATTTCCATATACTGAATCACACATCATAAATTCCTGCAGAAACATACGTAACTGAAGTCCAAAATCCATTGAGAAAAATGCAATTTCCCTTATTACTCCTTCGATTATAGTATTTTCATTATTGTTATTACTCTATATATTTAAGTGGATTTCTAAAGAGAGAGAGAGAGAGAGAGAGAGAGAGAGAGAGAGAGAGAGAGAGAGTTACAAGGAGTTACAAGGAAAAGAAGTACCTCAAAAGGCCTTGCGGCCCATACCGAGGAGGTACCAATGGCAACGGGTGCCAGGGAAAATTTTCTATACCCTCAAATAGTGTGCAAGATTTGGTCTAACCTTTTCCTGAACTGATCCACAGAGGAACTGTTCAACCTGTTCCACGTGTCACAGATCTTATACATAAAGTAATTCCCACACATACTCGTCCTAAACCGTTTCAAATCCAAGAGAGAGAGAGAGAGAGAGAGAGAGAGAGAGAGAGAGAGAGTTACAAGGAGTTACAAGGAAAAGAAGCACCTCAAAAGGCCTTGCGGCCCATACCGAGGAGGTACCAATGGCAACGGGTGCCAGAGAAAATTTTGTAAAAGTTTATTTTTCTTTCAACTATCCTAGCAGTAGTAGAAAACTGGATAGAAAAGTAGAAGACTCTCTCTCCCCACCCTCCGCTCCCTCCCTGCCAGAGGCAGGTACGGAAAAAGGTTGAAGAAAATACCTTGACCCTGGAAAAGTAGCCAAGGAGATTTTACAGGAAAGTGGAGAATATATAAATAGCTCTATATTTAGTTTGCTCACATGAGAGTATTCAGTACTTTGTCTAGCCTATTTTTAAACACATTTACACTTTGACTGGAAACAACCTCTGAGGGAAGTTGGTTCCAGATATTAACTATTTTATAGGAAAAGAAATTTCCGCAGACTGAGGTCCTAAATGTCTTTACACACTCAAATACTGTGCAAAATTTCGTCTACCCTTTTCTTGAACTGATCCACAGAGGAACTGTTCACAACTTCCGAAGGTAACCTGTTCCATGTGTCACAGATCTTATACGTAAAGTAATTCCCACACACACTAGTCCTAAACCGTTTCAAATCCAACTTCCAACCATTGTTGCGAGTTGGGTTATCATTTAAACTAAACGAAACTTCTAAAATCGACATCGTTCAACCCGCGTCAGAGCTTGAAAACCTCGATCAGTTGACCGCGCAGCCTCCGAGTTTCAAGCGAAAACAAGTTCAGGGCGCGTAACCGTCGATTGTAGCCCATATGCCTAACGGAAGGGATTAACTTTGTGGCCCTCGCCTGCACTCGCTCCAGCCTCTCAATATCTTTCCTGAGGGTGGGCGACCAGAACTGCACAGCATACTCCAGGTGCGGCCGAACAAGGGAATTGTACAGTGAGAGCACAATCTCCTTGTTCCGAAACTGAAATTGCCTCCTGATATAACCCAATAGTTTCTGGCTTTCTTTCCACCTCTACACACTGTTTCGTAAACTTAAGGTCGCTGCTAATTAGCACACCCAAGTCCTTCTCTAAATCAGTCACCTCGATATTACTACCCAACATCGAGTAGTCCGACTTAGGATTGGCGTAGCCAATGTGCATCACTTTGCATTTACCCAAGTTAAACGGCATTTGCCATTTTTCGGACCACTCTCCTATCCTACCTAGGTCCGCACGCAGTTGCTCGATCGCTTCGGGCGTCCCAACATTGGCCCCAATCTTGGTGTCATCAGCGAATTTGGCGATCCGACTGACGATGCCACCGTCGATATCATTTATGTAAATGATAAACAACAGCGGCCCCAAAACGGAACCCTGAGGAACCCCACTAGTGACCAAGGCCCAACCCGAACTAGCCCCTTTAATTACAACCCTCTGCCGCCTATTCTTCAGCCAGTTTTCTACCCACCTACCTATTTCCCCACCGATACCCAGCGCGCGCACTTTCGCCATTAGCCGGCGGTGAGGTACCTTATCAAAGGCTTTCTGAAAGTCGAGATAAAGTATATCAATCGCCCTACTCTTATCGTACTCACCCAACATGACGTGGAAAAACTCGAGCAAGTTGGTGAGACACGACCTATGCCGTCTAAACCCATGTTGGGAGTCCCCAAGCAGCTTGTAGGAATCCAAATGAGAGAGAGAGAGAGAGAGAGAGAGAGAGAGAGAGATCTCGGAGTAATAATGTCATTGGATGCAGAATTCAGAGAGAAATATAACGTTAAAATTACAACAGCTAGAAAAATAATGGGAATTATCTGGAGAGGCTTTCATGGCAGAAAAGCAAGTATCATGCTGGTTACCCATTTTCGTGAGACTGGAGGTGTACACGACAGGAAACGGAGTGGACGACCGTCTTTGTTAACTGAGGAAAAGCTTGAGGATGTGCGGGCACGGTTAGAAAGGTCTCCGAAAAAGTCTCAGGAAACTTTCATCACAGGCGCAAATGTCCTACTCCAGTGCAGAGAGAGCTGTAAAGAAATTACACCTGCGACCGTATCGTATTCGTGTGGTAAAAAGAGTACGAGCTTGTACTCATGAACACGGATCACACTTTGAACATATGTTGTAAACATGAGCTGCTATTGTTGTGTAAACTCTGTATGTGTTCTGTAATTCACGTAATAAATGTAAATATAAAGCCTGTAATTTACATGTAATAAATGTAATATGTAATCTGGGTAACAGGACTTTTGAAGCACTCTCTATATATATATATATATATATATATATATATTATATGCGAACGTATATAAAGTTGTATAAGATATATGTTTTTTGTTCATGTGGAACTGTTAAAAAAGTGTAAAAATACAGTAAATTACGAACCAAGAAAAATGTACAGTTTACGCCTTTTAATATAATGTTTTTGTATATCATACAATGTGTCCCTTATCCTACAAATAAGAGTAACATTAATTTAAGTAGTGACGAAGAAATAACGCTTATTAATAAAAGCTTCAATCCAGACATTTATACTGGTAGATAATTTAATACTTATCAAACAATTATTACGAGTGCAAAAAAAACACTTTTTTCTATGCGAAGGTCAAATATGATAATTAAAACCCACTCTAATAGACAGAGTTTATTTCCACAACAGTTTCGATGCCCACTGGCATCCTCTTCGGGTGGATACAGAAAACGTTTTTCTGCATCCATACCCGAAGAGGATGCCAGTGGGCATCGAAACTGTTGTGGAAATAAACCCTGCCTATTAGAGTGGGTTTTAATTATCAAATTATTATGAGTATCTGAAAAAAGAAAACGAGTTACTAAGGCAAACTAATATAATATAACCGAAAGAAAACGGAGGATTACCTATTTCTATTATCAAGAATAACAAACTGGTTTTCAGATTTCGCGAAAATATAAATTCTTGACAAGGCTGCACTTAATGACAGGAAAAAATTTATATATTTTACTTTGTGACGTTATGCTATTATATAACAAAAATATTTATTTCTGAAGAAATATCTTTTACTTACGATGATATATTTTATCAAGGATAGTTTCAGATAAATCTTTACTATATATGTAAGGAAGTAGTACAGTATGTACTCGTCTGAAATAACTGTATAGGGAAGTTTTACAACTGGAAAGATGTGGTAATAAGATTTAGTTTTAAATAAAAATAATGCTCGGGGTTATCTACTCTCTTTCATAACAGCAAAGGGTTATGTGATTGAGGGGACCTACAGTTTTTACGGTCGGTACATCATCTGAACACGGAGGAAGGCCACCCATCCAACGACTGAATAGACTAACTGAAACGATGTTATAACGAGGCTACGATGTAGTCCCAAGAAGGATTGACCATACTGATTTTGACACAAGTTCCTGAGCTAACCTAATGTATATCAAACATGTCCGCACTTCTTAAATGGACGCTTAGAAGTGAAAGTGATTCAGGTTCATTCAGAACGCCAAAACTCCAGAAGTGATTCAAGTACGTGAGTCACCCGTGATACCGGTTTTCTTCTTCCGACAAAGTGAGATTTGAATCATTGAAGTCACTTCGCGAGCACGCACTCGGCGGACAGAGTGCAGATTCAGGTTTTTGAGTCATTTTTGGCAAAATGGCAAAAATCGGTAAAACAATGCACTTGAATCACTTTCACTTCCAAGCGTCCAATTTAAGTCCAAACTTTCACAGTAATTCTGAACTAATTTTTAGTGTCCAAAGTTACACTTTTACACGATTTTTAACTAATTTTACTGTCCAAAATTACATTTTTACACGATTTTTAACTAATTTTACTGTCCAAAATTACACTTTCAAGTGACTTAATTTCAGCAGCATGCTAAGCGTAACTTACAGTATAACTGTAAAATGCAAATTATTTCACTTTGCTTCCATAGTCGTCATTATCCAACTCTTTTTTTTCTAGTTTTATTAACGTTGAAGCTGCTAATCCAATGAATTAAAGATTTTAATTAAAGTTATAGCTTGGTATTAGCGCTGTTAATCACAGACTCCGCTAAATCTCATTCATTTCAAAATCGGAAGTTTAAATTCAACCTCAAACTGAGATTTATGACGTTCTGAAACAGTCATATTTATTTATTTATAAGAAATATTAAAAATCCAGTAATCAATATATATATATATATATATATATATGTGTGTGTGTGTGTGTGTGTGTGTGTGTGTGTGTGTAACTGGACATAAGTGGGGTCGAGTGTGTGATAATTCAGAAACGTAGTGGGTTAACTTTTTTGTGTGGTAATACTTTTGGTACGTAGGAACCTTAAATAATTTATACATAAAAAAAAGTAGGAATGTTTTTATTGCGGGAAAAAGATACATGTTGTTGTACACCAGATTGGATTGGATTAGATTAGGTTAGGTTAGATTAACGAGTATCTCGTTATTTAATAACTTGAAAAACCGCGTTCGACCTCTCAACTGGGCCCGAAACACTTTTCACACCCTTCTCAGTTTGATGGTATTAATTCATTACCCGCTATTGTCCTAATTGGGAACACATTCCAACAATTCAATTTACTGTATTTTAATTTTTTAAAAATTTAATTTACTGTTTTAATTTTTAATTGTAATTTTTTTTTTTTATAAGATACCTATTTCACGTTTATTTAAAGTCTCTGAAGCTGAATATACTATATATCAACAAATAGCAACAAATATAAAAAATAGTTCTGACCTTTAATTCATTAAACCAGGTTAGGTTCAATTAAGTTAAATTAATTAGTTTTTAGATACATGGATTTAAAAAAGTCAATATCTCACTTATGTGGAGATGCGCACAATGTGTGTGTGTGTGTGTGTGTGTGTGTGTGTGTGTGTGTGTGTTATACCAAATACTCGTATATTTTAATCTGACTTTCCTTTTGAAATGGAGGAACTTCTTGTATGAAGAAAATTGATGTCCAAATTAGTTCTTAAAAGTTTTCTCTTGTTGCAGTTTTTTAAAGGAAATCTACATAAAGGAACCTCTGCGAAAAAATAAAGAATGCATTTAATTTTCATTTTCTAATATACTGTATGTATATATAAGCGCCTCCGGTAACGGCAGGCGGCGCGCAGCAAAACCCAGCTGTTCATCCTTCCACACAATTAAAATTGGTTGGCAGATAAATGAGTACCCTGGGTAGCCTAGTGGTTAAACGCTGAGCTGCTAATCGGGAGGTCGTGAGATCGAGTCCGGAAATTTGACCGATATTTTGTGTACAAAACTGCGGAAATAAATTTGCCGAAAAAAAAAAAAATTTAAAAAAAATTACTAACTAATTTTGGGGCATTTTTTTAAAAAAAATTGTAAACTTTTCTGTGCATGAATTTATTTCCGCGACTCGTTTTCGCTTCCAATTTTCTCAAGAAATTTATCCTAACTTCGATTTTGTATCTTTATTTTCCATTAATTTTTATAAAGCGGTAAATGGTTAATATCCGACGGGGAATAGTTATTAATGATCTAATTTCACCTGCCTATAAATATCGACAAATTCTACGAACTCGAAAAGACCTTAGAAAAAAAATATATATATATTATATATATACGATTTCTATAAAGGTATGAGGCTCGTAGGTCCCTTTTATTAGTTTGGATGAAATAATCGTTTGTTAAGGGATTCTATCGTTATATTGTTATTAATGAGATTATGGACTCTCATCACTCAAACGAAATCTGTGAACACTACCCATCTTCCGTTAGTTCAGTGGTAAACACCATTTCCCTCTACAAACGAAGTGAAGACACTAAGGTCGGGGGTTCGAATACCGATGATGTTGGTAATAATAATAATGGGGAGTCAGAGCAATGGGTCGCATTAGTCGGCTTAACGTCGTGCCAGTTTCTGCCACCTCACGCTAATTATTATTATTATTATTTGTCAACATGATCATCTCATCAAAAAAAAAAATTCTCTTATTTATTAGACTTCATTCATATTTCACAGCTTCACTCGGTAAATTTTACGCTTCGGCATAAAATAGGAATTTGCCTAAGATTCTTATACGGCCCTTTTCCCTTCTGCATTGCCAGTAACCATGCGGGAAAAGGGGTGGGCTTCTACAATAACCCAATTCCTTGGTTTGCTCTGCCTTAAATGTCAGCGCTTCAGCGGGAGAAAATGCCGTAATTCTATACTCTGGTTTTTCTGGACAGTTGCCAATGAGAGCTTTTGTATTCGCAAAGAACCGACTATGATCTAATTTTATATTTTTCTTCGAGGCGTTTGTGGCTGTTTTTTGTTTTCTGAAAACTATTTGATTGTTTAACGTTTGTTATAAGTAATACGTGTAAAAAGAAAATAAATAACTATCGAATAAACGCCAAAGATCTCTTAAATCGCGATTTAAACACCAAAACCAAAATTATAACGAGATGAAGTCAGAAATAAAATAAAATTTGGTAATCAAAATATTTCTTCGGCTTTTTCTTTTCTGTCTAATTAATACATCATCTTTGAAACCTGAATATTGAAGATAATATAAAGTCGCGAACATTTTAATTAATTTCAACAAACTTTCGTAATTAATATATTAAGAAAAATTTGAAAGGGTTTTCTATAAATTTACTCATAATATCAGAATTCATCGTGAGGCAGTTGCCAGAAACTCTTAATTGAACAAATGAAGGAAAAAATTATCATTATAAAAGAAATGAAAAACAAGATTTAATTAAATTATAAATTAATTTTAATTATTTTCTTGAGCTTATAATAATTTTGCAGAAAATAAAATAGAATTATGGTCGAGCAGGAGAAAATATTAATCTCGATTTGTAAAAAAATATATTACTCTACATCTACCGATGGCTACTTTATTTTTGTGGCTCTGAAAGCGCTTTCGTATGAAATGTATATAAACACTGACATCCTGGCTACTTTAGTACTACGGGGTATGACAAAAATCTGGCACTATAGGCAAGGTGTAAGTTTTCTAATATAACGGTTTTTTTCTGTAATCAGATAACTGTTGAAATGCTTCACAATCGTGTCTCAAAACTTGTTGAAAATTGTTTAAAGCGTTTATTATAGTGTTAAGTTCGTACATTTATTATAAGATCGTGATATTAAATGCTGTCGTGCCTCACTTTTGTCACCCTGTATAATAAAAATTTTCATTTTCATAACCTATATAATATTATACATAATTTTACATTTATCTTTATTACGCTTCAAATACCATTTTCGACTTTATTTGATTCACTTTGATAAGTTTTCTCTCCTGATTGTTAAATGCTTCCCCACTTTATTTTATCATCCATAAATGTAAAATTGTATTACTTTTAGTTATGATCAGTTAAATATATATTATGAGCAGTAATGGGCTCGCAGATGACCCCTTTCGAACATTACTGTAGTTAAGTTACTCTACCCTGACTGCTTTTCACCACCCTCTATTTTCAATCGGTTGACTAATTTTGTATCTGGTACTTCGTCCTCATACGCTACGTTTATAATTTTTTCATTGAACAGCTTTTATCTTCCTTTCAACATGGATGTCGTCAACGTGGACGTAAAAAATTTCTAATACATTAGTTATGAACGATACGTTTACGCACGGCACCAAGATATGTTTGCAACCAACAGTGTCCTTAGCTGAGTAGGTAATACAACTTCCCTATAAGCGGAGTGAAGCCACTGAAGTCAAGGATTCGAACCTCAGTGAGGTTGGTAATAGTAATAATACAAAACTAAGAGCAATGGGCCGCATTAGTGGGCCTGAGCGCAATGCCAGTTTCTGTCCCTCTTGAATAATATATATTTGCATTTTGAAAGTGTTCACAATTTTGTTCTTCGGTATTACAGACGGTATAAACAACTGCCAGTTTAGAGTTCTTTACACAACCGGTAACTTTTTATTTTCATTGTTGAAGGAGGGAAGTTACATTTACTAGTTTAAAAACTATTCTATAACTAACAATTCTAATACTGATTAGTAAATTTCAGTCAATGTACGTACAGTTCCACAGTTCCGGAAAAAAATTCGCCTAGAAAGTTTTTAAACGCATAAAAAATTACTAATTGGTAACATTGCGTTTTACTTTATATATACACACACACACATATATATACACATTGTGTATATATATATATATATATATGTGTGTTTGTGTGTGTGTGTGTGTTACTACCACTGAAGATGGGAATTGGGTCATTTTGTCATTTTATTCATCTTGAAATGTTGCTTCCATGGAATAATGATTGGTTTGTTTAACCTACTTCGCAACATCTAAGGTCATATGACGGAGAGGACCTACAGTTTTACTTGGGATTCGAACCACGGGTCGCTACATTAATCTGGACGCAGCGGACGGCCTCCCATCCAACTACTACCCAGACCCAATATTGCTTAACTTCGCTGATCAACGGGAAGCGGTGTTACGACATTGGCTACGACAAGCCTTTGTCCAGTATATGTATATATATATTATACATATACAGTATACCTTACAAAGGTTCCGCGCGATGATTTCTCATTTCGCGAAGGTCAAGCTTGTCGCCCCTCCTCTCGAGTTGGCCTGGTGAAGTAATGAGTTGGATTCTTGCGCTCTCCACCTCACATAGCCAGGTACGCCCGGCTCATCGGGGATTGTTCTGAGCCAGGCGTCTAGTCTTCTTTTGAAGATTTCCACTGCAACTCCCTTCGTGTTTCTTAGGTCTTTGGGCAACTGATTAAATAGTTTTGGTCCTCTCACTACAAAACTATTTTCTTTCAGGGTTAAGGATGTTCCCTGTCTCGCCTTCAATTTGGGAATACGACACAGTCTACCGCTTCTACTTTCCATCGTTGTTTGGGGAGTTATGGGATTCAGAGTAAGATTAGGGACTAGTTTCTCCATTATTTTCCAAGTGTAAATAATGGTGTATCTCTCTCTTCTCCTTTCCAGTGAATATAGGTCTAGTTCTCGTAACCTTTCCCAGTAATTTAGTTCTTTGCACCCATTGATCTTGGCTGTGAAGCTTCTTTGGATCCCCTCCAGCTGTCTAATGTCTTCTTTTTTATATGGGGAAGTTAGGACCGAGCAGTATTCTAATTTGGGTATGATCAGGGTTTTCAGTAGAGGAATCATTACATTCCTATCCCTTCGTTTAAAGGTTCTCAATATCTGACCCGTTATTCTCTTTGCTCTGTTTACTGCAATCTTATTTTGTGTTTCAAATTTCGCATCATCTGTCATTACAACCCCTAAATCTTTTGCTCTGGAATTTCTCTGAATTTCCTGTCCATTTGGGGTATAATATTCCATGCACTTTAGGTCTTCTCTTTTTCCGTACCGTAATATATATATATATATATATATATATATATATATATATATATATATATATATATATTATACCTCGTTAACCTCGGTGATGTTCTGTGTGTTGGTCTCTCTTCACACGAAGGTCAAGCTGGTGGCCCCGTCTCTAGCCTAGCTTGGTGGAGGAAAGAGTTGCTTTCTTACGCTCTCCACCATACATAGCCAGGTACACCAGGCTTATCTGGTACCGTCCTGAGCCAGGCATCTAGTCTTCTCTTGAAGACTTCAACTTTGACCCCTGTAACGTTTCTGAGGTCCTTTGGAAGCTGGTTAAAAAGTCTTCACCCCCTGACAACCAAGCTATTTTCCTTCAGTGTTAAAGAGGTCCCTTGTCGGGCCTTTAATTTGGGAACACTACACATCCTGCCTTTCCTATTTTCCAGTGTTGTTTGAATGGTAATTGGGTTTAGTTTGAGGTTTGGTACCAGTTTTTCGATCATTTTCCTTATGTAGATTATGGTGTACCTCTCTTCTTCTTCTTTCCAGGGAGTACAGATTTAGTTTACGTAGTCTTTCCCAGTAGTTGAGCTCTTTGCAGCCATCAATCTTTGCTGTGAAATGTCTCTGAGTTTCTTCTAGTCTATTAGTTTCTTCCTTTTTATATGAGGACGTCAAGAATGAGCAGTATTCAAGTTTTGGTATGATCAGTGTTCTCAGCAGGGGAATCATTACTGTCCTGTCCCTTCTTTTGAACGTTCTTAGTACCTGTCCCGCGATTCTTTTTGCTTTATTTATCGCTCTCTGATTTTGTGTTCGAATTTGGCATCATCGGTCGTTATTACACCCAGATCGATCGCTTTCGTGCTTTTCTGAATTTCCTGTCTATCTGGAGCATAATATGCTGTCTGTTTAAGTTACTCATTTCTACCATATCTCAAGAGTTGAAATTTCTCGGTGTTAAATGTCATGTTGTCTTCTGCTCTTTTCAAGATGCTCGGTATTTCCCCACTGTCTAGGGATCTTCTCCAGATACAATATAAAGGTGTAGCTATTTCATTTTCACAGTTTTTAATCAATAATGCGTTCCAGTTGGCCGGACCTGCGGCTGAATGTGGTTTCATTTGTCCTATAGATCTCGCTACATCTTTTGGGGTAAAATCAAAGTCTTGTTATACACTCTCCTTGCAATTTATCTTCAAAGAATGTATCTATGTCAGGTATCGCTTTGTCACTTTTTGGGGTACTGAAAACTGATTCAGTTCATACTGGGCTCTCGATGTTTCAGATATTTCTTTTAGATTGTTAGTTCATTATTTCCTTTCCTTAAGGGCCCGGTCAGGGCCGGTTTAAGCATTGTTAGGGCAGGGGGCAATTAATATTTTCGGGCCGGTGTCACTAGAAAAACACGTGATCAGCTGATCAACAGAAAATGAAACAAAAACAAAGATGTGATTTTACAGAAAATGTATACTTTGTTCACATAAATGGGATACTAAACTAGGTTTTGTAGAAGCGGAATCTAGAATTTTTTTTCTTCCTTACGGTCGACCAATTATTTCAACGGTAGATTATAGCGTTTACATAGTTTCTTGGGGTCGGTCAGCATCTTGGGGCCGGTCAGCATCTGGGGCCGGGGGCAAATGCCCCCTTTTCCCCCATTATAATCTGCTACTGGGCCCGATAGTAGCGCGCGTTTTTTTTTTCTTTTTCACATAGGTGTAGAAGTATTTTGGATTTTCCTTTATTGCTTCTACCGCCTTTTCCTCTTCCCTCTCTGTATGGTCCTTAATCAGGGTTTGTATTTCCCTATCGATACCCTCCAGTTTTTCTTGTATTACTTTCCTGGCATTATCTCCGCAGTTGGCTAACTTCGCTTCCACTCTCTCTCTTTTGCAAAATATTCTTCTGTTTTGCCTCTCTAGCAGGCTCCTCTTTCCTTTTGGCTGTGATTTCGGAGCATATTTTTCTAAAATTCTCAGCGTCTTTTCTTCCAAAGTTGTTAGCATTTCTTCAATTGTTTTATTCTCTCAAACTGTTCTCCACTCTATTTGGACTATGTGCGATCTGATTGCTTCTCAATTTATTGTCTTGGAGTTTAAGTTGAAGGCCCCCAAATTTGCTTCTTTCCTCAATATGTGTACTATCTTTCAATGTTGTCGCCATATTTGTTTATATCTCGATTAAGTTGTGGTCTGAGATAATGGTTGGTTATTTTTATATCAACAATCAAGTTCGTGTTATTCATGAATACCAGATCTAGGTAGTTAAAATTATATAACGTACCGTATTTGACGGCTTATAAGACGCACGGGCATATAAGACGCACCCACATTTCAGCAGGGAATATTTAGGAAAAAACTTTTGAGTGTATTTAAGCATTTAATGTTTACTCCTACTAATATGGAACATGAGCATGAGATCGACGATAATCGTCTTGTAATATCATCATCACTAGTTATAAATCCAGCTTTAATATTTACAATAATTCCTTTTTTAGTTAATTAAAAGAAATAATGATGTAATAATAATAATAATAATAATAATAATAATAATATGTGTTTAAGTAAACAATAACATATTTTTAATTCTGAAGTTGGGCTACGCGGAATTTAGCCTACTGGAGACAGCTACTGGGGGATTCATTAGTCTACGGGAGACCGCAACTTCACATATAGGACGCGGGGTGATTTTTTGAGCCGTTTTCCAAAAAAAAAGTCTTATATACCATCAAATACGGTGTGTGTGTGTGTGTGTATATATATATATATATATATATATATATATATATATGACTATTATTATTTCCCGTCCGGTTAGAGCCGGGTTGGGTCCCTCTGATGACTTCTGTACTCCATCCAGGTTCGTCTGTCTCTCGCCATCGTTGTCAGCTCTCTCCATTCTCTCCCCGCGTTCCCGCTCTTCAAGCTCGCCAACCACGTTCTTCTTGGGCGTCCCGGCGGTCTAGTTCCATCCTCTCTTGCGTACATGCCTCTCCTCCCTCATTCTCTCCACATGCCCAAACCATCTTCTCTGAATATCTTCGACTTTGCTATTCACTGGGATCTTGACGTTGGTCCGATTCCTGATCTCCTCATTGGTCACCCAGTCCATCCATATATATATATACAGCGTGTCCCAAAGAAATGTATACCCACTTTGTTCGATAATACCAGCTATGAGGATAATAAATATATTACTTTTTATATGGTTTTTAATAAAGAATTTTCTCCTGAATCTAAATATGTAATTATTTTTATTAAAAATTGAAAAACAAAAAGTTACAGATGTTTAAATTATAATTATTATTTTCGAGACTTCATGTGCGATATTTTCTAATATTTTTGCACGTATACGAGATAAGTTTGAAACCGACGGCACTGTGCAAAACTTACAAAAACAACGTTCTGGAAGACGTCGAACATCTTAGATAAAGTGTCATTTAACCATGGAATTTCTAAATTTTTTGAATTAACTAATAATTACAACATTTATGCTTCAATATCAACACTAAACATAAGTATCTCAAAGAGTCGGTTAAAATATTAGAAATATCGCACATGAAGTCTCGAAAATAATAATTAGAATTTAACACCTGTAACTTTTTTGTTCTTCAATTTTAATAAAAATAATTACATATTTAGATTCAGGAGAAAATTCTTTATTAAAAAACATATAAAAGTAATATATTTATTATCCTCATAGCTGGTATTATCGAACAAAGTGGGTATACATTTCTTTGGGAGACGCCGTGTATATATATATATATAACGTAAAGAACGACGCTTGTATGGAGAATATTCCGCGCAAGATGAGGAGAACGAAACAAATGAAAAAATGAGGTAACCACCCGGGATCTTTCGATTGCCGGTCAGATATGATAACCATTACACCACGGGCCTCACTCAATCAAATGCCGTAATTCCTCTACATACGCGCAGAAACCAATGCCCCAGGGGCACCTCCCGCATGCCGTACATTATATACATTTAAACTGCAAACACCAGTATAATTAACGTAAAGAACGACACTTGTATAGGAGAATATTCCGCGCAAGATGAGAAGGAGAGAACGAAACAAATGAAAAAATGAGGTAACCACCCGGGAATCGACCGGCAATCGGAAGATCCCGGGTTCGATTCCCGGGTGGTTACCTCATTTTTTCATTTGTTTCGTTCTCTCCTCATCTTGCGCGGAATATTCTCCTATACAAGCGTCGTTCTTTACGTTAATTATACTGCGTGTTTGCAGTTTAAATGTGTATATATATATATATATTGGTTACAGTTCTAAAACCAAGAGCAAAACGCAATCCTTATTGAATTCAATTTTATGTTTTTAAGAAATGTTATGCTCGTAGGTAAACTTTCTCCAAAACTGTATACCTGCGAGAACCTCCTCTGAATAAATCATGGAGTTGTTACGCATTAAACAGTCATTTCGAAGCTGAAAAGCTGAGAAATCTTTAAAATTATGGTTATGCTTAAATTAAAAAAAAAAAAAATACATAAAATGCATTTACGGCTAAAGTAATAAATATCTTTATAATCTCGAAGTTATTGTTAGAATCCACTAATGACCCAGGCAATAATTTCCCTTATTAGATTTCTGTTATTCGCTTAATCCTAAAACATTATAAGATTTTCATTACTTTCGTTTTAAATATTTGAACTTATTTGTTGTTGTAACTAAACATTGTGATCACGTGTTCACTTTAATATACACTATAACAACAAAGAAATTAAACGTTTTTACCCAATCATCGCTGCCTTACGATATCACGTTTAACATTACAGCAGCTAAAATCATCAGCCATAATGGCATTTGAACGCGTTTCGATAGGTACCCGGTCGATTCGCCGAACGGACGTTTCGCCGAACGGACGTTTCGCCGAACGGCCGTTTCGCCGAACGGACGTTTCGCCGAACGGACGTTTCGCCAAACGGACGATTCGCCAAACGGACGATTCGCCAAACGGACGATTCGCCAAACGGACGATTCGCCAAACGGACTGTCATTAATATTTCTATGACAAAATACACACACATGTTATTAAAGGTTATTATTAAATGTTATTGAATTATTTTGTTAAAATATTAAATTGACAGTTATAGACGCTTGCCGTAAAAACATAGATACCTTTTTTAAATAAATTTATCGATTATATTATATATATATATATATATATATATCTATATATATCTCTCTCTCTGACTACTCGATGTTGGGTAGTAATACGAGGTGACTGATTTAGAAAAGGACTTGGTGTGCTAATTAGCAGCGACCTTAAGTTTACGAAACAGTGTGTAGAGGTGGAAAAGAAAGCCCAGAAACTATTGGGTTATATCAGGAGGCAATTTCAGTTTCGGAACAAGGAGATGTGCTCTCACTGTACAATTCCCTTGTTCGGCCGCACCTGGAGTATGCTGTGCAGTTCTGGTCGCCCACCCTCAGGAAAGATATTGAGAGGCTGGAGCGAGTGCAGGCGAGGGCCACAAAGTTAATCCCTTCCGTTAGGCATATGGGCTACAATCGACGGTTACGCGCCCTGAACTTGTTTTCGCTTGAAACTCGGAGGCTGCGCGGTCAACTGATCGAGGTTTTCAAGCTCTTACGCGGGTTCAACGATGTCGATTTTAGAAGTATGTTTAGTTTAAATGATAACCCAACTCGCAACAATGGTTGGAAGTTGGATTTGAAACGGTTTAGGACTAGTGTGTGTGGGAATTACTTTACGTATAAGATCTGTGACACATGGAACAGGTTACCTTCGGAAGTTGTGAACAGTTCCTCTGTGGATCAGTTCAAGAAAGGGTAGACGAAATCTTGTACACTATTTGAGTGTGTAAAAACATTTAGGACCTCAGTCTGCGGAAATTTCTTTTCCTATAAAATAGTTAATATCTGGAACCAACTTCCCTCAGAGGTTGTTTCCAGTCAAAGTGTAAATCTGTTTAAAAATAGGCTAGACAAAGTACTGACACACTCATAGTTTAAGATTAAAACCTCAGAAAACTCTGCAGGAGTTCGCTTGCTCGGTGTCTCTGTGAGCAAGCTAAATATAGAGCTATTTATATATTTCTCCACTTTCCTGTAAAATTTCCTTGGCTACTTTTCCAGGGTCAAGGTATTTTCTTCAACCTTTTTCCGTACCTGCCTCTGGCAGGGAGGGAGCGGAGGGTGGGGAGAGAGCCTTCTACTGTACTTTTCTATCCAGTTTTCTACTACTGCTAGGATAGTTGAAAGAAAAATAAACTTTCACAAAATTTTCCCTGGCACCCGTTGCCATTGGTACCTCCTCGGTATGGGCCGCAAGGCCTTTTGAGGTACTTCTTTTCCTTGTAACTCCTTGTAACTCTCTCTCTCTCGGTGTATATTGTATAATTTAAAACTTTCGTTTTAGACCATGGAATTCACTTTGACGGTGTCCGGCGAATTTGTCTACAACAATTTGTCTAAATATACAATTCATCTACAACAATTCATCTACAGATACAATTTAACTACAATAATTTGTCTACAGATACAATTTATCTAGAGAAACTATTACTAATATTATTTTTAAAAATGACGATTGGTTAGGTTAAGTCGTGATATTTTCGTATGTTTTAACAGTAAACTAACGAAAATATCATGACTTAACCTAACCAATCGTCAAGGGTGTACTAACTTTTTATGGCCTTTCTCTAAATCAATAAATTGAAGAGGCATTGTGGGTTACTGAACAGTGAACAATGTAAAAGTTCCAGGACGACTGCAATTTTAAGTGCGAAAACCTAAGACATAAGTTACTAAGATTTAAAAAAGGCAACAAACGAACAAACGCAAGACTTAAATTATAAAAGTTAACAACTAATTTTCATATTTAAATTATATTTGTTTTTTTCATTAATGACAGTCCGTTCGGCGAATCGTCCGTTCGGCGAATCGTCCGTTCGGCGAATCGTCCGTTCGGCGAATCGTCCGTTCGGCGAATCGTCCGTTCGGCGAATCGTCCGTTCGCGATCGCCGTTCGGCGAATCGTCCGTTCGGCGAATCGTCCGTTCGGCGAAACAGCCGTCGGCTCAATGTCCGTTCGGTCAAATGTCCGTCGGCTCAATGTCCATCGGCCAAATGTCCGTCGGTCATCTGTCCGGCCACGTTTCGATATTACTTTAATAATTATGCTCTCTACGCTCAATAATATAGTCTTGTTTTCTGAAATGGAGACAGACCTATACTACTCGGAAAATTATATTATATATATATATATATATATATATATATATATATATAACCTTGCTTGACCTTGGTTTTGCTTCCCCCCGAATTGTTCATTCTGACGAAGGTCAAGCTTGTTGTTCCATCTTAGACCTACAGCTTAACGTGGAATCCGAACCACGACCCACCACGGTGGTCAGAAATTACAAAGTCCTCGCCCGAACTCGATCTCACGACCTCCCGATCAGCAGCCCAGCGTCTTAACCACTAGGTTACCCAGGGTACCCATTTATCGTATCTTTTAAACTATTCCCCCCCCCCCCCCCAGCTTCAGAGAGGAAGGATATAGTTTAAAAGGTCAATATTAGGGAGAGATATTTACAGTTTTACTGATCTTATTTACATAATGAATTTTAAGATATGTATATAAGATACATTTGAAAATTCTATTATTCTATCATATTTCCGTTTATAGGAACCATTATTTACTAGGATAAAATTAATGCCTGGTTAGGTCAACTCTATGCCCTTGACGATTGGTTAGGTTTAGTTGTGATATTTTCGTTAAAACTAACGCAAATATGACGACTAAACCTAACCAATCGTCAAGGGCGTCCAGTTGACCTAACCGGGCATTCAAATTTTATCCTATGTAAATAATTGTTCTCTATTTATTATATGTTTGCAATAAATAATATATTTGTTTTATATTGTTTTCTTATCTTATTTTGGTTAATTTGTGGAGTTTAAACTTTGTGGGGATATAATTGAAAAGATCAACATTGGGGTGATTGTTGAAAAGGAGTGTAGGACAAAAGCCCCCTAGGAAAAGCTCCTAGGAAAAATAATATAATTTTTTAATCATTATTTTTATTCTTTATTATTTGCAGTTTATGTTTTAGTTTATAGTTTTATGTATTTTGGCTCTCGTCATTTTCGTTTAACTAACGAAAATATCACAACTTAACCTAACCCATCAATCAAGGCGTACAGTTGACCTAACCGGGCATTCAGTTGACCTAACTGGCATTCAGTTGACCTAACTGACATTCAATTAACATAACAGGTTAATATTGGTTATTTCACCTAAATTTTTTCTGATCTTTTCAGATTAGATGTGACACCTGACTTGCCCTACCCAGCAATTTGTCCAGGGGCTTTGTCCCTAGGGGGCTTTTGTCCGGACCCGGTTGAAAAGAGTATGTTGGGGGGAAAAATAGTTTAAAAGATCCAATTTATCTACCAACCAATTCTTTTATTGTGTGAAGGATGAATGGCTGGGTTAGCTACGCACCGCCTGCTGTCACCAGGACTCGAACCCAGGGTCGATGGATTCGTAGTCAGCGATGCTAACAACCAAACCACCGATATATATATTAGGTTACCATACTCGGTTTTTCTGGACATGTCCGGGAAATTTGAATATTTATAACATTGACTTTTGAGGCCATAACACTTGTTCTTATTTATAGATACTCATACAGACGACATGTAGTACACAGTATATATATAACATTATACAACGTGAGTTGGTAGATACTGATACAGATACACCCCGCTTCTCTGGAGTGTCTTTTTTTTTAAAGTTCAAATATGGTAACCCATAAATATTTCCATATAACCTTTGGTTAGCTTCCGCCCGAAAAGTTTTCATCGACGAAGGTCAAGCTTTTCACGCCACCTTAGACCCACAGTTTAACGTGGAATCCGAACCACGCCCCATCAGCAGCCCAGCGTCTTAAACCGCTAGGCCACATAGGGTACCCATTTATCTATCAACCACTTTCTATTTTTTTTTTATTGTGTGGAAGGATGAACAGCTGGGTTTTGCTGCGCGCTGGCTGCCGTCGGGTCTCGAACCCGGGGCCGATGGATTCGTAGTCAGCGACGCTAACCACTACACCACCGAGGCGCATATATATATATATATAAATTTATATATATATAGATATACACATGAATATTAAACTCTTGACGTAGATTCGTTAGATTTTTTTAAAAATATTCCGCGCATATAAATGCAATTATTTTGTTCCACTGTATTTTAAAGCTTCCTATATCCATTCAACCATATTTCACCGCTGCGAATTAACGTGTCATCCTAATTAAACTTAACATACATAGTGTCCACTTTCTTGCGAAACATTCCTAACCTTCCACATCTCCACTTCATTTAAACAGATGCTGTACTATCTACAGTAAATTTAAGATTCAACAAAATCAGACTGCAAAATCTAATTCTTCTACAATGAACATAGTTTCTTTGTAGTATTAATAAAAATATAGTTTTGTTTACAAGTTTAATGCATTCCTACATTCTTGGCAAAACCCCACAATTAAACTATTTTAACGAGTCAATTAAACCTTTACATTTCGCAACTACTTCCTCAATCCTAATTTTGAACATACTGTATTGCGGTCATTTCGCTCAGCTTGGGAGAGTAATCATGTTCTATACTTAAATTCTGTATTTAAAATTTTCTCTAAGTTTCGCGAAATTGTAGCAAATTTTTGTTTTTTTTTCCTTGCTTCGCCTACATAATTCACAATTCATTTGTCCTTCAGTGAAAACACAAAATGATTCTTTTCATTTCTTGAAGTTTTCGAAAACGAGAGATATTATATATTTAAAACCAATTAATTATACTCAGGCTTTAAAGTCATTTTCACTGACCTCAAAATCAGTATTAATTTCATTATATTTATTGGTTTTAATTCTCTTAAAAATAATTTTCAAGTTTAAACAATTTGAAATTTTGAGATTCTACTTATTATTACGCTTAAATTATTAAAGTAATTTTAACAGCGTCATTTACCTTCACGACGAATTATTAATCTTTATTTTCTTTAATTCTTCTTTGCCTGTCGCAAATGTCAAGATTTGTTTTTAATTATTCTTTAAATTGTTTGGGCCCTTTGGGGATGTTTAAACCATCGTAACGGCAAAGCTTATGTAATGCGGGGGGACCTACAGCTTGACGAGGGACTCGGACCATCTAAGGGTCCCTACATCGTACGAACGCAGAAAATGGTCAGCCATCCGACTACAGAACAGTCTCAAACGTCGTTTAGCCTCGGTGATCTAACGGGAGGGGTGTTTGTAATATGGCCACAATGTAGCCCTCCAATTCTAAAAACTTTTGACTTTATATCCTTTTAAATCCTTTTTAAGCCTTTTAATACCTTTCAAATTTAAAGACTCAACATTAACGAATTTTACAAAACGTAAACAATCAGATTCAAACCTCATCAACAAAAACAGCAAATGATGTGACCAAAAGTTGCAAGAGAAACATGAATACTTAAAGGCAGCGTCTTCGAATTACATTTGGAACCAGAATTAAATTCAAATATTTAAATTGTAAACAATATATATATATTATATATATATATATATATATATATAATATATGGTTGACAAAAGTAAATAGACACCTTTGTTTTTTCTAGTTTTTAATTTGATAAAAGTTAATAGTGTTGCTTTTCTCCTTTGCCTTATGTAAAATTGACACATGTTCCGGCATTCCATTGATAAACTTCGACATTTGTCCTTGAGGACAATCAGTGTGGTACCTCTCTCTCTCTCTCTCTCTCTGTAAATATATACATATATATAGGGTGGCCCATAAGTGCCAATCGTTTATAATTAAAGCGAAAATCCATCTAGCGAAGCTCACGCTGACATAATCATTAATAAGGAAAGTATACTTGTCAAGATGGTTATATTGTGCAATTTGAATAATTAGTCAATGATATTTTAAACTTATTATAAACTTTTTACTTTGATTTTTTGTACTTTCACTCTAATTATAACTGATTGGGACTTATGGGCCACCCTGTGTATATGTATATATATTTTTTTTCAAATACAGTGTTTTGTAAATACCCAAATGAGAAGGGTCAAAGTGTATAAAAAATTGCCAAAATACCACCGTTTTTGACAAAGTTGTGATGAATTTGACAGCGACGCATGAGCGTTTGGCAAATCATTCTTCCTTTGTCTTTTAAACTTGGCAATATGTCAGTCACTTTAGGAATGGACAATACTCCTTTAAACACCGACATTTTACGCAATGTCTGTCGGTTTTCATTACCTTTCGACAAACTTGAAATGAAATCATAAAAGATTTTAATATCTATCAACAATTGCAACAATGCATTTAATGGGTTTTCAAATGCAAAAAAAAATATATATATATATGATACACACAGACCGTGCATGGAACAAGGAACTCTTCTGGGATAATTAAATCCACTATAGTCCGAATAAGTAATGGTAAATGACAAATACCATAGTTTTTCTTTTTCATGATGCTAGCAAAGAGGTTCCATAAAGATCCCATAAATATAGCTTCCCTCACCTCTTTGCGAGTGACCCGTTGCCCACGTCGGCTAGCATCATGAAAAAGAAAACTATGGTATTTGTCATTTACCATTACTTATTCGGACTATAGTGGATTTAATTATCCCAGAGAGTTCTTTGTTCCATGCACGGTCTGTGTGTATCATAAAAAACCTCAGGGGATCATTCTGAGTTCATTCCCATATATATATATATATATATATACACACACACAGAGAGATTATTATCAAACATGTAATCGTAACTGTTAAGTACATGACGCTTTATCATTTGTTTCCTTCATATCTAAGAAAATCTACTTTGTTTATTTATACTGTATATTGTCAAACTTAGCTCAATACCCGAAAAAGTTTGCAGGTTTGTCATCCATTTTGGCGATAGTCTCTGTTCATACATATATTTTTGGGTCAAAACATGGATGTGCCATTGACGAAATGAATGAATGTTGTCGTTCAGTCGCATTTGCAAACATTATATTTACTATAATAATTATATATCACAAAGGAACTATGGGTCCTATTAAATAAAAGGATAAGAGTGGACAAATACGTATTCAAAGGGTTGACAAAAGTAAATTGACACCTTTTTTTTTTTCAAAATGTTTTGATTTCATTATAAAAGTTAATAAATAATAAATTAATTGAATCAATGTATTTGAAATCGTGTTTCCTTTCACCTTTTTGCATTTGCATTTATTGATTCAATAAATTTATTAGACTTTTATAATCAAATAAACGGTTTTTGGAAAAAAAAAAAAAAAAAGGTGTCTATTTACTTTTGTCAACCTTCTGTATAAGTAATCACGAGGGGATCTATCTATTTATATGTATTTATATCCGTCCATCGATCTCTCTGTTACACACACACACACACACACACGTGTCCATATTCATAAACCGACGTACCAACATTTTTTCAATCCATCTATCTAAAAGACTAATTAACCCAACCTACTTTAACCTAATCTAATCTTAATGCTATCGAACTGAGAAGGATGTGATAAGAGTTTTCAGACGAACTTGAGGGCTCGAAGGTTGTTTTCTGTTGTCATTAAATAGTGAGTTATTCGCTAATCTAACCTAACCTACCTTAACCAAACCTTAAACTAACATAAACTAGCATAATGTAACCTAATCAGGACTGATATATCTTTTCTCCAACAGCAATAATTTTTTTGATGTTCCAAGTTACAAAAAGTGTTACCTCACAAAAAGAACTTACACCAGTACATCTGTGACTTATCAAACACTACCTCACTTCTGCCGATTTGCCTACCCGCCTGCGCGTACACACACACACACACACACACACACACACAATATTACGTTCACATAGTCAAAACGTTGTTTTCTTTGTCATGTAAACCGAGTAGCTAGAGTCCGTCCGAGCCCTGAAGGTTGGAGTGACAAATGATTGTGTCTGAGGAACAAAAGTTTTTGTTCGATGACGCCTAAGTCGTAAATCCATTGGATCAACAATCCAGAGAGGACAAAATAAAGCTAAACTTATTCTCTTGCATAATAATAGATAGTTGTTGATACGACGTTAAAACTACTGTACCACATTCATAATATATAATTCAAAGTGTAAATGAAGGGTCTCTCTTCCTAGTTAGTCATTCTCATTTCGTTCTTTCCCCAAGAAATCCACGAGTGAGAATCTCAGAGGAGGCAATTCTCAAAACGATCCATTTTCATTCCCACCATAGGATTTTCATACAGAAGATACCTCTGGAGCTGGCAAATGCGTCACGGCCTTTTGTTAACCTTTCCAAATCAGAAAGCTCCGTTTCCAAATCTGGAATTCCCATTTGATCTATTCCCACTTGCGGATACAGCGCTGATGAGAATGGGATTGGTGTGGAATTTGATAATTGTTCTTGTTTTGTTTGATGTCCTGTCTCTTGATCATGACACATATCGGAGTTGATCCGAGTTTGCTCCTTAATGCTTCATTCGTTCTACCTTTGCTATTTTCCTCTTCCGTGTCATTGAGGAATTCTTTGTATCGTATCTGACGAGTCTGAAGGAGGCAATCGTACTTTTAATCAGTAGTTACATTCACCATGCAGGAATACTGTTCTCCTCCTCCTCTAGTTCGGCGATAATCACCGTTTGTTCCGCATTTCTTCAACTAATTCTTCCGATTTCGACTTTGCCCAGAAAATAAATAAGTTCTCTGTCCTTGCCTTAAAAAAATGTATATTCTCCCGACATTTTGGTTGGTGAAGAGGTTCTCCTTGGAAAGAAAAAACGAACATTTCATTTTGTTGACGGAGGTTCCAGCAACAGTGGCTTGGTCTTCTGTGCACTGGCTTGACACTGTTGGTATTAAAACTAAATATCTTGACATTCTTTCCGTTGTATTATATAACGATGGATTCCCATCAATCGGTATCGTTATCATTACTGTAAGAAATTACGTTAACACAAACATAACGGACGCCGTTTGTTGTGAATATGAAGATGGACTCACGAGAGAAGAATCAGGTTACTTAAATCAGGAACTAAATCTCGCGCCAAACAGTGATAGGTGAATACGGGGTGGATGTATCTATTCTAGAGCGCAAAATTATAATAAAACCATCTCTAGACAGCAAAAATAAAATGAAATTAATAAAATTAAATTAATTACACTGGTATAAGAATGTCTTCACAAACAATCAAGAAAATATATTATATATCTTTTTACAATATCGGAGCATAAATCACAAGTTTTCACTTAAATTTATGAAGTCAATTTCACGAGAAAGATATTCCCAAATCACAGAAAGTTAATTTAAAAAGTTTTAAAGTTAATTTTGCCAATGAATCCCAAATGATTTCAAATAATTTTCCTTTGGGATCTGAACGATTCATTTTCTAATATTTTAATTACCCTTTCCAGTCCTCTCCCGCTCGAAATACACGTACAGGGTGTCCAAAAGGTCGATAGACAATTTTAATTCTTATTGTACAAAAAAAGGATACGCAAATTTAAAAAATTACAACATTTGAACTATCAACAAACGAACGAAAGTACTTTATTCTTCTCCAAGAAGAAGGTATTACAATAAGAAGTTATACACGAGATGTTTTTAAAATAATAATAATGAATTTAAGCAAGATAAATTGATAAATGCTTAAAAGAATGAATAAACGAATAAGTTCACAAAACAATAAATAAAACATCAGTTAATAAGCATAAACATTATACAGGGTGTGTAAATATAAGTAATATAAAATAACTTATAAAATAACGCGAGAGAAGAGATTAATCCGATTTGAACTCGTTTAAACTAATTTCAATTTGTTTTCTAACTCGTAAAAACATTTTCAACACCTCTTGTAAACCTTACTATCGAATATACAGTCGTTATAAAGTACATGTTGTACATTACAGTTGTTATAAAGTACGTGTTGTACATTACAGTTGTTATAAAGTACGTGTAATAAATATTACTCGTCTATGTTCACTTCCGTTAATATAATTCAAATCGGATTTGTCTCTTCACTTGGGCTACGTTACTTTATACGGACGTTTTCCAGTTTATGTACCGTTTTCTACAGTACATTACATACAGCATAGAATGTTGGCTTTTATGCAACTTTCTAGTGTTTCTTTGCTTCTGTTAGGCACAGCATAGAGTAAAACAGGTTAGGTTACGTTAGGTTAGGTTAGGTTATCAAGAACTTACCTCTCTTAAAAAGTTGTTATAATCGACGGCGGTTGGATGACCAATCAAAAATAAATTATATGAAAAATGGTACACAAACTGGAAAAGGTCCCTTTATACACCCCAGTATAAAAACTACAATTACCAATAATGGAAGTATTTACTTTCTACTTCCTATTTCATAAACTTATAAAGCAAACTTTGATTCACGCTTTCATCTGGTGCTTTCCAAATATTTAATAAGAAATTCTAATAAACTCTTAACTTTTATGAAGCTGTTAAAAATATTAAGAATTTCTTTTTGCGGAAGAAATTCACCTTTAAAAAAGTTCGGTTACACTCAGGAGTTTAGTTTTGCTCATTATATTTGTAGTGAAGAAAAGATTTTATTCACCGTCACCCACAAAACAAGTTCTGCCAATTTCTCAGAACTTTTTAAATAAAAAAACTAACTCTAATTCCAAATCCATTTTTGAAAAGTGCGAATTACTTCCGAAGAACCATAAAAAAAAACCGTTATTATCTACTAAATCAATTCTGGGATGAGAAATTTTCGGCCATCTATGATTCCATAGTATAGAGTCCTAAACTGTGAGGAAAGGTACAATAGTGAAACGGATGACTTCAAAAGGCCCATTTATCAATTTATTGACACAAACAGCTAGAGGTCGGCTGATAGAAACAGTTCAAGCTTCGGAAAACACAATCGAAGCTGATCATAGAGTAGCTGTAGAAGAAGCTAAATTAATCTTCGGATGTGGTCAACTGCAGTAACGTAAAGTTATAGAAAAATGGGTGCTACTATAGCGTGATTCCTACCGGTGACTTCGATACTATAGGGTGATTCCTACCCGTTTTGGTTCGAAACTACAGTAGTGTAGAGTGTGATTCCTATCCAAGGTATAAATGAAAATATAATAAATATAAAATGCTATTTATTATTCAATTTTATTTATTTAAAAAATAGTTTCGGTGCTACTATAGTATGTCGTCCACCTACGATTGGTTAGGTTTAGTTACGATACTTTCGTTAAAACTAACGAAAATATCATGACTAAACCTAACCAATCATCAAGGGCGATGGACATTGGAATGTAAACAAGCAATTAGTAAACAAGGTAAGAAGCTATAATTAAAAGGTAGACCGCCGAATCGAGGTAGGAATCACGCTATAGTAGCACCGAAAAATGTCTCATTCAAAAAACAAATACATTTGGCCTTTAAAATAGTTATTGTCTTTGTCTGTCCACTACCGACATATTATCGCGTTTCTGTGACTCCATCCAAAGCACTCCAAATAATTTGACCGCCGTTCCCACGAATCAACATGGGTTACCTACAACTGTTGGGTGATTTGACTAAGCCATGTGATTCCTCGGCTCAGCACTTCAATATTTCGAAGAGACAGACACAGTGCTGTCGAAAATATTGAGTACATTATTTAGTGCTCTCTCTCTCTCTCTCTCTCTCTCTCTCGATAAATGATATCGACGGTGGCATCGTCAGTCGGATCGCCAAATTCGCTGATGACACCAAGCTTGGGGCCAATGTTGGGACGCCCGAAGCGATCGAGGAACTGCGTGCGGACCTAGGTAGGATAGGAGAGTGGTCCGAAAATGGCAAATGCCGTTTAACTTGGGTAAATGCAAAGTGATGCACATTGGCTACGCCAATCCCAAGTCGGACTACTCGATGTTGGGCAGTAATATCGAGGTGACTGATTTAGAAAAGGACTTGGGTGTGCTAATTAGCAGCGACCTTAAGTTTACGAAACAGTGTGTAGAGGTGGAAAAGAAATCCCAGAAACTATTGGGTTATATCAGGAGGCAATTTCAGTTTCTGAACAAGGAGATTGTGCTCTCACTGTACAATTCCCTTGTTCGGCCGTACCTGGAGTATGCTGTGCAGTTCTGGTCGCCCACCCTCAGGAAAGATATTGAGAGGCTGGAGCGAGTGCAGGCGAGGGCCACAAAGTTAATCCCTTCCGTTAGGCATATGGGCTACAATCGACGGTTACGCGCCCTGAACTTGTTTTCGCTTGAAACTCGGAGGCTGCGCGGTCAACTGATCGAGGTTTTCAAGCTCTTACGAGGGTTCAACGATGTCGATTTTAGAAGTATGTTTAGTTTAAATGATAACCCAACTCGCAACAATGGTTGGAAGTTGGATTTGAAACGGTTTAGGACTAGTGTGTGTGGGAATTACTTTACGTATAAGATCTGTGACACATGGAACAGGTTACCTTCGGAAGTTGTGAACAGTTCCTCTGTGGATCAGTTCAAGAAAAGGTTAGACGAAATCTTGCACACTATTTGAGTGTGTAAAGACATTTAGGACCTCAGTCTGCGGAAATTTCTTTTCCTATAAAATGGTTAATGTCTGGAACCAACTTCCCTCAGAGGTTGTTTCCAGTCAAGGTGTAGATCTGTTTAAGAATGGGCTGGACAAAGTACTGAACACACTCATAGTTTAGGATTAAAACCTCAGAAAACTCTGCAGGAGTTCGCTTGCTCAGTGTCTCTGTGAGCAAGCTAAATATAGAGCTATTTATATATTCTCCACTTTCCTGTAAAATTTCCTTGGCTACTTTTCCAGGGTCAAGGTATTTTCTTCAACCTTTTTCCGTACCTGCCTCTGGCAGGGAGGGAGCGGAGGGTGGGGAGAGAGCCTTCTACTTTACTATCCAGTTTTCTACTACTGCTAGGATAGTTGAAAGAAAAATAAACTTTTACAAATTTTCCCTGGCTCCCGTTGCCATTGGTACCTCCTCGGTATGGGCCGCAAGGCCTTTTGAGGTACTTCTTTTCCTTGTAACTCCTTGTAACTCTCTCTCTCTCTCTGGGGAGACCTTTGGTCGGTGCGGCAGCAGGAGAGGTGTAGTCTTCTGGAAGGAATGAACGTCACTTGCAAAAAGGCGGATGCGTCTACGCGCGGGATGAATTCACCCCCCCCCCCTTTTTTATATACTGGTCATAACGTTTTGGATAGTTTTCATTGCTAGAACGCTTTATCTTATTCAGAGTATTCAGAAAAAACAAACAAAAAGAGAAAATATGGCAGGGCCAGCTAAATTGAAAGCAGAATGCTTTAAATGTAAAGTTAATCATTGGTGCGTAGACTTCCCAGAGGGTAGTATCAGCGATATCACATCCCTTAGTGTATGTTTTTTTGTAAACTTAGAGACAACCACGAAAAGGAAGTTAAAGAGCTAAAGGAATTAGTAAAAAAGCTTGAAGCTAGGGTCGTAGCACTGGAAATCCAACCCAGTGGACAAGATCAAATTAAAAACACACCAGCAGATTCAAACTGTAAGATTAAGTATCTAGAACAATGGGAGGGCTCAAAGAAGGGGCTGATAGAGAAGGGTGGGAAGGGTGGGAAGGGATCGATAGAGAAGGGTGGGCAGGGGCCAATGAAGAAAAAGGGTGGGAAGGGGCCTGCTGATGGCCGAAAGAAACCGAAGGATGTAGCTACCTGTCGGGGTGGGTCGGGTGGTGTAACTGCGTGTATGGGTGGCGACGGGTTTCGAAAGGTCTCTGGCAAGAAGGCTGCGAAGCCGAAGCCTGAGACCCCAGTTGCCCCTGTCAAGACCTCTAACCGCTTTAGTCTCCTGTGCTCGAAGGAGGAAGACACCGTTTTGATTGGGGACTCGCAGATCAGGGGCCAGGAGAAGTACTTTGCTTCAGCAAACCAGGATGGGAGGAAGGTAAGGTGCTTACCTGGGCGGGGAACGGCGCACTTAAGGAAGGAGGTAGAGAAGGTGCGCGTGGCTAGTCGGAGGACTGCGATCGTTGTCCACGCTGGTGGCAATGACCTGTTCCTCAAAGGCGGTGGGGTAGGTCTTACTGAAGGGATCATCACCGAGATCATGTCTCTTGCGGATGATCTAAAACTGAAGACAGACAGGGGAATGTTAATGGGTATTTTACCGCGAATGAATGTCAGTGACCACGCGCTCAGTAAGGTCATTGGCATCAACGAGAGGGTACAAGACTTGTGCGTTCCGCTGGGCGTGAAGTTTATTGACCCCTTCGATGCATTTTCGGGTAGGTGGGACCTTTACCAGAGGGATGGTGTCCACCTCAATAACAAGGGTAAAGGTGTGCTAGGCGCGCTGCTCGACCGGCACCTATACAGAATGGTGAGGTCGAGTCCGGGAGAGATGATGGGCCCCCAACGGGGAGAGATGAGGATAAGCCGGTGGCGGACGTACCTTCAACTGAAGGGTGCGTCGAAGTACAGGTGGGTGACCCTCCTCCTACGTTGGAGGGGGCTCAGTCTCCTGCGGAAGTTGCCCCCTCGTTAGTGAGGGGCTCTTCAACTCCCGACAGCCCTGGCTGTTCGGGAAACGGGTCGTGCTAGGGGGCGGTCAGAATAGGGAAGGCTCCCTCCGTGCAATACTTTTTAATGCTAGGTCAATTAGGAACAAGTTTTGCGAGCTACGGGCACTCTTAGCATCAGAATACCAGGATATCGTTGCTATCACCGAGTCCTGGATTCATACTGATCGTAGGGACTACGTTGGGGAGTTCGAAATTCCCGGGTATAGAATGTTTCGCAAAGACCGCACCCGTGGGGAGGGGGGTGGGGTACTAATATACGTCAGACACACGTTGAGTCCGGTTGACTGCCAGTTCCGGTCGGAACGGGAGCTGCTTGGCGTCGATCTGAACGTGGGAGGGACGAACTATAGGTTAATCTTGGTGTACAGACCTCCGCATCTCCTCCTCGAGGACGATACAGCCCTGTACACCGAACTCAGTAGCCTGCTAGGGGATAGGGTGTGTGTAGTTTTAGGAGACTTCAACTGTCGCGGCATAAAGTGGGAAAAGAGGACTGCCGATGCTGAAGGGAGGAGGCTAGTTGACTTTGCTGATGAGAACTTCCTCACTCAGTGGGTCAACGAGCCTACACGAGGCGAAAGCGTTCTAGACTTAGTATTCACGACCGAAGACAACCTCGTCACTGGCCTCACCGTTGACGAATCGTTGGGCGGGAGTGATCACAGTCTTATTAGGTTCCGTGTGTGCGTCCCTCGGGTGAAGCGTAGTAACTCGAGAGGCAGTAAGCTCGATCTCCGGCGGGCGAACTTTGTTAGCCTCAGGGATAGCGTAGGAGAGATAGGGTTAGAGGTTGGCGGCGATGTTGAGGGAGTGTGGAGTGCATTCCGGGATGAGTTTATGGTGCTACAGTCTGCTGCCATACCCTCAAAACCAGTCACCCCTGCTTCAACGCCGCCTAAGTGGTTCAATCGTGGCATCGCTTCGGCTATCCGAAATAGGAAAGTAGCGTATAGGAGGGCGAAGGCCAATCGTTCCCACGAGAACACTGAAGCGTATGTCCGCCTGTGTAGGGAAGTGAAGGCGAAGGTTAGGCTAGCGAAACGTAACGAAGAACTACGGGTGGCAAACCTCTGCAAGGGGAACCCTAAGGAGTTCTTCAGTTATGTTAATAGTAGAAAGCCCATTAGAAGCATGATAGGTCCTTTAAAGGACGGAAGCGGCGTTCTGCGGACCTCCGACGCGGACATCGCTAATGTGCTTAATGAGTACTTTGCGGAGTGTTCACCAGGGAGGATACCCGCGTCATCCCCGAGCCAGCTGTGAGGCACGAAGGTGCTGGCCTGGATAGTGTTAGATGTACCGCGACAGTCGTTGCTCATAGAATATACAAACTGAACGCGTTTAAGGCTCCTGGGCCAGACCAGTTTCTCCCCAGTGTTTTGCGAGAAGTGCGCGACCAGGTGCTCCCCACCTGGCTACAGTCTTCAACAAATCGTTGGAGATGGGCCAGGTGCCTGGTGACTGGAGGGAGGCCAACGTGACCCCTATCTTTAAGAAAGGGGATCACGAAAGTCCAGGGAACTATAGTCCTATTAGTCTCACTTCAGTTGTAGGTAAATTATTAGAAAGGATAATAGCTGATAGAATCGTTGACCATTTGGATTCCTACAAGCTGCTTGGGACTCCCAACATGGGTTTAGACGGCATAGGTCGTGTCTCACCAACTTGCTCGAGTTTTTCCACGTCATGTTGAGTGAGTACGATAAGAGTAGGGCGATTGATATACTTTATCTCGACTTTCAGAAAGCCTTTGATAAGGTACCTCAACGCCGGCTAATGGCGAAAGTGCGCGCGCTGGGTATCGGTGGGGAAATAGGTAGGTGGATTGAAAACTGGCTGAGGAATAGGCGGCAGAGGGTGGTAATTAAAGGTGCTAGTTCGGGTTGGGCCTCGGTCACTAGTGGGGTTCCTCAGGGTTCCGTTTTGGGGCCACTGTTGTTTACCATTTACATAAATGATATCGACAGTGGCATCGTCAGTCGGATCGCCAAATTCGCTGATGACACTAAGCTTGGGGCCAATGTTGGGACGCCCGAAGCGATCGAGGAACTGCGTGCGGACCTAGGTAGGATAGGAGTGGGGTCCGAAAAATGGCAAATGCCGTTTAACTTGGGTAAATGCAAAGTGATGCACATTGGCTACGCCAATCCCAAGTCGGACTACTCGATGTTGGGCAGTAATATCGAGGTGACTGATTTAGAAAAGGACTTGGGTGTGCTAATTAGCAGCGACCTTAAGTTTACGAAACAGTGTGTAGAGGTGGAAAAGAAAGCCCAGAAACTATTGATTTATATCAGGAGGCAATTTCAGTTTCTGAACAAGGAGATTGTGCTCTCACTGTACAATTCCCTTGTTCGGCCGTACCTGGAGTATGCTGTGCAATTCTGGTCGCCCACCCTCAGGAAAGATATTGAGAGGCTGGAGCGAGTGCAGACGAGGGCCACAAAGTTAATCCCTTCCGTTAGGCATATGGGCTACAATCGACGGTTACGCGCCCTGAACTTGTTTTCGCTTGAAACTCGGAGGCTGCGCGGTCAACTGATCGAGGTTTTCAAGCTCTTACGAGGGTTTAACGATGTCGATTTTAGAAGTATGTTTAGTTTAAATGATAACCCAACTCGCAACAATGGTTGGAAGTTGGATTTGAAACGGTTTAGGACTAGTGTGTGTGGGAATTACTTTACGTATAAGATCTGTGACACATGGAACAGGTTACCTTCGGAAGTTGTGAACAGTTCCTCTGTGGATCAGTTCAAGAAAAGGTTAGACGAAATCTTGCACACTATTTGAGTGTGTAAAGACATTTAGGACCTCAGTCTGCGGAAATTTCTTTTCCTATAAAATAGTTAATATCTGGAACCAACTTCCCTCAGAGGCTGTTTCCAGTCAAAGTGTAAATCTGTTTAAAAATAGGCTAGACAAAGTACTGAACACACTCATAGTTTAAGATTAAAACCTCAAAAAACTCTGCAGGAGTTCGCTTGCTCGGTGTCTCTGTGAGCAAGCTAAATATAGAGCTATTTATATATTCTCCACTTTCCTGTAAAATTTCCTTCGCTACTTTTCCAGGGTCAAGGTATTTTCTTCAACCTTTTTCCGTACCTGCCTCTGGCAGGGAGGGAGGGAGCGGAGGGTGGGGAGAGAGCCTTCTACTTTACTATCCAGTTTTCTACTACTGCTAGGATAGTTGAAAGAAAAATAAACTTTTACAAAATGTTCCCTGGCTCCCGTTGCCATTGGTACCTCCTCGGTATGGGCCGCAAGGCCTTTAGAGGTACTTCTTTTCCTTGTAACTCCTTGTAACTCTCTCTCTCTCTCTCTCTCTCTCTCTCTCACTACGCTTCACCCGAGGGACGCCGAGAGAGAAACTCGAGAGGCAGTAAGCTCGATCTCGGCGGGCGAACTTTGTTAGCCTCAGGGATAGCGTAGGAGATATGGGGTTAGAGGTCGGCGATGTTGAGGGAGTGTGGAGTGCATTCCGGGACGAGTTTATGGTGCTGCAGTCTGCTGCCATACCCTCAAACCGGTCACCCCTGCTTCAACGCAGCCTAAGTGGTTCAATCGTGACATCGCTTCAGCTATCCGAAATAGGAAAGTAGCGTATAGGAGGGCGAAGGCCAATCGTTCCCATGAGAACACTTTAGCGTATGTCCGCCTGTGTAGGGAAGTGAAGGCGAAGGTTAGGCTAGCGAAACGTAACGAAGAACTACGGGTGGCAAGCCTCTGCAAGGGGAACCCTAAGGAGTTGTTCAGTTATGTTAATAGTGCTTAATGAGTACTTTGCGGGAGTGTTCACCAGGGAGGACACCCACATCATCCCCGAGCCAGGTGTGAGGCACGAAGGTGCTGGCCTGGATAATGTTCGATGTACCGCGACAGTCGTTGCCGATAGAATAGACAAACTGAGTGCGTTTAAGGCTCCTGGGCCAGACCAGTTTCTCCCCAGAGTGTTGCGGGAGGTGCGCGACCAGGTGGCTCCCCACCTGGCTACAGTCTTCAACAAATCGTTGGAGACGGGCCAGGTGCCTGGTGACTGGAGGGAAGCCAACGTGACCCCCTATCTTTAAGAAAGGGGATCACGAAAGTCCAGGGAACTATCGTCCCATTAGTCTCACTTCAGTTGTAGGTAAATTATTAGAGGGGATAATAGCGGATAGGATCGTTGACCATTTGGATTCCTACAAGCTGCTTGGGGACGCCCAACATGGGTTTAGACGGCATAGGTCGTGTCTCACCAACTTGCTTGAGTTTTTCCACGTCATGTTGGGTGAGTACGATAAGAGTAGGGCGATTGATATACTTTATCTCGACTTTCAGAAAGCATTTGATAAGGTACCTCACCGCCGGCTAATGGCGAAAGTGCGCGCGCTGGGTATCGGTGGGGAAATAGGTAGGTGGATTGAAAACTGGCTGAAGAATAGGCGGCAGAGGGTTGTAATTAAAGGTGCTAGTTCGGGTTGGGCCTCGGTCACTAGTGGGGTTCCTCAGGGTTCCGTTTTGGGGCCGCTGTTGTTTATCATTTACATAAATGATATCGACGGTAGCATCGTCAGTCGGATCGCCAAATTCGCTGATGACACCAAGCTTGGGGCCAATGTTGGGACGCCCGAAGCGATCGAGGAACTGCGTGCGGACCTAGGTAAGATAGGAGAGTGGTCCGAAAAATGGCAAATGCCATTTAACTTGGGTAAATGCAAAGTGATGCACATTGGCTACGCCAATCCCAAGTCGGACTACTCGATGTTGGGTAGTAATATCGAGGTGACTGATTTAGAAAAGGACTTGGGTGTGCTAATTAGCAGCGACCTTAAGTTTACGAAACAGTGTGTAGAGGTGGAAAAGAAAGCCCAGAAACTATTGGGTTATATCAGGAGGCAATTTCAGTTTCGGAACAAGGAGATTGTGCTCTCACTGTACAATTCCCTTGTTCGGCCGCACCTGGAGTATGCTGTGCAGTTCTGGTCGCCCACCCTCAGGAAAGATATTGAGAGGCTGGAGCGAGTGCAGGCGAGGGCCACAAAGTTAATCCCTTCCGTTAGGCATATGGGCTACAATCGACGGTTACGCGCCCTGAACTTGTTTTCGCTTGAAACTCGGAGGCTGCGCGGTCAACTGATCGAGGTTTTCAAGCTCTTACGCGGGTTCAACGATGTCGATTTTAGAAGTATGTTTAGTTTAAATGATAACCCAACTCGCAACAATGGTTGAAAGTTAGATTTGAAACGGTTTAGGACTAGTGTGTGTGGGAATTACTTTACGTATAAGATCTGTGACACATGGAACAGGTTACCTTCGGAAGTTGTGAACAGTTCCTCTGTGGATCAGTTCAAGAAAAGGTTAGACGAAATCTTGCACACTATTTGAGTGTGTAAAGACATTTAGGACCTCAGTCTGCGGAAATTTCTTTCCTATAAAATAGTTAATATCTGGAACCAACTTCCCTCAGAGGTTGTTTCCAGTCAAAGTGTAAATCTGTTTAAAAATAGGCTGGACAAAGTACTGAACACACTCATAGTTTAAGATTAAAACCTCAGAAAACTGCAGGAGTTCGCTTGCTCGGTGTCTCTGTGAGCAAGCTAAATATAGAGCTATTTATATATTCTCCACTTTCCTGTAAAATTTCCTTGGCTACTTTTCCAGGGTCAAGGTATTTTCTTCAACCTTTTTCCGTACCTGCCTCTGGCAGGGAGGGAGCGGAGGGTGGGGAGAGAGCCTTCTACTTTTCTATCCAGTTTTCTACTACTGCTAGGATAGTTGAAAGAAAAATAGACTTTCACAAAATTTTCCCTGGCACCCGTTGCCATTGGTACCTCCTCGGTATGGGCCGCAAGGCCTTTTGAGGTACTTCTTTTCCTTGTAACTCCTTGTAACTCTCTCTCTCTCTCTCTCTCTCTCTCTCTCCATATATATATATATATATATTATATATATATATATATACACAGTACTGGCCAAATTATTAGGAATTTTTTAAAAATTTCATTTTTTGGTATAAAATGTTAAATTAAACCAATTTTAAACGTTGAAAAGTTATTTATTTCTACACAAGAATACATGGTCATTATTTAGCAATAGTTTAGTACTTAGTTTGACCCCCTTAGCTGCCTTAAGGGCTGCGACACGCTTCGGCATGCCATGAATCAATTTTTTGCATAATTCCTTAATACGTGTAGAGTGAAACCAGACTTGAATAAGTCGCTCTATGAGTTGGTGTTTTGTTGTTATCGGCGTTTCATGGATTACGTCCTTTAAAATACACCATAAACTTTCGATTGGGTTCATGTCTGGAGAATTTCCAGCCCATGGGAGCAACCGAACACTATTTTCATGACACCATTTTTTAACCGACTTTGCCGTGTGGCATGGAGCTGAGTCTTGTTGAAAAATCCAACGTCTATTACCATACCATTCCCTTATTTGGGGCAGTAGACGTCTTCTTAGTACTTCTATATACTTGACTTGGTTCATATTCCCCTCCAATGCTCAAACGACTAGTTCCATGCACAGAAATTGCTCCCCAAACCATGATCTTTTGTGGAAATTTCACCGTTTTCATCAGACACTCAGGCAAAAATTCTTCTCCAGGCCTCCTTCTTACACTTTGAACACGATCGTCAAGCACGGCAATCGTTGACTCATCGGAGAACACCACCTGCAATCAAAGAAAGCCCTGTGAAAGAGTCAGTGCATAGCGTATGAAGTACAGCTAAAACGAAGTACAGTATGACTTGCTGCTTTACAGATATTTTTACTGCAGTTTTATCACGTACTGTAAATACACTTCTATGCATACTGTATTTACTGTATTAACATTCTATTTAATGTTAAATATTATTCTTACCTGTTCCCAATCCTCACTAGTCCAGTTAATGTGTTCCTTTGCCCATGCAAAACGTGCCTTCTTCATAGCCTCAGTGAGCTGGGCTTCTTCCTTGGGCGGTAGGCTTTGAAGCCGGCAGTTAGAAGCCTCCTGTTGACTGTTCTACGACTAATATTGATGCCATCAGCCGCTAGACTACTGGAAATGTTTTTGCAAGTAGCTCTTCTATTTCTAAGAGACAAAATTGCAATCTGTCTATCAGTTCTTGGAGTCGTTACCCTTTTTCTGCCGCATCTTCCAACCCTTTTGGGGCCTACATTTTCTCCAAATACCATTTTTTTCTTAATACGAAGTACTGACTGTGGTGAAACATGGAGTTTGGCAGCGATTTCCTTTTGTTTAAATGTAGAAGAAGTTAATAAAACCTGTATTTGCCCAATTTTCCGTGGACTCAAGTCATTCTTTCGCCCATTTTCAAATTCACTTAAAAACTAACAAATAATTGCCGAAATTGGGTAAATACACTATTTAAATTAAACGGTAGTTACAATGACACGTAAAAGAAAGAGAAACACACCCCATCGCACGACAACCAAACGACAACTGACGAACAAACACGCTTCGTTCGACTAAAGAATTATGCAAAAAATTGATTCATGGCATACCGAAGCGTGTCGCAGCCATTATGGCAGCTAAGGTGGGTCAAACTAAGTACTAAACTATTGCTAAATAATGACCATGTATTCTTGTGTAGAAATAAATAACTTTTCAACGTTTAAAATTGGTTTAATTTAACATTTTATACCAAAAAATGAAATTTTAAAAAAATTCCTAATAATTTGGCCAGTACTGTATATATATATATATATATATATATATATATATATATATAAAAGAAGTCAGGAACCATAAGTACATTTTAATAATTTGTGTTTTAATATGTGTTTTGTTCTTTTCAGAGTTGTTGTTAAACCTATGGCACAGAAATTGACAATAGATGGACGGGTGGAGATAGTTTTAATGTGTGCAAGGAGGCGTAGTAACACACACCGATCAGTTGCTACTGCTTTTAATGACAAACACCCTGAGAGGCAGCCAGTTGTTCAGGCATCAGTTGGAAAACTGTTTACTCGCTTCAAAGAAACGGGAAGTGTTCATGATCGGCCGCGTAGTGGCCAGCCAAAAAGTTCAACCGATGCAGCAACATTACTACGGTACTCAATCACCTCGAAAACAACCCACGTAAATCCTTAAGAAAGTTATCCCAGTAACATAAATATCATCAACTGTTGCCGCAAAATAGAAGTCAACATCTTCCTTCCTTGAATAATCAATTTTAAAATTAGAAAAAGCCGTTTTGAGCAGAAAACTGAGATTTGTTTATAAAAAAACTCTGAACAGTTAGCTAGAACAACGTGAAAAAAGTGTTAGCAGCTGACGAGGAAGCTTCTAACAGTGGCTGTATCCTCCAGCGCGGGACACATCAACGCGAAGAAGAGGCGACGTCAAACCGAAACATCAACGCGCTGGTGGCCAAACTTCCTCAAATCTCCGTGCAACGGGCTGTCTACGGTTGGCCAGACTGGCAGTCGACGGCCTGTTGCGTGGCACGGTCAGAGTGCTGATCGGCTCCCGGGGCCGGACCTATTCTCAGCGTGCTATTTTTTCATTTACGGGGAGCAATTGCGTGCTCCCCAAACTACTCTTACTCTCCGGCGACATTAAGACTAATCCAGGCCCCACTACAACTTACACATGTCACCATACACAAAGACATAGACACAATAGGACCATGAGACACATACAGAAGTATAATATTAACATATTACGGTACAACGTAGATGGCCTCACAAACAAAATCATGCAGTTTAGGGAATTCGTACACAAACAAAACATTCACATAACACTTATACAAGAAACAAAACTAAAACGCGCGCGCACACACAAAACACCAACTATCCTTGACTTCACGGCGATCCGTCAAGATCGTACTGGGGGTCACAGGGGTGGACTCATCACTTACATACGTAAAAGCATTAGCTACACTGATGCCACCCAAAACATTACAAACACAATCCAAGCAGATAACACGATAGAAATACAGGCAGTTAACATTAAAACACGCGCAAAACACAACACCACACTAATCAACATTTACATCCCACCAGATAGTTCACCTCAGGTGCCAGCCAATTACAATCCACAGTTACACAATCTGGCCTCTCTCACTAATGTCATCTTAGGAGGAGACTTGAACGACACTAGTTGGTACCTGCACAACCAAAGCAACACCAGAGGCGCCAACATAGCCACACAACTAAACAGCCTCTTCACTCTTAATAATACAGAAGAACATACACACACACCACATCAAGCAGGATACTCAAACTCCTCCCCAGACATAACGTTCTGTCCCCCCTCACTAGCAACACATACACACTGGAGAACAGAAAAACAACTGTTATCAGACCACCTGCCCATCATCATTACAACACGTTCTACACTCTGCCCCAACAGCCTTAGGCACACTTACAGAAATTACAAGAAAGCTGATTGGGAACAGTTCAAAATACAGACTGAGGAACAATTAACCACATTAAACAGCACACCCATCATAAATATCAATACAACACTCAAGACATTTAATCAGATCATCAATAATGTAAACAAATACATACCCAAGAGCAACATTAGGAAATACAACCCAAATTACACTAGAGAAATAGCCCACCTCATAAGGCAACATCATAACCTCAAACATAGGACACAAACATCACCCACGGAAGCCATAAAACAGCAGATACAACAGCTCAACACAGAAGTAAACAACAAACTCAAAGAAAAACAAACAGAAACATTTAGGGAATTTATAACAACACTAAACTACTCCACAGATACATCCAGGCTATTCTAGTGATTAACTATTCTAGTTAATCACTACGCAAAGATAAGTCACTTAAACAGAGACAGCAACCAGAAACACGCAGACAGACAAACAGCCAGAAACAAGAAAACCTACAGACTCGACACGACACGACCATTACACCCTTCAATACAGACCAGACCACCAAAATCATCAAAAACATTGAGAATTCGAAGGCTACTGGACCAGACAACATATCTAACATACACCTTAAACACTTGAGCCCACAGGGAATACTAGCTCTCACAAATATCAGCATATAGTCATACGAATACTATTATTCCTGACATATGGAAACAAGGTAAAATTATTACACTACTCAAACCAAACAAAAATCCAACATAACCAGCTTCCTATAGACACATTACTTCACTATGCACACCTTCCAAAGTAACAGAAAGACTAATCTTACAAATCACCAACCCACACATACCACTATCGCCTACTCAACATGGATTCAGACCTCACCACTCAACCACGACATTACTCACTAACCAACACGCAGCACATCATGGATGGCATCAACTCCAGACGACCAGCTCAACGTACACTATTAGCAACAATAGACATTAATAAAGCATTTGATGCTATCCCACGTTTCCCTCTCATAAACAAAATACTCAACACAAACATGCACAATAACACCAAAAGGTGGCTGAGAAACTATTTTTCAGGAAGATACTCATGCCACATTTAATGGCAAGTCATCCAAATACAATCTTTTTCCGAACGGGGTTCCTCAAGGCTCTGTTCTCTCACCAACTCTCTTCAACTCATACATGCATGACATTCCAACTCCCATAGATAACAAGCTTATTTTATAATCATATGCAGATACATCACTCTAACATCCACCCACAACAACATCGACACCGCTACAAATAAGCTACAAATAACCTACAAACATACATAAACAGTATACAAGACTGGCTCACTCACAATAGACTCAACGTAGCGCCCACAAAATCAACCATCACCTTGCTTACAAGCAACACAAAAGAACACCAGATAAATCCACAGATTACACTAAACAACACCAACATTCCATACACTCACAAGACCAAAATACTTGGGGTCACATACAACACATCATTATCTTTGGAAACCACATTCGGGACATTAAAAACAAATATACGTCAAGACTCAACACGCTTAGGGTACTAACAGGCACAAACTTTGGACACCAGCAGGAAACAACATCACTCATATACAAAAATATATTCGCTCAGTTATGGACTATGCTAGCCCATGCTGGGCACCCATTATCTCACACACACCCATAAACACCTTGCAGACAATACAAAATAACGCACTTCGTATCATTACAGGATGCACTCAAACAACACCAATAGAACACCTGCACACAGAAACCAAAATACTGAAAGTTAGGGAACATTTAGACATGAGGGGAACACAATTCATGGCAGCAACGACAACTAACCCACAACACCCTTGCCACTACATGTACAATCACGCACAGACACCTCGCACCATTAAGGTAACACCAGAGAGACATTATAACCAAATACTCCATTCCATACCACGCTCCACAGACATCACACAGTACAGAAAACAAACACACACACACACACACACCTAACCCACAAAGCACTGACACGACTCGGTCCGAATGCGGTCCTAGGTGCGAAGCCGCCACCCATTGACAGGTCAGAGATCAGCCTGAGCAGACTGGACCGAGTTAACTTAGCACGATTCCGATGTGGACATCACCCCAACTTACAGACATATAAACACAGACTAGACAACTCCACAGACGACACCTGCCACCTGTGCCAGGACACACCACAAGCAATTGAACACATTATGACAGACTGTACCGCTCTAGCACAACAACGAACACAACACATCACTAGTGCGCTGAACCTCTGGTCCACTCCGGAGAGGGCGATTCGTTATCCGCGTGCCGCCGGCTTGCTCGATCAGGGTGGGCTGATCGGCTAACCAACAACAACAACGAATTCTTCCAACAAATCCTTTCCACCCCTACAAAGTCCAACTCGTTCAGGAACTGCACGGTAACGACACAGACCGTCGTGTAGAGTTCTGCCAGTGGTTTCTACAACATCGACAGCTTCAACGAAGGATCATGTTCAGCGACGAAGCGATATTTCACCTCAGCAGTCGTGTCAACAGGCATAATGCACGCTATTGGGCCAATGAGAAACCCCACTGGATGGAGGAAGGACATGTGCAATTCGATCCACGAATTATAGTGTGGGCTGCGCTCTAGGGGTATCGGTTAATTGGTCCGTACTTTTTCGACGCCAATGTAACAGGTGAAACATATCTGCATATGCTGCAAACATTTCTGATGCCCATACTGGACGACATTCCATTGGCAGAACGGGCGGAGATGCGGTTTCAGCAGGATGGTATACCACCACATTTCGCAACCATCGTCCGGAGCTCTTTAGATGAAACATTCCAAGCAAGTGGATCGAACAGCGAGGGCCCGTCGAATGGCTACCTAGATCTCCAGACCTCATGCCTCGACTTTTTCTTGTGGGGCCATCTCAAGTCGGTAATCTATGCTGATCGACCCAGAACCATATGTTCTCTAAAGAATAAAATGACATCTGAGTGTGCCAAAATCAGTACCGATGTGTTAAGGAATGCTCAAACATCATGCATTCAACGCGTCAGAAAGTGTCTCCAAGTGGAAGGCCACCAATTCGAACATTTATTATAATTTAATAAAATCTACCTATGGTTCCTGACTTTTGCGCCACCCTGTGTGTGTGTGTGTGTGTGTATATATATATATATATATATATATTGTTATGTATGGGAATAATGTAATAAGGTTAATTAATTCCTGGTTATAAATTAACTCAGAAACAAAATTGATCATGTAAACAGAATGAATTGTATGTATAAATACCAAACGGAAAGGTAAGCGAAGCTCCAACAAACAAAGAATCGTATTCGTCAAAAATGGCGCTGGGCATTTCTGTATAGGTTCGGGTGTAAACGAAACAATTTGGAAATTCTTAAGTACATGGAATTTAAAACATATGCAGGTTAAATATTCATGTAATTTAGGGAAAAAGACGAATTCAATTGTCTATTTAATTCTGAATAAGTTAGGATAAAAATACCATATAAAGGTTACCCAGAAACTAAGAAAATAACTAATGTAAAAATTACATTTTTAAACAAAACGTAGCCATGATTATTTGCCTCGGTTCGTAAGGAATCTTGCGCCTGGCAGCCTCGCGCGGAACCATAGGCCGAAAAAGATGTTATACAGGGTGTACATAAAGTCAGGATCTATTTTTGTGAAGCATTTGGAAATTATATGGAATTCAATCATAAAATGATAAAGTGGTAACATTTATTAAATAATTAAGAGTAGGATTCGACGTGACGCCCATCAGTATCCCTGCACAGCTCAAATCGTTCCGCAGCATTTCTAAACACATTCTGGAGCATTTGCGGGGTTATGTTATCTGCAGCAGTTCGTATACGTAAGTTTTCAAGACTCGTAATCTTCGTCTGATAGACGTGCGATTTGATAAAGCCCATGCAAAGAAATCTAAAGGGGTTAAATCTGGTGATCTCGCTGGCCAAGGTCTGTTGCTTCCGCGTCCGATCCAGCGATTTGGAAAACGTCCATTTAGATAATCCTGAACAATTTGGCATAGCGACAAGGAGCACCATCATGTTGATAGACGGCGGGGATAGGATTGTTAGTACCGTCGTCTATCAACATGATGGTGCTCCTTGTCACTATGCCAAAATTGTTCAGGATTATCTAAATGGACGTTTTCCAAATCGCTGGATCGGACGCGGAAGCAACAGACCTTGGCCAGCGAGATCACCAGATTTAACCTTTAGATTTCTTTGCATGGGCTTTATCAAATCGCACGTCTATCAGACGAAGATTACGAGTCTTGAAAACTTACGTATACGAACTGCTGCAGATAACATAACCCCGCAAATGCTCCAGAATGTGTTTAGAAATGCTGCGGAACGATTTGAGCTGTGCAGGGATACTGATGGGCGTCACGTCGAATCCTACTCTTAATTATTTAATAAATGTTACCACTTTATCATTTTATGATTGAATTCCATATAATTTCCAAGTGCTTCACAAAAATAGATCCTGACTTTATGTACACCCTGTATATATAAATCAAATTGTATGAAGACAAAGAACGAGAATGAAATTTATATCAAATTACTCTTTACCTATTGCCGAATAAGGTAGCATAAAATTATGTTAGTTAAAAGATGGGATTAATGTCTTCATTAAAAAATAAAAAATTCGAAGCGAAAGATGCCCAAATGAAACAAAGGGAAACGCATAGTCTGAGTGCATCTCAGAGCGTGGTGAAATAATGTCCTCACAAATCTGCGTTGAAATTTAAAATAAGAACATTAAATCTGTTTCTCCTTTTAAGAACAAAAAACTTCTTCGTGGAAGTTTGCTCAAGTATATAAAAATACATGTATTATGCCGTAATGATAAATTCAAATCGCGTGCGGCACTTAGAAGCGAAACCGTTCTTCTAGTTTTAGGTAAAATACTCGCCAAGCCAAATTAGTTCACCCTATAAGAGTAATGAAAACGGACCTAACGCGTAAATCACTCTTCAAGCGAATGTGCTGGCTAAAGAAATTGAAACGCAAAATAGTCTCCCCTTTAAAGTTCATTTCAGAAAACGCGAAAGAATAAAATTTTAAAACTTTGTTCCTTACGCGGTAAAATATAAAGAATGAGAAGGTGGATCACGACTGTAATTACAAGAAATTAAACCCATCCAAAGGGGGTTTACGGCTGTAAGATAAGTAGCTGACAATTTGTAATTATTGAAATTCACCCTTTATTCTATTACCTTATACCTTATATCAGTGGTTCCCAACCTTTTCACCACAAAGGATCCCTTTTATTTTTATTTTTTTCCCACGGACCCCATGTTTTTGAAAGATTCCGTCTACCAAACAAACTGTTTTTATTAACTAATAATTAACTCGTTTTCTCATTTTTCACTATCAAATAAAGGACATATAAGTAAGTATGCAATTAAAATACAGCGTATTAAAAAAGTATTAATAATTCCAGCCAAGAGCAAGGAAACTTGAAATTTTAGCCTAAGCGCCCTTATCGTGGGTAAATGTACGATTTCTATTGGAACCTCTCGAGATATTGAAAGCTCACGGACCCCCAGTACTACCTTCGCGGACCCCCAGGGGTCCGGGGACCCCATGTTGGGAACCACTGCCTTATATCATTTCATTTAAATGTCTTGTATTAATTTTGAATCTCAGAATTCTTAAGACAAAGGTCAGTTATCTCAAATATCTTTTCTTTAAAAGAAGTAATTGATGTCAAAGTTCACATAATTGAAATGGTCAAACAACCAGATAGGATTCAAATAATTCTATGAAATTGTATTATGTACAAAATGCGGTCAAAAGGCCGGGTAGAGAACCAACGGTTACTTTAAAGATAATTCAATCAAAATTGTAGTATGTATGCGTTTATTCATTTCAATGATTTTGCATATTACAATACGGCTGTATTCAGTTTAAATAACTATAAATTGGAGATTAAAATTGTCTAACATTCATATTTAAATTGTGTGCATTTTACTAAATTGTCTTATTATCAAGTGTCATTTTTCAACAAATTTTCATTACTGTCAAAAAGTTCATTTTGCATTGTAATTGGTTTAGAAGTTTTGTGATGAATATATTATTTTTGTAAAAGGTTTTATAATTATCCCCCTACACGAATTGACAGAGAAATAAGAATATATTATCAGTGATATATATAACCTTGGGTTAAATCTATATGAGGTTTTAAAGGAAAACAGGGTAAAATAAAGGTATAATTTACACCTTAAAAATAAAGTATAAAACCACGTCATATAACAATATATATATATATATATATATATATATATATATATATATATATATATATATATATATATGTGTGTGTGTGTGTGTGTGTGTGTGTGTGTGTGTGTGTAATTACAACTACGTACTAATAAATAAAGTCTTCGTCGTGGCCACATCGCTACATTGCTTACCGCTAAGTCAGCCAGTTTAGCGACATTGGGTCTGTTCAGTAGTTGGATGGATTCTGTGCGTTCAGATGGTGTAGCGACCCGCGGTTTCAATTCCACATAAAGCTATAGGTCCTTCCCGTCACGTGACGTTTGCCGTTACAAAAGAACCAGAACAACCCCAACCATTACAGTGCTGGATTAAGACCCTCTGGAGCCCCTAGGCACCAAGACTTTGGGGGCCGTTCCTCGTAGTTTGCAATGTTACAAAAAACTCTAGTGTTGTACTGAAAAACTTTATTTTTAATATTACAACACTGTTTTAAAGGAATAATAAAAAGACATAATACCAAAAACAGGCTTATTGTTTTATTATTTTATTTACAACATACATTATTTTGTCTGTGAAATCCAAGCTTCTACCAATCAAGTGACTTGGATCATCCAAGTCACTTCATGTACCGTAATAAAAAAAATTATACCGTTTTTAACATTTATGATCCAAGTCATTTGATGTACTGTAATGAAAAAAGAATTATATTATGTTTTTAACATTACTATTTTTAGAACATAACAAGGACTTATAAAGTTGTAAAAGAAAAACTGGATCCAGAAAATGTAAAAGTTATATTGATTTTAAATTGAATGAAACCATAACAAATATAAAATAATTGAAGAAAAGGAATTTGAGAAAAGCTCACAATCACTAAATGAAATATAAAAGATTGGCAAAATAATGTATTTTTTCCAAATAACACGTGAATAAAAGTCACATTTTCACCTTTCGAACTTTTGATGCAGCAAATTTTCTGATCAATAAAGAAAAATCTATTTTCTTAACAAAATCATGTTCTTTGCACATTAGACTCAATGCATTCAGACGTTCTTGACGCATTGTTGTTCTTTTCCCATTTTTGATACGAGAAAGTTTTGAAAAGGATCTCTCTCCTTCACAGACGTAACATAGCATTGTCATTTAAATCCTGAAAGCGATGGCGACATTGAGAAGACATTTATCTGACAAAATTCCTTTCATGCTATCCATGAGGACCTTCGAGGAACTTCTTTCATCATTCTCCTGTAGTTCCTTGACTTCTTTCATCACATGTTCATGGAAATGGATCAATTCGTTTTCGAACTCCTCTCCTAAGTCATTTTTATATTTTTCAATGAGTTTTTTGGATGCTTTTCTTTTGACTTCGATACTTTCATTCTTGTAATCAAAAAGGAAAGAGAATTCACTGTGCACACGTTCATATGCCACAGAGCGCTTCTCCATCTCCATTATGAAACTGTCGCATATAACTAGGAATATTTTAGTTTTAAATTTCTCTTGAGGGGTGAATGTATGCTCAGGTACAGATGTTTAATCAGCTTGCTTCTTACGCTTCACTTTTCGTTTCTGTTCAGCCCGATAATGCGGCTCATTTTCTGATTCATTCTGGATCTTTACTATCATCTGCTTAGCCTGTTCCTCAAAGTGATTGAAGTCATTGCGAATAGCCCGAAGAAACTCTGTTAAAGACTTCATATGCTCTACAACACGCTTTAGTATAAGTCCCTCAGTTTGCAGCAATTGATTAACTTGGTGCATGCGTTCCAAAACATCAGTCCAGAATACGCAAAGAAAGAATGATTCCAGTTCACACAATTTAACAGAAATATTTGTAGCTTCTGCTAGAGTGTCACTATTCGGATCAGCATCATCATGTAAAATGTTCAGTGTGTCAATTATACTAACATAATTCACTCTGAGTGCCTTTATGGTATCATACCTTGCAGACTATCTTGTGTCAGAGAGTGACTTCACTAGAATCACTCTTACTTTCGGAGTGTGACTTCAAGGTATCAGTCAGGAGATTCCATCTGTAGGTAGAGCCTGACAGAAACGTATACACCCTCCGAACGATTCCGAAGAATGAGACAGCTTCCACACAAACACTGGCTGCTGTTTGACCAACAACACTGAGTGAGTGAGCACTGCAGGGTGTGTGTGTATATATATATTCAGCCAGAGGATTGCACTCCTTGATATTTTTCCCGACATATTAGCAGCATTGTCATAGCTTTGAGAGCGACAATATCCAACTTCAAGGCCGCAGTCAGATAAATATTGTGTTATAACATTTGTCAAATCTTTCCCTTTATGACAAGATATGAGTATGAATTTGAGGGGAATCTCTCCACAGCAACTAAATTGTCGGGATAAACATACCTCAGAATAAAAGTAAGTTTTACTTATTTATTAATTTTCTTTATTTATTTATTCTTTTTGCTTTCAATAATACTGACTATATAACAGTCAACCTACGGGGGCTCCCTAACCATGGGAGCCCCTAGGCACGTACCTACTGCGCCTATTGGGTAATCTGGCACTGAACCATTATGATTATTACTAATAAATAACTAGAATTAAAACCGTCAAAATAATTTTACCGACTCCCCCCCCCCCCCTACACACATTACAATTACGGTATCGAAATAGAACTTTGAGAATGGTACGCAATAAACAACCTGATCCTTAAACTTACATTTAAGAATAGAAAAAAAATTTGTTTGAAACAAATTCGCTTTAATTGCAGACCTTCGTTTCTTTATTTTATGAAACAAAAATTTCACTTTCATGATCCATTCGAAAAAATTTCCAAATCTGCAATAATTACTCGTAGAATGATACATTTGAATTAAAAGGTATCTTCCGATAACGTTTACGACAACGACAGCGAAGTTAAGTGAACAAAATTTAAAGTCCCAATATAAAAAAACAAATTTATTTAGGAACTATGACGCTTCGGCCCATTTTATTTCCTTTTTTTAAATTAACAGATCTGAACTTTGTCTGCAAAGAAAGAGTGAAGTAAAAGTTATTGGGTACCCCAACCATCTCCCCTGATTACGACTAGGACGAGCATCAACGGATGGCGCGGCTGAACTCAAACCCTACCAAGGAGGCGCCCATTGCTCGACTTCCCCGCTATCTCCTTAAGAGACCCCTCGAACGAGAGACGTCTCTTAATCGAAGAGAGGAGGAGGAGGAGGAGGGCAGCGAACACGGTCGCTTCAATTCAATTTCTCTGGGGAAGGACCACTCGGATATCGCGAGAACTATAAGAACAGTAAATCTTCTTTGCAGTTATCTAAATAAATCAAGAATATAAAATGATGCTTTGGGAAACCAACTTGAGAATACGACAGGAACACACCAGATTCTTCGCAAAGACTGTAATTTACCATGAAATCAACGATTCGTAATTGGGAAACTAAAATTCATGAATATAAACGAACAGTTGGATTTGGAGAGGGAAATTCCGCTGGTTTCATTCAGACTAACAACAGCAATCCTATAATATTTAGCCACTAAAAAAAGTGAAAAATATTACTTAATTTCAACTGTAACTTTATAGAAGATAAATTATAAAATAATATTTTATTCAGTAATAAATCACATTTTAACATTTGTACATGAAAATCAGAGTGAGTGAGTGTGTGTGTGTGTGTGTGTGTGTGTGTGTGTGTGTGTTTTGGGGGTTGTTCAGCCTGCTTCGTAACGGCGGACAAAGAGTGCATTTATCGCTTCAGCGACGATGGACAAAAGTTTTCGGCGTAAAAATTTGGTGTAACATGAAAATACGATTCAATGGATTTCTACACTCCAACCGAACGATGTCAAATTTTTTGAAAAAGAAGCGCCTCCCTTTTTTAAATTACTTTTCTCTTATTTTTTCCGAGACACAAATATATATATATATATATATTATATATAAAGCTTATCATATATATATATATATATATATATATATATATATATATATATATATATATAACAATTACATTTTTAAATGATTCACAACATGAAAAAATAAAAAACGATTCCAAGGCTTTTGGCATATTTAACAACACCTCGTCAGGGAATGAAGAGAGAAGCCAAAGGCAGGATATATATATACTTTTTCCACCCTCGTATGTGCACACAGTCAATTACGGAGAAAAAATGCCTAAACATAGAGTGCCCGTATTTTCACATAAAGGGTACACAAAGAAGAGAACGGGAAAGAGTAGATCATATCCGAAATAGAAGTAATAACAAAAGCAATGAAACATATTTTTAGAGGAAATGAGGATAATAAAAGCACAGCTTGCCCTTCTAACAAGAGAAGACAGAACGCCGCAAATATATGCACCACAACATTACATACATCACCCACCAATAATACAACCACTACAGCGGTATCAAGGACCGTAACCCAAATACTCCCAAGTGCAGCGGCCCAACCAATAACACCAAACAGGAACCGGCATCGACCAGGAAACGATCATTATTTAGGAAAATCGAACACGAAGATTAGAAACACGGTAAATGTATAATACATAAATATACAAGGCTTTTATACTGACCATGCAGACTGAAAATTACAATACTTACAAAATACTTACGGAAACCAGCATAGACATCATATGCCTAACGGAAACACACTTACATAAATGCGAAAAAGGCTGTGAAAACTGCATCGCGAATAATGAAATAGCAATGCTGGACTACAGCATATACAGAGCAGATAAAATGGCTAGACGGGGGAGATGGTTTGCATCTACGTGAAAAAAACACACATGTGAAGTAAAGTTGAAGAACTGAACCTAACCATCATGAACGTCTACAGACCACCAAACACCACAAAAAGTGAATTCCAATTTGCCACAAATGAAATAGAAAACATATTAAAATTACTTGAAACTCCAGCAACAAATATTCTAATCTGTGGAGATTTTAATTTCTCATTCATAACATGGAAGAAAAATGACGAAGTCATATATGTTGAGAAGTTTCATGGCAACATTACAAAAGATGATAGAACCCAAGCAATAATCCTATTAGATATGCTGGAACATTACGCCCTTACCCTGGAAATCTGTGAAGCCACTAGAAAAGAGAACGTTTTGGATTTAATTTTGACAAATAACAAACAATGAGATGATGATAATAAATAAAAAGGTAACGCACACAAATTTCTCCGACCATAACCTAATCGATATACAATTGAAGTTAGCACCCAGAGGTCCGAAAACGCATCCCAGTGTAGTGATTCCCATCCCCCCCCCTTTTATAATATCATTCGTTTTCTCTGTCTCTCTATACGAACGCGGGCCGACGGTTGAGCCATTACACTTTCGGAAAATGCGAGGAGACGGGGATAAATTATACACTTCTATTTACTGTTTACTGACTTTTTATTTATACCGAAACACTTTTAGACAAACGGGGTAATGCGAGGGGGGAATTAGCGTTAACATTCAGCCAGAGAGAAGAGAGACCCGAAATAATAGGTTAAATTTATGATGACATCGTAATACACAAACACCTTATTTGGACGCTGTCCGATAACTGTCGTTTTTGGGCATTCTCCCTTTTCTCTAGACCCATTTTGGGATGTTGCCACTTTGTACTTTTATACTTTTAATTTCACAAACCATAATTAAATTTCTTATTTAACAAAACATTTAATTAGACATTCTTAAATTCTTATAAACAAACATTTTATTCTTTAATTAGACAGTACTACACTCGCATCAAAACATTTAATTAGACATTCTTAAATTCTTATAAACAAACATTTTATTCTTTAATTAGACAGTACTACACTCGCATCAAAACATTTAATTAGACATTCTTAAATTCTTATAAACAAACATTTTATTCTTTAATTAGACATTACTACACCAGAGAGTCAAAAAGAATATTTGAAGGCGAAATAGAAATGGACCTGAAGCAAACATTCATACATAAGACAAACGAGGAGGAAAACAAGGTAGCAGAAAACGTACAAAATAACCCAAAATACTTCTACACGTTTGCGAAAAGGAAAATGCACTGTAAAGAGAGTATTGGTCCGTTGATAGACAGGGAGGCCAAACACACAAATGACCCCCAAAAAATGAGCGAACTGCTAAAGGAACAATTTAACTCTGTTTAGTACCCCTAAGTCCGAGATGAAAGTAGAAAACCCAGACGAATTTTTCGACATTGATACAAATCAGCCAGGAACAAATTCTGGCACAAACCTATTAATGGACACAGAGTTCTCGGAAGGAGATGTAATTAAGGCTTTATCACAGATGCGAGACAATTCGGCACCAGGGTCAGACACATGGAGTGCCACGTTTCTGAAGAAATGTAGAGAGAGTACTGCCAAACCGCTATGCTGACTATGGAGGAAATCACCTGACGCAGAAAAGATTGCATTTCCATTAAAGAACGCCAACATTACCCCCTTATTTAAAGATGGTAACAGAGCAATGCCCAAGAATTATCGGCCGGTACTCTCACCTCCCACCTTATAAAGTGCTTTGAACGTATAATTAGAGGCAAAATTACCTACTACTTAAAAGAAAATAACTTATACAACCCAAATCAACATGGCTTCAGGGTTGGAAGATCATATTTGCCTATCACAGCTATTAGGCCATCAGGAAAAAACATTGGAAATACTGTGTCAAGGACAAAACATAGATGTAATATACATTGACTTTGGTAAAGCCTTCGATAAATGTGACCATGGAATTATAGCACAAACTTAAGAATACAGGAATTACTGGAAAGCTAGGAAGATGGATATTTAATTTCTTGACGCAAAGAACACAGAGTGGTGGTAAATGGAGTCAAGTCTCGGAAGTAGAGAGCTCTGTCCCACAAGGGACGGTATTAGTTCTCTTGCTGTTCATAATAATGATTGCAGATATTGATGTAGATATCAATGACAGTACTGTATCATGTTTCGTAGATGACACAAAGATATGCAAGGAAATATTGAACGAAGGTGACATAGAAAGATTACAAAACGACATTGAAACAATTCTAGTGGGCCGAAAACAACAATATGAAGTTCAACGAAGAAAAATTCCAACTTCTAAGATATGGTAATAACAAGGAGCTGCAGAATAAAAGGTAGAAAACTCTGCAAGCCAGACAGATAACACCAAATCCACAAGTCAGGAATCTTGGAGTAATAATGTCGTCGGATGCAGAATTCAGGGAGCACTATATAACATCAAAATTACAACGGTTAGAAAAATAATGGCCATAATCTGGAGGAGCTTCCGCAGCAGAAAAGCAAACATCACGCTCAAATTATGGAAGCGTCTAGTCCAGGGGTGTTGAAACCTGTGTACGCGGACACATTTGTGCCCGTGAAGCCATTTCGGTGTGCCCGCGAGTAGTCCCCAGATAAGGTTTTAGAGACCGGTTAATAGAAAGAGTATTGCAATTAAAACCAGATAATAATATTTTTTGTGTTTTATGTATTTTTATTATAATATTTTTTATGTGTACCCACCTGTGCTCCAGCATTTGGAAAGTGTGCCCGCCTGCAAAAAGTTTGAGCACCCCTGGTCTAGTCCTACTGGAGGAAACAAAAGGTGAAGACTACTGGTCTCGACTACAATCCCTGAAACTCTACTCTCTGGAAAGAAGACGAGAGCGGTACACAATAACATACATAGAAAATACTTGAGGGCTTTGTCCCTAACCTTAACAATGAAATAGAAACAAACTGGAATGAGAGAAGAGACAGATTTCGTACTGTCCCAGCTGCGGTGCAAAGTTCCTGACCAGCCATGCGTGGCTGGCTACGAGGGCAGGGGGAGATCAGACAGCAATTCCCTCCTTCACCAAATCCCGCAAATGCGGCGGGATGCTGCAAAGTCGATCCTGAACCGTCATTCAGACTCACATAAAATATATATATAATATATACATGTATATCGCAAAAAAAAGAGAGAATCTTTTACTAATCCATATTATCTTTTTTTATCTGCATGTGCTGCACAGATATATGTATTCTGTATCATTCCCTGACGAGGAGTTGTTAAATGAACGAAAGGCAGTGGAATCGCGTTGTATTTTTTCCCTGTGGCTGTGCACCATATATATACATACATATATATATATATATTTATACATATATATATACACCCCAGGTGTCTGATGTTTACCTGGGTTGAGTTTGATTAGTTTAATTGGTGAGACCGAAATCATACATACTGGAATATAGTCGAACTGGATTAGGATCAGAGTCAACTTTATTCCATTCGATCTACTTTATGTTACGTTTATGTGTGTGTGTGTGTGTGTGTGTGTGTGTGTGTGTGTGTGTAATGGAAGAATATTTGCCTGATGAGAAACAATGAAAAATACATTTCAGTGAAAGATAAAAATCAAACAAAAACAAACTTATTAAATATAATTTCAAATGATCAATAATTCAGCAGCGAGTAAATAAAAAATGATAATTTTGAACGAAATATACGATATTCTACGATAATTCAGTCACAATCCTCCAAATATTGACTTCTTTAAAAAAACTAAAAAATAAGCAGGGAAACATGATTTTCATTTTCGAGCGAATCGCTAGAAAGGAGAAGAGAAAAAATAAGTATTTCTATTTACCACTGAATACATTAGACATTTGCGTACGACCTCCGTTTACTAAAGTTTATCTTTTCCATCTTTGTTGTCTTATAATGGCACTGGAAAATAAATAAAAACCCATTCTCTCATACGACTGATTGCCTTGAATTTTTGATAAAGTAAAAATGAAATCTGATTGGTTCGTTAGCCGATTCGCTCCGACCAATGAGAGAATGAGATTGGATATGAATCTGAAATTTTTTCAACCAATCAGAAAGCTCACAAATTTATAAGCGTATCTGAATAGGATGGTAAATAGTAAGGCTTCATTCTTTTAATAGGAGTTACAAAAAACCCTATATTATTATACAGTTCGCGTGCTTAATCGCGATTTCACTCCATTTGGATAGGGACGTTATTAATTAAAATGCTAAAAATAACTCGGTTCGCAAAAGCAACAAGTTACCTCTCGATATTTACTAGATAGAAATTTATACGCGAGATACTCTTTCTGGTCTAAGGTAAAACGTACAGACACGTATTGCAGTGCAAACAAAATCACTTTCATCAATCAAGAAATGGCTTGCCTCTCTTCTTTTCACTTTATATACAGGGGTTAGACAAAATAATAAGAACACCCGCCGATTTCACCGGTTATCTTTACGGACTGCTCAGACACAAAGTAAACGGTCAAATGACTGGCAAACCTATTTAAATGCGTAACAGAGAGTGTATACGTCATGTTATAACCCTCACGTTGTTTTACAGATCTGAGTGAATTATGAATTAGCAGTTATGAAAGTCCTGTCAGACTTCCAAAGAGGGCAAATTGTCGGAGCGCGGATGGCTGGTGCATCGGTGACGAAAACCGCTCAGATGTTCAATGTATCCAGAGGAACTGTCTCTATGGTCATGTCTGCATACCAAAACCATGGAAAGACAAGCACCGACAAATGCAATAGTGGACGCAAGAAGAAGCTGTGTGATCGAGACCGCCGGGTGCTAAAGCGCATTGTGACAAAGAACCATAAGACCACAGCTCCAAAAGTGACTGCAGAGCTTAACCAGCATCTTGCAAGCCCGGTATCGACCAGAACTGTACGTCGCGAGCTCCATGGAGCTGGATACCATGGGAGGGCTGCAATTGCCAAACCCTTCCTTTCGCACATCAACATTGAGCGGCGCAGAAAATGGTGTAATGACCATAAGAATTGGTCAATGGACCGGTGGAAGAATGTAGTCTACTCCGACGAATCCTCCTTTACGCTATTTCCATGTTCCGGTCGAGTTTACGTCTGGAGACAGCCTAAAGATGCTTATGACCCCGACTGCCTGACCCCAACAGTTAAGCATGGAGGCGGATCTGTGATGATTTGGGCAGCAATATCGTGGAATACTCTTGGCCCAGCTGTAGTACTGCATGGTAGGGTTAACGCCCAGGTCTATCTGTCAATATTGGCTGACCAGGTCCATCCCATGGTCCAAACGCTGTTTCCCAATGGCGGCGCCGTCTTCCAGGATGATAATGCACCAATCCACACCGCTGGGGTCGTTAAAAACTGGTTTGAAGAGCATGTTAGTGAAGTAGAACGCTTGGATTGGCCTCCACAATCCCCGGATCTTAACATTATCGAGCATCTGTGGTGTCAGTTGGAGCAGCAGGTCAGAAGCCGATTCCCACCGCCGGCGTCTTTGGAGGAACTGGAGCAGGGTTTGCTCGAAGAATGGCTCAGGATTCCTCTAGCCACTGTCCAAAAGCTGTATGAATCAATTCCCCGACGCATTGCAGCTGTTATTGCCGCTAAAGGAGGACCAACTCCATATTAAGAATAAAACCGCCATTTATCAAGGTGTTCATATTATTTTGCCCAACCCCTTGTATATATATATATATATATATATATATATATATATATATATATATATATATATATAATAAACAGGAACACCAGAGAAAATACAAACATCCTTCAAGGTTTAATAGTACCAACGTTTCGGAATGCACTAATTCCATCTTCAGGCTAAAACAATAAAATTCAAATCACATACAAAATACAAATTGCTTAATAATTTAAAATAACTTAAAAAATTATAAAATTATAAAAAGTGGCTAAGAAAATGTAAAACATTAAAACTAAAAGGTAAATAAATGTAAAGTTAAAAGTTAAAATTATAAAAAAAAAAAAAAAAAAAAAAAAGTAAAAGCATTAAAACTGAAACGTAAATGAAATAAACTAGTACCTTAACCAAAACATAGCAGATCTATCGATGATTCGTCAGAATTTAGGTCCGGTTTTAGTTTTAAATAAACAGACTCCATAATTTTAAGCTTAAGGTCAGAGCTTCCAGCAGCAAGTACGGCGAAATTAGACTGTGAAATTGGGTGGTCATTGTTGTGCGAGTGATCACGTATGAGAGAATTAGGTGGTTGCCAAAGGGTAAATTTGTACGGACCGATTTACCGAGATGTTCGTAAATACGAGATTTTAAATGTCTTTGCGGTTCCTTACTTGCTGCAGAAACCATGGTTTGATTCCTGTCTTTTTGAGGTTCAAACTTAGTAACTTTCATTTACAAAAAAGTGAAACCTATAGGAACTGTCAAAAACAATTACTAGATGCAGAAATTAAATTTAAGAAAAACTCAGTAATGAATGTAATCGGGATCTTAATCGGTCTACTTGTGATTTTAAGTCTCTGTTGTCTGGTATAGATTCAACACACATCTTTGAACGTCATTCAGACGGGCAATTGAAATGTATTGCAAGGTGAATTTTGTTCAGAACAGGAAACTCCAAAAATTAGGATATAATACGAGTAATAATCTAGCAGCTAATGATCTCATCTTTAATTATTCTTCCAAAGTTCTCAGTGATATTCAGAAATCTGCCCTTTGTAAAGGCCTGAAATTCTCTCTTACTCCAAAGAAACTTAATTTTTACGATTATTTCCTGAACTTTGAGTTATTTTTTAAGGACCTTTTTAAACATTCATTCTTTGACCCACATTGACATAGTAAAGGTTTTAACTTTTTATCTAATAATTTACGTAATTTAGCTTTTACTTCATTTTATGCTTTTAACCCTTATGGCAATAGATCTAATATGGAGGTGGAAGAGTCTCAAAGTCTAAAAAATCTGTCTTTGGACAAGTCATTGGTGGTTACAAGACCAGACAAAGGCAATGGCGTTGTTCTTTTGGACAGGAATGTTTATGTCAATAAAATGTTAGATATTTTAAATGATGCAACTAGATTTATTAAAGTAACTGGTGACATTTTTGCTTTAATTTTAAAACAGGAAGATAAAATTAATAGGTATCTTAGAAAACTTAAATCTAATAATATATATCTCAGACACAGTTTTTTCTAAATTATTTGTTTCTGGATCCAGCCCAGGCATTATGTATGGACTCCCTAAAATACACAAACCTAATTGTCCACTTAGGCCAATTTTATCGCTCTAGGAACTTTTAGTTATAACCTTTCAAAATTCTTGGTTCCCATACTATCACCTATAACTTATAATTTGTATACAGCACGGGATTCTTTTTCTTTCGTTAGAGAAATTACCTCATTAAATAATAATTCTTACACAATGGCCAGTTTCGATGTAAAATCTTTATTTACCAATGTGCCTGTTGCAGAAACTATTGATATATGTATTGACAATCTTTTTAATAATACTGATACTGTGCAGGTTTTAATAGAGGTCAAATGAAAGAACTACTAAAATTTTCCGTGGAAGACCTTATATTTATATTCAACGGTGAATATTTTAAAACAGACTGAAGGTGTTCAAATGGGTCTGCCTCTTGGTCCCACCTTAGCTAACGCGTTTCTGTGTCATCATGAAGTCAAATGGTTGAATGAGTGTCCTTCCAACTTTAAACCGGTTTTTTATAGAAGATATATTGATGACACTTTTCTCCTGTTTAAATCACCAGACCATACCCTTTGTTTCGTCATTACCTTAATTCTAAGCACCCTAATATTCAATTTACTTCAGAAGTTGAATCTAATAGCTCTCTGTCTTTTCTGGACATTAAGATAATAAAAACTAATTCCTCTTTTGAAACTTCCGTTTACCGAAAGCCGACATTCACCAATCTTACTACGAACTTTTCTTCCTTTATCCCTTTAGGTTTCAAACGAAACTTAATTTCGACTCTGACCAATAGAGCTTTCACTATCTGTTCAGATTACTTTAAACTACACGATGAACTAGATTTCATCCGAAAACTCCTTGCCAAGAATAATTTCCCTTCTAGACTGGTGGAGACTACAATAGGCAGAACCTTAAGCAGACTAATAAGCCTACAACTAGAGACTTAATTACAGTCCCCAAAGATATCCTGTATTTACTTTACCCTATATGGGAACCTCAAGTTTTAACATTAGAAACAAACTTTTAAAATTGCTCAAGGAATTCTACCCACAACTATGTATAAAAATTATATTCACCCCGTCTAAATCGATTTACCATTTATTTAAATACAAGGATGTTATTCCTACACTTCTTAAGTCATCCATAGTTTATCAATACAAGTGTGACCACTGTATGGGGTCATATATAGGAAAAACTAAAAGACATTTAAAATCTCGTATTTACGAACATCTCGGTAAATCGGTCCGTACAAATTTACCCCTTTGGCAAACCACCTAATTCTCTCATACGTGATCACTCGGACAACAATGACCACCCAATTTCACAGTCTAATTTCACCGTACTTGCTGCTGGAAGCTCTGACCTTAAGCTTAAAATTATGGAGTCTCTGTTTATTTATAAACTAAAACCAGACCTAAATTCTGACGAATCATCGATAGATCTGCTATGTTTTGGTTAAGGTACTAGTTTATTTCATTTACGTTTCAGTTTTAATGTTTTTACTTTTTTTTTTTTTATAATTTTAACTTTTTAACTTTACATTTATTTACCTTTTAGTTTTAATGTTTTACATTTTCTTAGCCACTTTTTATAATTTTATAATTTTTTAAGTTCATTTTAAATTATTAAGCAATTTGTATTTTGTATGTGATTTGGAATTTTATTGTTTTAGCCCTGAAGATGGAATTAGTGCATTCCGAAACGTTGGTACTATTAAACCTTGAAGGATGTTTGTATTTTCTCTGGTGTTCCTGTTTATTATTAAACTGCGTTTTCCGCGCCACCAATCAATAGCCGATATATATATATATATATATATATATATATATATATATATATATAAAAAATTATTGGTGCTGGTTAAGTGTGCGGTCTACCTAGCTTTTAGTTAGCCTTATAAGGCTAACTAACGAAAATATCACGACTTAACCTAACCAATCGTTAGGTCAACTGTACGCCCTTGACGATTGGTTAGGTTAAGTCGTGATAGTTTCATTAGTTAGCCTTATAAGGCTAACTAAAAGCTAGGTAGACCGCACACTTAACCAGCACCAAATTATATATATATATATATATATATATATATATAATATATATAAAATTATATGTGTATATATATATAAGATTATATATATATATATCTGACTTCGCCTTCAACAATCATTCAAAATCGACGAAAGAGCACAGAAAAAGCCTTTCATCAAACAAGGGTTTGTGTGATTAGAATCTGGGATGGCAAACTGATATAGATTAGAAATAAATGAAAGTATAGACATAGTATATAGAAATGAAGTTATGGGTACAGTATATATAAATAAACTAAGGTATACGTATAGAAATAAATGTTCAAATTGGTATACAAATAAAATTTCAATGAGGCATAACTATGTATAGGCACAGAAATATTTCTACACTTTCTTAAACATATGGAATACAGTACACAACCCGTTATCAAACCTCCAAATAGCCGACTTTTTCAATATACAGTAAATCAAGATCGGCTTATTTTCGGCTCAACATAACTTCGACAACTTTCGGCGCCATCTACAAATAGAATTGCCTTCAAAATAACCCGTATGTTAAGTAAACCTGTCACTACATAACCTATCATTAAGTACCATCACTCTTTTATATATATATATATATATATATATATATATATATATATATATATTATAATAAATAATTAAAAAAAATGACAGGCACTACAGTATTTGCCGTTAGGTACCTCAACCCAACAAATTCGATTACATTAAAACAAAAAATTTAAAGGACAAGTAAAACAAGCAATTCATTCTATGGGATATGATGCCCGGTTAGGTCAACTGTATGTCCTTGACAATTGGTTAGGTTAAATTGTGATATTTTCGTTAGTTTTAACAAAAATATCACAACTTAACCTACCCAATCGTTAGTTTTAACGAAATATCACAACTTAACCTAACCAACTGTCACGGGCACACAATTGACCTAACCGGGCATTCAATTAACTTAATCGGGCATCATATACCACAGAATGAATTGTTTGTTTGTTTTATTTGTCATTTAAATTTTTTGTTTTAATGTAATTGAATTTGTTGGGTTAGGGTACCCAACTGCAATCGTGCCATCATAAATTTGCGGTCTTGAAATTTATAATTTTATAATCGTTATAACCTTATAATTTTGCTATTCTCATCGTCCTTCAGATTCAGCAATCGTTAAGTTTTAAGATTTTATGATATAATTTTTAATTTAACTTTTAAGTTTTTATAATTTTATAACTTTCAACTCTACAATATCAGTGTGGATGTGTATATATAATATGACGTTCTTGCTTCAAAACAACCACTTTTTATTTTAGTTTTTATATTCTTTTGTACATACTGTTATATATACAGGGTGTTTATAAAGTCCCTATCTATTTCAGTGAAAACGTAGTAAAAAGGATAAAATTCAATAACAATATAATAGAAGGCATACATTTAATGAATACTTAAGGATTCTACATGAGCACCATCAGCATCTCTACAGAGTTCGAATCTGTCAGCAGCAATGCGGAACACATTTTGGAGCATGACAGAGGTTATTTTTGTAACTGCTGTTACGATACGAGCACGTAAATCTTGCAGATCTGTAACCCTCGTTTGATAGACGTTTGATTTGATAAAGCCCCACGCAAAGAAATTCAAAGGCGTTAGGTCAGAAGATCGAGCCGCCCAGGGCCTGTTGCCTCCACGTCCGATCCACCGATTTGGAAATCGTTCATTTAGGTAATCTCGAACAATGTTTGCGTAATGACAAGGTGCCCCATCTTGTTGAAAGGCGACGGTGTTTAAAATGCCATCTGAATGAAGCTGGGACATTTACGTGCTCGTATCGTAACAGCAGTTACAAAAATAACCCCTGTCATACTCCAAAATGTGTTCCGCAATGCTGCTGACAGATTCGAACTCTGTAGAGATACTGATGGTGCTCATGTAGAATCATATGCTTAAGTATTCATTAAATGTATGCCTTCTATTATATTGTTATTGAATTTTACTCTTTTTGCTACGTTTTCACTGAAGTAGATAGGGACTTTATAAACACCCTGTATATATATATATATATATATATATATATAATATATATATATATATATATATATATATCAGAAACACTTGCAACTGAAATGTTTATTCATAACACGCAGTATGCAATTTTAGGCATTTGCCGACCACCAACAGGTAACGTACCAAATTTTATTGCAAATATCGATAGAATTCTAACCCCCAATTATATTTGTAACAATTGCGTTATTGTAGGAGATTTAAGCATTGATCTCACAAAAGAACATTCAAATAATAACAAACTTTCTTCGCAACATTGCAAGTAGTTTTAAAGTAATAATTACAAAGCCAACTAGACTTCACAATGACATTAGAAATTCGACTCTGCTAGGTCAGATCTGGGTGCGATCCCCGCTTGACTGCATTTCGGGTACAATTATATCAAATGTCACAGATCACTTACTCGCCTACATACACCATGCTAATCACCCATTTCTCAGCAAGGCAAACTATGAAAGTTGACTATGGATCTTACAGCTGTAATAACAAATTCCTGAGAGAAATAATAGCTTTTGACTGGACTAGAATAACCGAAGGTAAGTATTCTCAAACACGGTAATGGGTATATTCAATATAAACTTTCCTTTTAAATCAAAAGTAATTATTTAAAACTGAATATAACAACCAATGGATCACCCCAGCACTCATTATAAGTATTAAACGAAAGCATACTCTCTTTAAATTATGTAAATTATGGAAAACTGATATTATTACCGAATAGACATACAAAAATTACTGTAGCAGACTTAATGCAGTCATTAAAAAAACAAAAGCAGATCATTTTGTTCAAAAATTGAGGAACAAAAATCTAATCCAAAGAAGGTATGGAACACTTTGCAAGAGTTAATTAACACAAAGAAGGTTAAAACAAATCCATGGCCTCTCACACAAGGTGCAAATTCTTACAGTGACCACAAAGACATAGTCAATTTATTAAACAACTTTGCAAATATCGGCTCCAGTACTGCAGCCTCGATCCCAATTACTAACACTCACTAATACATGCTACAACCAAATTCAAACTCATTTTTCTTTGATCCAATCCTACCATACGCTCTCTCCCCAGCAATAAAAAAAAATAAAAAATAAAGATTCTGACATCAATACGATCCCAGTAAAAATATAAAAATTAGTATCCAATGAAATTGCTATCTCACTCAATAAGCTAATGAATGAATCAGTAACACTAGATATATTGCCTGACAGTCTAAAGCAGTGGTACTCATTGGGCGGCTCGCGAGCCAAATATATATAGCGCATTTGGCTCGCGAGCCGCGCAATGAGTACCACTGGTCCAAAGGAAGATAGAATATGGTCAGTATTTAAGTCGGGAAATCCAAACACTCCATCCAATTATCCCCCGTTTCCGTATTGCCAACTTTAAGTAAAATATTTGAAAAAATCGTGTACAATAAACTTACTAAATTCTTAATCAAATACGATATTGTAATTAAAACACAATTTGGGTTTAGAGGTGGACATACAACGGAAGAGGCTATAACATGCTATGAGAAAATATGTATTGGAACTTAAACAGCCAAACATACACTGCCTTGATCTTTCTCAACTTTTCAAAAGCATTTGATACTCTTTCACAGGGTATCTTATTGAATAAACTTTATATATATGGAATAAGAGGAAATATCCTCGATTGGTTTAAATCATATCTGTCACATCGCCATCAGTACACCAGACTAAAAGATAATTTAAGGCGATGCTAATTAGTGGGGTCCCACGAGGCTTTATTCTTGGCTCATTACTATTCCTAATTCACGTCAACGATTTTCATATCTCAGCCACATTAAATTGCGCACAATACGCAGGTGATACCACACTTACTTCTTCCCATCATAATGCCTTCTGATTAATGAAACGAACAGGCAATTAGAAAATATATAAAAATGGATGTGTGCTAATAAGCTTTTATTGAACATGACAAAGTCATCTTATATAATTATTGCCACAAAACATATTAATACACACTGTCAAATAAAAATTGGGAATACTAATATTGCAATGGTGAATTAGGTTAAAGTACTCGGCACTAATTTAGATAAAAACTAAATTTCAAAAGTCATTTACAACAACATATCAAATCCAAAATATCAAGATTTCTCTTTATATTATTTAAACTAAAAAAGACTTTCTTAAAACGCACTTCTTACCCTATATTAGTCTTTCACCCATCCACATTTATCATATCGCATTACAACATGGAGTAGCTCAAGGAAATATATAAAACATCTTTTGGAAATAATTCATACAAAATGTCTGCGAACTCTATCGAATACAGACAATAAACAAAGTCATATTTCCCCAATGTTTTGTTTAAAGAGCTAAATATTTTAAAACTACAACTTATACAAATTCAGTGTTGCTGTCACTGTCAATATGTTCAAAGATATCAATAAAACTCAACACGCATCACCCATTCAGAGAGCAATCACCCCCCATCAAATACACCACATTGCTCTTATCCTGTATATTTTTTTATTTAATTTTGATTAGAATTACAGTGTAAAGGACGCTAACCATCCGCCAGGGAGCGATTGAGCATGCACAGACAGCGGATACAGCGCCTCTGGTGATCGATTCATGAACTACAGAGGTCAGATTCAAATTCAAATTAAAAATCTTTATTTAGAAAAGAATACAAGTGACAGTTTCACAATTTTTAGATATTTGACATGACATTAATATATTCACAGTACTCTCATCCGAATATGCCGATGGAAGCATGGAAGCGTTTTAGGCAAAATTAATGGCATTTAGTTTATTTATTACATGAAGAAGTGAAAGTGGCCAGTGATAGTTATAGTAATAACGAAAAATAATAATAATAATAATAGCAATAATAATAATAAATACAATATAAAGTTTACCAAATTTTACATAATTTGAAATTAAGTGATTTATTGTATATTTAGTAGAAAATAAATATTGTTAAATAAAAAAATATAAAAAGAATAAATTATGAAATTAAAATTAGCATATTTTAACTAGTTCACTACAAAATTGATTGCTATGGTAAAAATAGCAGTAGTGAGCTAATGAGGTGTTTTTTTCGAGATTTGCGAAATACATTTATTGGTGAAGTCTGCCTGATATGCATAAGAATTGCATTAATACATCTTGCCCTTTGAAAGAGAGTGTGCATTTCCCGCAGTTTCTATTGTATAGTTAGGTTTGTGTATAAAATCATTGGGCAGGTGTTATAACGATGTAACTCCAACAAAACTAAAGAATGAACAAGAAAGAAGCTGTTGGATAAGCAGTAACCGCTTGTTTAAGGACAGTAACATCCAGGTATTCGGCCATCTCTGGGTCCCATTAGGGTCGGATAACAAGTTGTTTATTGTATGGAAGATCTATGCAATAATAAATAATTTAGAACAACTGGTTTCTCCGAAGCAGTTCACATTCTATCTTCAATTAAAAAGGATAATCGCATTACTGTATAGCATTTGGTAACTTTTCTGTATATGTTGCTACGTTCGTCAGATTTTTAATAAAACGTATAGCTTTGTAACTCCTAATTGTCATGGTTAGTTGGTATGTAACTGCAGGGTATTGTTCATCCTGATCTTCTTCTGCAGCTTAAATCCCATCTCTATATGGGGTCGCTGTTCTTGATGAGTATCCTCCATTCACTTCTGTCACGCACCATGTCCTCGTCCAAATTTTTCTCCCGGATGTCACGCAATCCCTCCACCTCGTCTTCGGTCTACCTCTTCTTCTCCGTCCCGGCACCTCCATTTCCAGCACCCTACGTCCCACGTAATCCTCCTCTCTTCTCATTATGTGCCCATACCATCTCAGTCTGGCTTCTTGGACTTTTCTTGACGCCTCTGATACTTTCACCGTTCCTCTAATGCGTTCGTTTCTGATTCGATCCCTTCTAGTTACACCGCACATCCATCGCAACATTTTCATTTCAGCCACATCCATCTTTCTGTCACTATTCTTCTTCATTGGCACCGTCTCCATTCCGTACAACATGGCTGGCCTAACCACTGTTTAGAAGACCTTCCCTTTCAACTTCACCGGCATCCTACGATCACAGAGAACTCCCGACACCTCTCTCCAGCTCCTCCATCCCGACTGTATCCTACGATTCACCTCTCCCTCTCTTCCCCCTCTGCCTCGATTGTTGATCCCAAGTATTTAAAACGATCTACCCGTTTGATCAGTTCATCGTTTAACATCACTCCCCCTCCTTCATCCGGTTGTACATTACATCTCAGATATTCAGTCTTCTTCCGACTAACTTCCATACCTCTACTTTCCAATGCCTCCCTCCAATTTTCTAGCTGTTGTTCTACCTCCTGTCTTGTCTCTGCGCACAACAGTACATCATCGGCATACATCATGCACCAAGGAGCAACCCCTCTAATCTCCTCAGTCAACACATTCAACACCACGTTGAATAGGAATGGACTCAGTGCTGACCCCTGATGCAGACCAACCCCAACTCCAAAAGTCTCCGTCACACCAACACTACACCTCACTTTCGTCGTAACTCCTCTATACATTTCCTGAATCAATCTGACGTACTTCTGTGGGACCATCTTCTCCCTCAGGCACCTCCAAACCTCTTGTCTCGGTGTCCTATCATACGCCTTCTCTAAGTCTATGAAAACCATGTGCAATACCTTCTGTCCTTCCCTGTACCTTTCCTCCAACTGTCGTAATGCAAAAATAGCATCAGACGTACTTCGTCCGGGCATAAAACCGAATTGCTCTGTCGACACGCCTGCCTCCTCCCTCAGCCTTAAGTCCACAATTCGCTCCCACACCTTCATGGTGTGCGATATCAGCTTGATACCCCTATAATTTGAGCATTCTTGTAAGGGTGTCAGGAAATGATTGCCCCCCCCTGTACAGAAGAAACTGAAAGGAATAGAAAAAAACAGACAAAACCACGCGAAAGAGCGTTTAATTTTGAATAAAAAACACGTTTTAATATCGGGTGTTGCCCCCATTTGCAGCTCTGACGGCCATTAATCGACGGGGGTATGATCCCAGAAGTGTCTCAAAGAGATCGGTATCATGACTCATTTCTTCAAGGACTTCGTTGATCTTTGCAGTCATAATTTCTGTGAATACCGATTCTGAATGGGTTGTTCCAGCATTAAGGACTCCACCCGATCCTTCATGATGGATCCGACATGTTCACAGACATTAAGATCGGGAGAATTGCCAGGCCATTCATTATTTCCGAAAAAATCAATGTTATTGTCCTTAAGCAGTTGTTGAGTCGCAAGTGCTTTCATACAGGGGGCTTTGTCGTGAAGAAAGGTTGCCTGTTCAACATCCAAAACACACTCGGGGTCTTTCAAAAACGGAATTACATGTTGGGCTAAAATTACATTTCGAAAATAAGGCCCATCCCAACTGGTTCCTCTTGGTTTGATAACCCAGATGAGCTTCCGAATAGAGAACATAATGAAAACACCCACCCATGCTTGATTTTTTACTATTTCTCGATACTTCTGGTCGTCTGGGACTTCATCAGGAGTTGTTGCCCAAACCCGATCATTCTGAAAATTTGGTTTTCTGGAGACATAAACGAAGAATTCATCGCTGACAACCAAGTGAAGGAAATCGTCTTCCGTCCATTCCTCAAGATAATCACAAAACCATAGCCGATCTTCAATACTAAGATCACTCTTCCGTGGCTTAGCTATTTCATGCCAAGCACTCAAGTCTTGGCGAACTCGAAATTGATGCACAAGTTGCCGATTGACTATCTTACCACGACGGATAAGTATCTCTTTCGCTACCTCAGAGCAGCTCTTCTTTCGGCGCCGTGATGCAGCAAGCACAATGTCTTTCGATTCTTGAGATAATTTCTCCGGTCTTCCTCCTCGAAATTCTGTTTCACAATCTTCAGGATTCTTATTCCAATTCCTTGTGACAAAGTCTTCTGATCTTTTTAATCTCTCAGCCACCCAGTGTCGAGTTATGAAAGTTGCACCAGCTTCCTTTGCTTCACGAAATGTGACAACTCGAATGCGGTCAAGAACTCGCTTTTTCTCTGAATCGTTCAAAATAGATGATGCCATGGTTTCTGTGGGGAAAAAAATGGTAAGAATTAAAATCACAGGAATAGAATATAATGGTTTTTATTCAGATTTTAACGCTCTTTCAAGTGGTCTCGCCGGTTTTTATCTATCTCTTCTAGTTTTTGCTCTACAGGGGGGGGGCAATCATTTCCTGACACCCGTATATCCCCTTTCTCTTTGAATATGGGTACTATGATACTGGCACGCCATTCCTCCGGGACCACCTCTTGGTCGCAGAGCTTCTCCATAAGATCATGCAGGAGATCCACTCCTTCATCGCCAAGTGCCTTCCATACCTCTGCCGGTATCTCATCAGGACCCGTTGCTTTACCACTCTTCATTTTATCCAACGCCTTCTTCACTTCCGCTCTTTCCACCTTCCTCGTCATTGCCATATTCGGTAGTCCATCCTCATGGACCAACCTAGGGTTTTCCTCATTTAATAGTTCCTCCTCCTGATATTAAATGTAAATCATCCCATATTCAGCATGTCAGAATGAAAATTTGTTAATGAATTTTCACGTGAGATAATGTTTATAATGATCGGGTTTAGCTAAGAATTATACTCGTATTTGTTACTAAAAGTTCATTACAAAGACAGAATAAGTGCATGAACCTAGTTCCCAGATCAACTTGTTCAATGGTCATTAATTTTCATATATATATATATATATATATATATGCGTGTCAGAGTTAAAAAGCGCTAAGAGTTGGACCTTTTTTTAAACAGTAAAAGAAAGATGGAGCTTTTTATCACCGAAACAAACTCAATTTTCACGGTAAACGCTTTTTTATACGGAGAATAACAACAACCTTGTCAGCGCCAAATCAGAGAATGACCTCTCGGAAGCTGCGGGAGGGCCTCCTGATACGTTTTGGCGCGAATTTTATTTTTTTGAAAGAATGTCGACTTGGCGCTTTTTAACTCTGACACGCATATATATATATATATATATATAATATATATATATATATATATATATGTGAATAAAACCACGAAGGAAAGGAAACACAGATTGGTGCTCAAGCGCTTTCGTCTAATGACATCCTCAGGAACACTGAAGTAAATAAAGAGTTCAAGACTATATATAGGTTACAAAAAACAAAATATATATATATAATAAATATAGAAATAAAAATTGTGGGAGGAACATACAAATTTGTAAGGAAAACGACCAATTTTAGCACTTTGCCCGAATTCAACACAAGATCAAATGGATTGTTAACAAGATCGTAAAGGTAGGGAAGAGAAGGTGAAGTGGAACTTCACCTTCTCTTCCCTACCTTTACGGTCTTATTAAAACCCACAAACCTGGAAACCCGATGCGCCCTATTATTAGCTCGGTGGGCTCTATTACCTATAAACTCTCCAAATGGCTTGTCAAAGTCTTGTCCCCCATTCTCGGAACTATCTCCGATTCGCATGTAAAAAATTCCATGGATCTTACTGAAAAAGTGAATAATGTACGCACTGAAACCAACGATAGATTGATCAGTTTTGACGTTTGTTCATTGTTTACAAAATTGCCGACTGACAATATGCTTGACTTTCTCTCCCGAGAATTACATAAGTACGACCTGCCACTACCTGCACACATCGTTTTGGAACTTATTAAGCTTTGCATCAAAGACTGTAAATTCACTTTCAATAGCGAGTATTATCAACAGGTTTTTGGGATGGCCATAGGCAACCCCTTGTCGCCCCTCCTCTCCAATATTTATATGGAGTTTCTCGAAATTACTTATATTCCGAGAATCCTGGGGGTTGGCATCCCATGGTTGTGGTACGTCGACGATATTTTGTGTATCTGGCCTATGAATCGTGGTGACCTGGATGATTTCCTCCTTCAGTTAAATGATCAAGTCCGTCCCTTCCATTAAGTTTACTTTAGAAGTGGAACAAGACAACTCGATCCCGTTTTTGGATGTGCGTGTACATTGGGAAAGCCCAGGTTTTAAGTTTGATATCTATCGGAAAAAAACAAACAATTTGTCCTACGTACACTTTTACTCTGGACTTGACACCCCAATTAAGAAGGCCATATTTTCTTCAATGTTTCTCCGCGCCCTTAGGATCGCCAGTCCGGAATTCATCGATGCCGAATTTGAAAAAATCAACGGTATTGGAAGTGATCTGTGCTACCCACCTGCGTTTATGGAATCTTGTCTTAACAAGGCAAAACGAACCTTCTGTCGTGTGAATAATAACACTCGCACTTTGTCAAAGAATATTTTAGTACTTCCATTTTTCCCGGGCTTTTTAGGCATTGCTAATGTACTTAAACTTTTGGATATTAATGTAGTATTTTCATATAACAATATTGTGAAAAATATCATAGTAAAAAATAGCCCTACCAATAATTCAGGCATTATCTATAAAATTGGTTGTAAACAATGTGATTCCTTTTACATTGGTCAGACGGGAAAGGATTTGCACACGAGTGTAAAACAGCATCAATATTCCATTAGAACGGGACAGTCGTCCAGTGCCCTTTTTGTCCATTTGTCAGAGTTATCCCATTGTATTGATTGGAATAATGCTTCAGTTTTGTTTCACTCTAGCAACATTGTTAATAGAAATATTCTTGAGTCTGCTATTATCCAACTTACAAATAACTTTAACATGAGCAAAGGTCTTTTTCAACTCGATCCCTTTGTTTTGAATTCGTTCAGAACGGATTTAGACAAGAAGGGCAGAGTGCTAAAACTTTGGCAATTTTTCCTTATAGATTTGTATGCTCCTTTTACAATTTTTATTTTTCAATTTACTGTATTTTTATTTTTTATTTTTTTGACCTATATATCATTCAGGCATTATCTATAAAATTGGTTGTAAACAATCCATTTGATCTTGTGTTGAATTCGGGCAAAGTGCTACAATTGGTAGTTTTCCTTACAAATTTGTATGTTCCTCCTACAATTTTTATTTCTATATTTATTTATATAATATATATATATTTTTGTAACCTATATATAGTCTTGAACTCTTTATTTACTTCGGTGTTCCTGAGGATGTCATTAGACGAAAGCGCTTGAGCACCACTCTGTGTTTCCTCTCTTTCGTGGTTTTATTCATCATAAATATTTTTCACGTGTTACTTTCGTGAAATAATTTTCACATATATATATGTTACAGGCAAAGTGTGTAACCAACCATTTCGCGTAATGGCTGAAACTTTTAGTCATTTCACGAAATGGCTGTTTCACTTGGTTATTTCGCGAAATGACTAAAATCTTCAGCCATTACGCGAAATGGCTGAATTCCACTTTGGTCATTTCGTGAAATGGCTAAAATGACTTTTGTCATGAATTCATAGAAATAACAAACATCACAATAAATTGAAAACCTTTATTTAACTGACTAAATCTGCTAAAACATACATACATACACAGGTCTGTTCAAATAAGTGAGAAACACTCTTCAAATACACATTTGAACATATTTTAACAATTGAACACATTTGAATTTTCAATTCCATTTTAATCCTGGTGAGAATATTTTGCATAGGAAAAAGTGCATGTGCTCATGCTCCTATATTTCCATCTATATGGTACCCTCGTGTTAACCAGATAGATTTGAATTAACCCTTTCATAACAAATGGCAACATATGCGAACGTTAACTTGTCGTGGTATCTTCGCCCCTATGAAATAGTAATGCAGTGATGATTTTTACACCAAATATTTCAAACCTTTAAGTATACTTAAGGAATGAAAGGGTTGAACGCTGAACTGCAGAGGGAGTCAATAAATAGAAACACTTCTGGACGTGAAAGGAATAGTGTTTTACTCGGGTGCAAATATTCGCCAGGTTGTATTAACTTTTATCCTGTCGTAACCTAGTGGTCAGTACCCGAGACTCTGGGTCATAGTCCCCGGGTTCGAATCCTGATGGGTATATTTAGGACGAATGTACGACAAAAACCCCACAAGAAAAAAAAACACCGACAAAACCCCCGGCGACCAAAACCCCACCGACAAAACCCCCGAAATAGGGTAATGCGACAAAACCCCCTCACAAAAATAAATATATAATGTGTATTTAAATTCAAGGTCAAGGTGACAGAGTCTAGGTTATAGGTTTTGAGAAATTCCAGTTTCAGTTTCTGAATAAGCTTCACTGCAGCAGTATCTCTGAAATTTTCACCGCAAATTATATTTTCTTTCCGTTTTTACCCATCATGGAAGTCATTCGGAATAATAAAAGTGGCGAAAAGCTGTTATAATGGCTATATGTATACTAAAAAATCCACTAGTTCTAATACAAAGAGGTGGGAGTGTGCTAGAAGAGCAGCGTTTGGATGTAACGGTAAAATAACAACTAATTTAGAAATAACCGATATCATTTCAAGTATAGAGCATAATCATGAGAGAGATGAAGGATCAATAGAGGCAGCGAAAGTGCGTGCATCCCTCTATCAACAGGCCAATCAAACAAAGGAAATACTAGTCGCGTTGTCGCGGATTCATTGGAAAGCATGACTCAAGAAGGAAGACTTGCTATGGGAAAATTAAGTACAGTAAAAGAAATGTTCAAAGAAAGCGTCAGGAAGGACGACCTAAGGATCCAGTATCTTTAAATGACTTACAAATCTCAGGTGATTGGGCTATGACTGGTAGAGAAAATACTAAGCCTTTTCTTATTCACGATAGTGGCATTGAAGCCAGGAATCGAGTCATTGTGTTTGCTACAGAAGAATGTATGCAACATTTAGGTAAGTCCGATATTTGGTTTATGGATGGAACGAAAATATTACGACTTAACCTAACCAATCGTCATATATATATATATATATGCTGCAAACCCACAAGGAAAAAGAAAAAGAAAAACGATTATAAGGCTACCTAACGAAGGCTGGGGGCCCTGGTTTTGTCGCTGGGGGTTTTTTCGGTGGGTGTTTTGTCGCCGGGGGTTTTGTCGGTGTTTTTTTTTTCGTGTGGGGTTTTGTCGGATCTCCATTTAGCACACACACACACACACACACACATATATATATATATATATATATTATATATATATATATATATATATATTAGAGGTAAAATTTTAAATCTTGGCACTATTATTACACTGTAATCTGATTCTGAGGCTTGTGACGGCTTAGAAGGTATAAAACTCACACATTTTCCGGGCAACAAGTTATAAATTAAAACCATCAAATACTTCTTCAAAGTGACAAAAATTGTTTTCTTTACTTCTCTCTCACTTCCTTAATTCATTAGTGACCAGTTATGAAATTTTTAGTGAGAAACTCGCTCAAAAGTGTTCAATGTGGGGGAAACATATACATATATATATAAATATATATATATATATATATATATATATATATATATATATATATCGTTAATTAACCCTTTCTTGCATCGTGTTCAGCATACTAACCCTTTTAAATGACCTCGTATCCCTTCAGATACATTATTTCTTCCGAAATTTTTAATTTTAATTTAGAAAAAAAGGGATCACCTGAAGATCGGGCCCCAGTCTTCGTTAGTTAGCCTTATAAGGCTAACTAACGAAAATATCACGACTTAACCTAACCAATCGTTAGGTCTACTGTACGCCCTTGACGATTGGTTAAGTCGTGATATTTTCGTTAGAAGAAGGCTGGGGTCCCTGATCTTCAGGTGATCCAAAAAAAGAATGAAAGTTTATGCCAAACTTCAATAGATGGCTGTACTGTCAAAAATATCAGTTTGATGACAGTTTCAAAATGGATAGTGCTGGAAATGAAGGCCTATTTTTCTTTAATTTATCAGTTAAAATGTAAAATTAAACGCACTTACATACTATATGAATCATGCATATTATGAATATTAAACCGTATAACGAGCCATGTAAGATGCATTATCGGACATGTGTTTATATCGTGTTTAACTGGGGTCATATATATTTTGTTCAGTTTACTGGACAAAATGTTGAAGCACCTTACACGTGTATGGAATAAAAAAAATTAAAATTTGTTTCGTGGTATTTTTTACTGAAGTAAACATTTTGGTTATATATATATATATATATATATATACTATATATATATATATATATATACAACGCCATATTCAGGATTTTGTGGCCCTGGGATACTGAGGGGCCCCTGCATCATGCAATTATTCCTCAAAATTCCTCAATAAACTTTCATAGTCCGGGAGAAACCCTGATATATATATATATATATATATATATATATATATATATATATATATATATATATATATAACCATAAATGCCCATGTTAGTTAAACATTTGTGTAAATTTTCGTCCGTGAGCATTTTTACCCAGTAGGTCGAATAGGTTATACCTTTTATTTTCAAATTTTCAATCACTTTCGCTTGTGTTAAAGTATGGGGGGGGGGGGGGGGTTCTACAAGAAAGTTTAGAGAAGCGGCTTTTACCGTATACAATGGTTATTTTTTTTTCGCATTTTACCCGCGTTAGGATTTTAATAAAAAAAACTAAGTCAAATAAGTCGTCCTTTATGTTTTCTCACACTTTACGCACGCTTTGATTTGTTTTAGGTTATGTTACGCTAAGAAGTATACTCAACCTCAAAAAAAGTATGTCGTACAGGAAAATCCTACTTATTTACAAAGTTCGACCTGATAACCTAAGTGGTAAAGGAGGTGACTCACTTTTGGCGCTACTTGGGGATATATACATACAGGATGTTTTAGGAGGAAAAGTCAATACTTCGGAAGGTGATAGTATCAGTCATTGTGAGAAAAAAAGTTCATATGAACATGTGTCTAATTCTGAATGATTTCGGAGATAGAGCTGTTTGAATCTGATGCGCGCGCAGCTCTTCCTCCCCCTTCCCTCCCATATAATCTTGAACCATGTAAGCTGTAATGTAAGCATGTAACATAAGCCAATCGACAGCTGACTGTTGTGAGTGACATTGTTTGGTGTTTGAAGCAGTGTTAAGAATGCCACACACCTTTACACATACTGAATATGCAGATAAGGCGTATGTCTACGGTTTTTGCGATGGAAGTGCAATAGCTGCTGTTGCAGAATACCATCGACGGTTTCCGAACCGCAGAATTCCGGATCGAAGAGTGTTTACCAGTTTTCAACACATTGCGTGAGGTTGGTACACTTCCCAGCGCTCATGTTTCATCTGAACGTGAAGGTCAACAAGATGTGGATGAAGTGGAAAACATTCTTCAGTTGGTAGAGCGTAGTCCTACTACTAGCTCACGAAGAATTTCTACACGTCTCGGTATACCACACACAAGAGTATGGCGAACATTACGTGAGGAAGGCTTGCATCCATATCATGTACAGCGTGTACAACACCTTCGACCAGGAGACGCTGTCATGCGACTGGAATTTTGTCATTAGGTAAATGCTAATCGCCGATTGCTTCGATTAATACTGTTCACCGATGAAGCTACTTTCACCCGTGACGGTATCAACAACACTCGTAACTCTCATCGGTGGTCAGACGAAAATCCAAATGCCACTGTGGAATCAAATTATCAACATCGCTTCTCTGCCAATGTGTGGTGCGGTATCATCGATGATCAACTGTTTGGCCCTGTTACTTTAGAGAATCGTCTTACAGGACAAAGTTACCTAGAATTGCCAAGACTATTGGAGGATGTTCCTTTGGCTACACGCGCTGGTATGTACTTTCAGCATGACGGAGCTCCTCCACATTCTACCCGTCTGGTGATGCAATACCTAAATCAAACTTTCCCTGGTCGATGGATCGGCCGCGGTGGTCCCATTCAATGGCCACCAAGGTCTCCAGACCTCTCTCCGTTAGATTATTGTTTGTGGGGGTGGATGAAAAGTCAAGTTTACAAAAGAAAGGTGGATACACGAGACAAATTGCTCGCGCACATTTTGGATGCTGCTGCTGCGCGCATAAAGGAACGTCAAGATCAACTCAGACGAACAACACGCGATCTTCGCACACGAGTTGCAAAGTGCATTGAGGTTGACGGTGGGATTTTCGAAAACGTATTGTAAACTGTAACAAATTTGTCATTTCTGTATCTGATACCATTCAAAATGCCAATGTTTAAACATTAAATGTTAGAAACAGTAATTGGTTTCGCTTTCTTGATTACCATTAACAATGCTTTTGTATTTGTAGATTCAAACAGCTCTATCTCCGTAACCATTCAGAATTAGACACATGTTCATAAGAACTTTTTTTCTCACAATGACCGATACTATCACCTCCCGAAGTATTGACCTTTCCTCCTTAAACACTCTGTATATATGTATATGTATACATGTGTGTGTATATATACAGGGCGTCCCAAAAAAATGTATACACACTTTAAATAATTATAAAGGCAGTGTTTATTAAAATACATTTCATTTTCAAAATGTAATAGAATCTACAGACATTATTTAATTGTTTTGTCAACGCCTGTTTTCAAACTGACGTCCGTTCTGGTCCAGGCACTGCTGATAACGCGAAGCAATGGAATCGCAAACATCACGAAACATTTCGTTTGGTATTTGTGTGCATTCTCGTTCAATGGCTGCTCTCAATTCAGCGACTGTTGCAGGTTTTATAGCGTAGACTTTGTCTTTTAAGTATCCCCATAAAAAAAGTCTAGTGGTGTGAGGTCTGGTGAACGCGGAGGGTATTCTACGAAACCCCTTCGTCCAATCCACATCCACATCGTGCCAAGTACCACTCGCAATACTCCTCTCTTCGGTCCGGATCATCTTCATTAATAGCATGGACTAATCTTGGAATGTAACTTTTCCATTGACAGCGCTTCAAAATGCGTTGGACAGACGATTCTGAAATTCCTACCTCACGACTCGCTTGCCGCACAGATTTTCTTGGACTTTGGTGATACGTTTCCAGTACTCTTTCTTGCTTTGTGGGGCTTGTCGATGTCCGTGGTCTTCCGGAACGCTTCTTGTGGACATTCTGAACAGTTCCATCGGCTTCAAACTTATCTCTAATTCGAGTGATGGTAAGTCGCGTTGGTGGATCTGTTTGAAACTCCCTCCTAAACTGTCTTTGCACTTCAACTGCGTTTTCACACTTCCAGTAGCATTTTAGAATGAATTTCCTTTGTTCAAAGCTTAGTCTGACTGCCATTATTAATTCTAATGGGTTTAACTTGGAAAGAAAGAAACATCAATTGAGCTATCAGCTGTTAAAGTGTGTATACATTTTTTTGGGACGCCCTGTATATGTGCCACGACCAAAAGTATTTGAACGAACTTCCCTCTGACATTACCCAAAGTTTCCGATGTAAATTGCTTTATAGAATTTTCTGTATAGTTTTGACAGATGACATGAGCATAGCAATTTTTGATAAGTTAAGCTCCTTTCGATCGCCCGGAGACTCACGGGATTTAAATCTGGGTGCAACTGTCAAGCAACGAGCTGAAGTAGCTCTCTGCAATATTCAAAGAAGTCAAGACCGAAATTCAGGAGGACCTTCCGTCAGAATGCTCAAAGGGGATTTGGAAAGCATCGAGGTCAAGATCTCCGAGGTTCACGATGTCTTTTTTTTTATTTTGAAAAGACTGTGTGATGTGTACAATGCATGTATGTGTAGTGAAGAATAGAGGGAGAAGTGTGTGTTTGAGAGCATGCTGGACTGCTCACAGGGTAGATGAGAGGTTAGTCAGGGTTTTCTTTCTAAATATTTTTTTTAATACTCCAAAACCGGTAGAGAATTCCGTTACACCCCTTAATCTATTGGCACATGGATCAGAAATGATGGGGGTTTGAAAGCGTCAAGAGAGTTGGATGTAAGATTGCGGACACCTCAAAATTCTGCAAGTCATTTGTAACAAATATGTACGAAAGTGGAAGACCGTGTTATATGCTAGTGTGGAGCCCAGACCAAGTACAGTAGGTCAAAAACTATGACAAGCTGTGAACGGCGAACACTGAAACGTGTGGTGAGGAAAGACAGGTTGTGGAGGTCAATGAGCATACGAGTCTTTCGGCAAGTATATCTACTGTACTGGAACTGCAGACAAAATAATTCTAAGGAAAGCGTCCCACAAGGCATCACAACACTGAATACAAAGTGACGACTACAATGGTGAAAAAACTTATCAAAACTGGAGCATAGAACAGTGAGAACAGTGTAAAACCATCCTGTGGAGTAACAATTCCCGCTATACATTGTTTGCATCCGATGAGAGAGTTTGGGTCTGGCAGCAGTTCGAAAAACGCTTCGATCTCCAGTAAACTGTTAAGTACGGAGGTGGAAATGTGATGGTTTGGGCATGTTTCTCACGCTCTGAACTAGAGTCATTAGCATTTGAGAAGAGTACAATGACTGTCAGAGCGTATTGTGACATTTTAGACAACAGTGCACTGCCTCTTGTCACAAAGGTCGAATAACGCTGACAACATGACATGGACTGCTCAGAGCCCCAATCCGGTAAGACGTCGCTGAGATGAACTAGACCGGAATATCGTGAACAGACCGCAGAAATCAACATCTCTCGCCGGATTGGAAAATGCACTGCGGGAGCAGTGGCGCAATAAATATCTTTTTTGAAACCGATCAAAAAGAGGTGGACAATGTTCTTGAGATGACTGAAGCTGTCATCGAGGACAAGGATAAGACTGCACCCTATTAAGTATATTTTATTTTTACATATTTTTTAATAAATAAATAAATTATATATATACACGGTGGCGCAAAAGTCGCGCATCATAGGAATTTTCAGTGTTGACTATAATGTATTTTTTTCTTTTAGGTGAGCTTGGTTTTAATGTATGGAATACCAGGTACAACAAATCGATGAATCGGTACAGAATTTAAATATATAAAATAAAACTTGTCGAGTATCTGAAGTCACAAAACCGGATATTCGGGCTTAAAATATCGAATATTCAGTGTGAAAATACCGATTATACATGTTATGGAAAAACAACGTGCTTAATGTAATTGTAAACTGTAGACTTTTCATGCCTCAATTTAGATAACATCCTATCTGTTTCCCCTTAATTAATTACCGATTGATTCACTACGCACGGACGTGGGCATTTTTTGTGCGTTCAACTATGTACGGTGATGACTGATGAACGTTTTGAGGCTGTTAAAATTTCGCGACAGATTTTGAGTGTACGCCATACTGTAGTTTCTAATCCTTGTAATAATTAGTGCTTACTCAAATCCTCATAAGATTTGTGACAGCTTCTTAATGATGTCTATATTTAATGTTTGTAATTAATTCAGTCTACTGTTTTTCATGAATAAAATTCATGTGATTGTTGGGGATAATGCTCCAAACACGGTGGTGTGTATCCTAAAAACTGGATTTCAATCGGATTCATGTTTTATACATACATCGCAATATTGTATTGGAGATTCAATTTAGCACAAAAATCAGTTAACGATATTCTTACAATATGCAGAAGTATTGCCAGTCATTTCTACCAGTCGTCATCAACAATGACAAAACCGCATCCTTTACAGGAATAATTGACAGTACCAAAGCATAAACTGATGCAAGATGTTGTAACATGATGAAATAGCAATTACTACATGTTGGACAGAATGTTAGAACAAAAAAAAATAAATAAATAAGGCTATTACTGCGTTCACAGCTGATAGCACAACTTTCCAAATATTGAGTCCTGATCAGTGGAACATCATTGAAAAACTATTGCATGAATTAAAACTATTTGAGAATATTACAAAGGAACGTAGCTAAAGGAAATTAAGAACTGCGGATATTTTTCCAGCATAACTTGCTATGAAGCTATTCTTAGAAAAGGCCTTGGGTAGTACTTCTCCTAGTAACAGAGGTAATTATGTTAGTACGAGTATTATTACCATGAATGAAGGGTTAATAAATCCGTGAAAAAAGGTTAGACATCTTTTTGATTAAGAAAATGTTTTGTTTCAACCGTCTTAGATCCTGGATTCAAGATACAGTTTCAGAGATTGATGTAGGCGTCTTAAGGCAGTGGATAGAAGAGTTGATGGAGGAAAAGAATCATGAAAAGTTGAATTCAGATTCAGGAACAGATGCATCAGTCGATCATGAAGCGGGTGGCAAGAGTTCATTTGAACATCATAGATTGCTCTGATGAATTAGCAGCAGTTTCAGTAGGATTAAAATCAGTAGACGAGAGAAAACAAATTGTTACTGAAAGAGAAAATTTATCAGCAACTTCTATGGAGAAAAACCGTGAAGCTAAAAGAAAGCCGAAATCTTCCCATATCTAGGAAGTAGATAACTCTATAAACTTGCCACTAGTGGGAAGACTTGAAGACCGTTTTGTATGAGGGAGAAACACGAAGGACAACAATTTTATAATTTTGAGAGTTAACATCTTTCCATTCTACCTTCGTCAGTAGAGTGTGAACATTTATAGCACAGAAGGAAACATATACGATCTCTGCAACAACAGATTAACACCCGATAATCGACAAAAAATCATAGTCATTCAATATAATTTAAGAGCATGTAAATTTGAATCCTAGTAACAAGTGAAAAACTAATAATTCTATGATAAATAGTGTGAATATGCCAACTCGTAAGATATAATAATCCCCCGATTGCTTAAAAATACATATTACGTGTTAAAATGTTCAAATAATAACTGAATAACAGAATGGGACCATTAATCGCAGCCGTTTCACCGCCGCCAGTTCATCGCCAGACCCTTTTCATCGCCGGCCGATTCATCGCCGGTTTATATATTATTATACTTATATATTTATATATTATTACTATATATTTAAATATTTATATATTTAATTTCACAATTCGTATTACTCGTACAATTCGTATACACAGTAATATCGTGTTACTGTATATTTAAATATTAAATATACCTTAATATACCTTAATATACCTTAATAATTAGGTTATTTTCAGTATATAAGCAGCGCCGTAAATTCAGTATATAAGCTGCGCTTCTTGCGACTGGTTGACCTGCCCCGATGGCAGAGCAGATTTTGACCAAAAGATGAAACGAAAAGTTTTCCCATAATGAGTATTTATATATTTTGGACAAAGTGAGTAAAAGTGACGGTGATGTAAAGTTTTGGCGGTGTGAACAAATGGGACGTTGCAAAGGAAGAATTCATGCCAGGACCGGTGAAGTTGTGAAAGAAATAAATGCTCATTCTCATGCTGCTTCAGCGGTAAACATTGAAGCGGAAACAATAAAGACAAAAATAAGACGTCGTGTGGAAGAAACTGTGGAAGGGCCAACTGTACTTATTAATGAGTGCGTAACAAATTTGTCTCAAGCTGCTCAAGCGTCAATCCCAAATACTTCAGCCATGAGGAAAATAATTAGGCGAAAACGTAATAAAATAAACGCTGCACCCCCCAATTCCGTAGACCTTCAGCAATTAATATTACCAGATAGTTATAAAACATATGTACCTCAAGTAGGAGTAGAAGAAAACTTTTTATTAGGCGACAGTGGCGCAGAACCAGACAGAATTTTGATTTTTGGGAGAGAAAGTTGGCCGCAACATTTAGCTACATCAAATACGTGGTACGCTGATGGTACATTTAATATAGCTCCCACTTTATTTTCACAAATTTATATTGTTATGTCAAAGAATCATGGCGGAGTACACCCTATATTTTATGCCCTTTTGACAAATAAACAGCGTGCCACATATACACGAATGTTTGAAATGGTAAAAAACATTGAGACCTAATTTAAAACCACAATCAATTAACTGCGATTATGAACAAGCAGCTTTTATTGCCATGAAAGATTGCTTTCCGGAAGTGGAGACTAAAGGTTGCTTCTTTCATTTGGCACAATGAAATGCATTAGCTGCAATGGGAGCTACCCACTCGTCCAATAATGATGCAGATTTTGCGTTAAAAGCTAAAATGATTATTGCTTTAGCATTTGTGTCGATTGCTGATATAGACGATTATGTTGATGCACTGGCTAATGATTTGCCGATAGAACTTCAACTCCCGTTAAATTGGTTTGAGGATAATTATATAGGCCACCTAAATAGACGAGGAAATGATAGACGTCCTCCATCGTTTCCCACGGAAATGTGAAATTTGTATCATCGAACACTGAATGGAGAGGATCTCACCAACAACCATGCAGAAGCAGCCCATCGACGGCTTCATGCTGAATTGGGAATGCACCATCCAACCATTTGGAAACTTATACTTATAGATGGATTACGTAAAGTACAGAAAGGTCGCGATACCTATTATGAACAACTTGTTGCCGGCCGTTCTCCACCAGTGAAATTGAAAAAAATATCGTGATGATGAGCGTATTATAAGAATTGTTATTGATTATGGCAACAAAGATCCTTTAGAATATTTACGCGGTCTGGCTCACAACTATCAAATGACGCAATATTTTTTACAAAACATGTCTTGTGAACTATTTTAGTCGTTTTATATGTTTTAATAAAGTGACTTATTGAAATTTTGATTTTTTTTACTACAAATTTTGGCGATCAAACGGCCGGCGATGAAGCGGCCGGCGATGAAGCGGCCGGCAATGAACCGGCGGCGATGAACCGGCAGCGATGAATCGTACTAGACCGCTGAATAACGCATTAGCGAGCAATCAACGACATATTCAGATAAAAATGTTTTGTTTTGACTGCTTGTCACTAAATACAAAATCAAACAAATGCCAATGTTCTGTATACCTACACGGTTGTGATGTTTCGTTTGAACTATTTAATGTTTTATACCTTACGATTTACCTAATATATTCTTTCTGAATAAAGGCTATTTTTGTTTTTGTTTAATGAAACTTTCAAACCCTTAGGAAATAAAAGTAAAATTCACTCCTTCCAACTGATGCAAAATTATGTAGCAAAGTATCTCTATTTTGGTATTATAAAACACTAAATAAAAATTTCCAACCCTTATAATTTAACTTCAATTCAACCCTTCCACTTGATACAAATGTATCAAACTTCATAATTTTATTTTTACACCCATTTAATAAAATAACCAGCAAAATCTGGTAAATAAAAACTTGAATAAAGTTTATATTTGGCAAAAATGTCGAATACTGAATAGTTGCTGAATATTCGGTGCATCCCTTCATATATATATATATATATATATATATATATATATATATATATATATATATATGTGTGTGTGTGTGTGTGTGTGTGTGTGTGTGTATACAGGGTGTTTCAGGAGGAAAGGTCAATACTTCGGGAGGTGATAGTATCGGTCATTGTGAGAAAAAAAGTTCATATGAACATGTATCTAATTCTGAATGGTTACGGAGATAAAGCTGTTTGAATCTGATGCGCGCGCAGCTCTTCCTCCCGCTTCCCACCGCTTTAACCTTGAACCATGTAAGCTGTAATGTAAGCATGTAACATAAGCCAATCGATAGCTGACTGTTGTGACTGATACCATTCAAAATGCCAATTTTAAACATTAAATGTTAGAAAAGTAATTGGTTTTCTCTTTCTTGATTACCATTAACAATGCTTTTGTATTTGTAGATTCAACGGCTCTATCTCCGTAACCATTCAGAATTAGACACATGTTCATATGAACTTTTTTTCTCACAATGACCGATACTATCACCTCCCGAAGTATTGACCTTTCCTCCTGAAACACCCTGTATATTAGTCTACAGTCGTGGACAAAGTTTGAAATCGAATGAAGTTTAAAGGAAAGGACATGGCGAGATTTTTGGCATAATTCCAGGGCCATTTCGAACCATAAAATTATTTATAATGCTGAACAAAGATGTTCGTGGGATTATGGCATCTTTTCAAAGACCTTCACCTTCAAATGTTTCCACAGGTTATCAATCGGATTGAGGTCAGGAGAGTTAACAGGCCATTACAAAATTGAAATGTATTTTTTTTTTATAAATCATTCTTTCACAATTTTAGCTCTGCGGCAAGGTGCACTATCCTGATGAAACCCGGAATATCCGCTATCCTGCATTGTTCTCGGATAAGTAGACACGGGAATTTATGATCGTGTAATTTGGGCAAAACAAACGAGTTCCTCTGTGTTCAGGGAGCCAAAATATCCTCAAAACGTGACCTGTGTTTCATAGTGGCGGTACAGTATTTGGAGTCGTATCGTTGATTGGGTGGACGCCGAACGTACAGCTGATCCTCCCAAAATTGCGTGATTTGCTCTTAACGCTGAACAAAACCTTGGCCGATTCATCATATTTTCTTCGCAAAAACGCAGAAATTTTGTATCTTGTTTTCATTTAGAAGTATTTTGACTATTCTTGCGACTAAATTACGCTATTCTAATACCTCCGTTGATTGATTTTTCTACTAACTGGGGTAAGGGACTCTTCCTGCATCTGGGTACTGATGTAAAGAGGCTGAGCTTTGCCTTCCTTCTGATCTCAGTATCACTACGTCCATTCGTGGTTTGCCAAGTCTTGTTTTTGGCTTGTCATCTTCATTCTCGAATATCCTCTTTTTGGCTGATTAAGATATTTGAAGTTGAGAGGCTACCCTTTTTTTAATACTTTCACTCAGCCTTTCTTCTCTGGAAAAATTTCCAGTTTTGTGCCTATTTTTAGCCAGTGCAAATTAGGAAATCATTAGGTGATGCACAAGAGTTAAAGGAATAATTATGAATTTAGAGCATTTTCTCGACCTAAACCGGCAAAGGTAATGTTAAAACCGTTGTGGTACCAAGAGAAAACTAATTATTAATGTAAATTGTGATTGCATTTGATTAAACTACAATAAATGAGAGTATTTGATTAAAGTACTGATATTTGGAGAAATACATAAAATTAATTATTAAACAAAAATATAAAACAAGTGCATTTTATGTAGAATGAAATATATGAGCTTTGTATTATAGATTATTATTTACAAAATGTCCAAAGAAGAACTATGTCGGAACGCCATCAGTGGCCCCGCCTAAATTTGTGACTTTGATCTTTGGTGCAAGAATGTGATTCTTGCTCGCGACACACCATCTAGTGAGGATCCATATGCGTGTGAATTTTCATCAATTTATATTGAGTGGTTCAAGAGTTATGTCGTAGACCTTCAATTAACCTTTGATTTCTATTTGCGACATGGTGCTGGTGTTCGTCTTCAAAAAGCTGAATTTTTGTTTCACCACAAAATAGCCTCAATCGCCTTGGAGTCATTCAGATGCCTTTTAGAAAAATCGCGTCTCTGTTTTTTGTTGTTAAATCAGAAGACCTCTTCCGCAGAACTCTGCCATAGACATAAAATTCATGCAGCTGACATCGAATGGTAGTCTTGGCCATGTATCCTAATGATGCTAGTTTGTTTAAAATCCTCAATCGTTGTCCTCGGGTCTGAATTAGCTTTCTGAACACATTACATGACCAAAATCAAATTCCATAATATCGATGTTGGACCTTATGCAAGTCGGTCTTATCTCAGATCGACTTCATGCACGTATAAGAATTTCAAATGAAACTGAAAAGTTTGTTCAATATTTTAACTGAAAGTGAGTAACCCATACATTTCAGATTTTCAACGAAAATTACAAACCTAACCGGGCGTAAGGTAATCTAACCCGACCTATTTTAAACTAACTTCACGTGAACTTAAGACAAGCATAAAGTCGAGCTTTTCGATATTATGCAAGTTCAGAAATTTTGGAGTTTACATAATGCGTGTCGACGTTCTGCATCTCGACATTGTTCCGCCACCTCTTCTGAACCACTTTTTTGATAGTACGTTTGGGTAAAACTTTCTTGCGTCATCTTTCTGGTGAAGTAACAGTCGCCTCACTAACCTTGAACTTCATGATGATGGATGCTGTGGTCGAAGCTGGGATGCTCATCATCTTGATTATTTTTTTATAGCCGTCACCAGACTTCTGGAGGTTGATAACTTTTTGCAAAACATTTTTGGACAATGCTCCGATTTTCCCATGATGACGAATGGTAGACTGGCATTGCTTCTGTGCGAAGTCTCCTTTTATACCGAATGGCATTCCAAGTCACTTCTAGAAGATTCCATAAACTTCCTGAGGTTTCATGGAACTAGATGGCGAAAACATGACGCAGAATTACATTTATGGTATTTAAATTCGACATATTTACAGGGTGTGAATAAATTTGAACATCGTGTATTTGGAGATAAGTGTAATTATTTTTGGAAGGGATGTCAAAAATACATTTTTCATACTGTGATGTATATCATTAAGTATTGAATGTAAACCTTTATTTTCTTTGCCAAATCAACTTTGGGGTTTATTTTATGAAGGGCATGAATATATTATTATTATATATATATATATATATATATATATATATATATATATATATATAGAGAGAGAGAGAGAGAGAGAGTCATAAATGTCCAAGTTGGCCGAACATTTGTGTAAATTTTCGTTCTGACCATTTTTTAACCAATAGGTCAAACTGGTCTTTTATTTTCAAATATTTAATCACTTTCGCTTATGTTAAAGTAGAGGGGGGTGGGAGTTCTATAAGAAAGTTTAGAGAAAACGTTTTTTTATTGCACATAATGATTATTATTTTTCGAACTTCGCCCGCGTTAGCATTTTAATTAAAAAAACTCGAGGCCAAATAAGTCGTCCTTTATGCATCCTCAGCTTTTACACACTATCTGATTTGCTTTAGGTCATGTTACACTAGATTAGTTTAGGTTAAGTTAACCTGAGTTAACCTAAACTACGTAAGCTAACCTCAAAAAAGTAGGTCGTACAAGAAAGTGTGACTTATTTACAAAGTTCGACCTAGCTGGTAAAAAAGGTGGCTTACTATTGGCGCTACTTGGGGATTTAGGTATGCGCCTCGGTGGTGTAGTAGTTAACATTGCTGATTATAAATCTACCGGCTACCGCGGGTGGCCTAGTAGTTAAGACGCTGCGCTGCTGATCAGGAGGTCGTGAAATCGAGTCTGGGCAAAGACTTTGTAATTTCTGACCACCAGTGGTGAGTCGTGGTTCGGATTCTTAAGCTGTAGGTTTAAGGTAGAGCAACAAGCTTGACCTTCGTCAGAATGAACAATTCGGGCGGAAGCAAAAACCAAGGTTAACGAAGGTGTGTATATATATTATGTACTGCAAGTGCTGTGCTAACAAAAAAAAAAAACGAGTTCATTAAATGTCCGCTAAACTCCATATTTTGCTTCACACAAACTTCACAAGAACTGCAAACGCCATGTACAAAACTAATTTGCATCCTTATTCAGCAAGACGCTTTTAATGGGAGGTAATCCTTTAAAATGGACCCAATTTTCTTACAAAAAAATATTAAAAAAGGAACGGAATTAAACTGAACTTCGTGTGTGTGTGTGTATATATATATATATATATTGCATTCATTTTTGGTATTTAATACACGAGAGTACGTATCTTAAATACTCACAGTGTCAAGTTGAGCATGTTTTATTTTTAATTTAGTGCATTTTTAGTTGAAACCTTCTGAAAGTTATCACTTGGCACTAGTATCATGACACTTGTATATTTGCACCCAAATACCAACCACAGTGCCATGCGTTCTTTTATAATGTGTTTACAACATTTATATATAAATAAATAAATAAATAAATAAATAAATAAATAAATATATATAATATATATATATATATATATATAAATTGTAGAGAAACGGGTGCTCTTAAGGAACCGGCATTCAAAAATAAAAAGGATGATCAACATCCACGTCAACATTATGAAGGTCAGAAGTTTAGGAGATCAAATTCCCAGCATCAGTGGCTAAGACTAATAATAGGTAAAAACACACTACAAAACTGGTGAAAGACTAGTTAGACAGGTACAAAATTAATTTAATTTAAAAAATACTTAGAATAGTACTCCAGCAAGAATAAAATTACAATGACAACCATAATCTTAAGTTCAATAAAGTTTAATATTTAGAAAAAATTAAAAAAAACTAAAGCAGAGTGTGTGGTGTGTGTGTGTGTGTATATATATTTTAACTTACTATGTTTAATTTGTACGCAGAACTATAGTCATTTAACTTCGGCTTTTGCCTATATACTGTGTGTGTATGTATGTATGTATATATATATATATATATATATATATATATATATATATATATATATATATATATATATATATATATTACGCATAATCGGTGAAATTGAGTATTTCAGGAAATCGGCAAATCATTTGACAATTTCATGAAATAAGCAAAGTTTTTGCTTATTTTATGAAATACACAATTTTCAAATTGCCTTTCTTCTCTTTGCTTCATTACTTAATTTGACCTTAAAAGACACCGTCTTCACGTTTGATAATAGATTCTATAAACAAATAGATAGCGAACTTTTGCAAACACCTTCCTTTGCTTTCATGAGGCTCGCTGGTTTGATGACCGACCCATTTCCTTCGAATCAGTATTCTACCGTAGATATGTGGATGACACCTTTTTGTTATTCCCGCACCCTTCTCAAGTTGATCAATTCTTGATTTATCTAAATTCTAAACATCCCAGCATTAAATTCACTAAAATGGAGTAGAATGTTAACTTTCTTGGACATCATTATTCATGGAACCAATAATAATTTTAAAATTTCCCTATATCGTAAGAAAACTTTCACCAGTCTACATACATATTTTTTAAGTTATGTTTCTTTTGGGTTTAAGGTTAATTCCATTAATACCCTTTTTGACTGGGGATTCAAGGTTTGGTCCGATTACTTTTATTTTCATTCTGAGATGTGTTTTTTAATTGATTTTAATTCTTATCCAAAGGACTTGATTATGAAGCATATTCGAAACTATTCAAATCATTATTTTAAACCCCAACTCCTCGTTCCCACCACTGTTCAAAAAGACAAAAGATATACAGGATGTCCACATTGAAACGTAACAACTTTAAAGCATCATAATTATATATGTATGAATGTGTGAATGTTGAAACTTGCACAGATACCACATCATATACCTAAGTTTCTGTCTCTTGTGTTTCAGATTGAATGTGTGAATGCTGAAGCTGAAGGAGCGCATCACGGCGGCGGTGGCCTCCGTCACACGTGGCCATGTTAGACAATGTATGGAGGGAAGTGGAGTACCGTTGTGACATAGTTCGTGCTACGAATGGTGCGCATATCGAATGTGTACCCTAATCATATCGGCTATGAGTTGTGCGCATATTAATCTGTTCACATTATTCAATAAAAATATATGGCGCCTCAAAGTTGTTACCTTTTAATGTGGACACCCTAGTATGTCGACGTCATTTTATGGCTACTTAAGCCAAAGGATCAAAAAAGACCTAAAACGTTTACTCGCTCAGTTTTATCCACAAATTGATTTTAAATTTATATTTACAAATAATTTTAGCTGGTGTAATGGTTAACATATCTGACTGGCAATCGGATGATCCCGGGTTCGATTCCTGGGAGGTGCCTCAATTTTCATCGCTCGTTTTCTCCTCTCCTCTTGTGCAGACACTCTTCTAAAAAGCGTCGTTCTTTGCATTATATATACACACTGTGTGTCGTTTGCAGTTAAAATGTGTGTGTGTGTGTGTGTGTGTGTGTGTGTGTATATATATATATATATCATATATATATGAGCTCCTTCCACATTCTTAAACGCAATAAAAGATCTGAAGTGTTTTTCATATTTGGAAATGAAAATATAATATTCTTTTATATATATATAAGAAAAGGAACTATGAGGAAAAAATCCTTTTTATCAGGATCATAACTCACTACTCCAATCTAGGATTTACACATAATACACAAGCAGATACAAAACACTGCAATATATATACGAGAGAGAGAGAGAGAGAGAGAGAGAGAGAGAGAGAGAGAGAGAGAGAGAGAGAGAGAGAGAGAGAGAGAGAGAGAGAGAGATACAAGGACAAGAAGTATCTCAAAAACCTTGTGGCCCATACCGAGGAGGTACCAATGGCAACGGGTGCCAGGGAAAACATTATACACCCTCAAATAGTGTGCAAGATTCGGTCTAACCTTTTCTTGAACTGATCCACAGAGGAGCTGTTCACAACTTCTGAAGGTAGCCTGTTTCACGTGTCACAGATCTTATACGTAAAGTAATTCCCACACACATAGTTCTAAACCATTTCAAATCCAACTTCCAACCATTGTTGCGAGTTGGGTTATCATTTAAACTAAACATGCTTCTAAAATCGACATTGTTGAACCCGCATAAGAACTTGAAAACCTCGATCAGTTGACCGCGCAGCATCCGAGTTTCCAGCGAAAACAAATTCAGGGCGCGTAAGCGTCGATTGTGGGCCATATGCGTAACGGAAGGGATTAACTTTGTGGACCTCGCCTGGACTCGCTTCAGCCTCTCAATATCTTTCCAGAGGGTGGGCGACCACAACTGCACAGCATACTCCAGGTGCGGCCGAACCAGGGACTTGTACAGAGAGAGCACAATCTCCTTGTTCCGAAACCGAAATTGCCTCCTCATATAACCCAACAGCTTCTGGGCTTTCTTTTCCACCTCTACGCACTGTTTGGCAAACTTAAGGGCGCTGCTAATTAGCACACTCAAGTCCTTTTCCAAATCAGTGGCCTCGATGTTACTCCCCAACATCGAGTAGTCCGACTTGGGATTGGTGTAGCCAATGTGCATCACCTTGCATTTACCGAAGTTAAACGGCATTTGCCATTTTTCGGAGCACTCTCCTATCCTACGCAGGTCCACACGCAGTTGCTCGATCGCTTCGGGCGTCCCAACATTGGCCCCAAGCTTCGTGTCATCAGCGAATTTGGCGATCCTACTGACGATGCCAGCGTCGATATCATTTATGTAAATGATAAACAACAGTGGCCCCAAAACGGAACCCTGAGGAAACCCGCTAGTGACCGAGGCCCAACCCGAGCTAGCCCCTTTAATTACAACCCTCTGCCGCCCATTCTTCAGCCAGTTTCCAATCCAGCTACCTACTTCCCCACCGATATCCAGCGCGCACTTTGGCCATTAGCCGGCGGTGAGGTACCTTATCAGAGAGAGAGAGAGAGAGAGAGATCCATCTGTAAATAAAAACATCGGCATATTCGTAGCGGTTTACAAAATGTAAGTGATCAAAATATCACTGTAAAATTCAACTAATTTATACACAATTGTTATGTACGACAATATCCCATAAATTCCTTCACACATTTTGATGTACACAAATATTTTCTTAATGTGTGCATCGAGTAGAGAGAATTATTTATTGTGATATTGAGTTTTCTCCCACGACATTTCGTAGGCAGGAAATGACGTTTCAAACTTAATCTCGGTGGGAAAGGTGCATTTTTATCTGTACTTACAACTTCACTTTATTCAATATCATGTGCACGTACGCACGCGCATGCACACATGTGCGCACCTTCGCGTAAGGAAGGTGCCGACGTTTTCAAATCCATATATCGAAAAAAACTAATTAACCAAACCTAATTCAACCTAACCTAACCTAACCTTAATGCCATCGAACAGGGAAGGGGGTTGATAATTATTTCGGGCACAAATGAGAGCTCGAACAGTGTTTTCTGTTAAATCACCAAATAGTAAGAACCAATCCTTAAATAACCTAACCTAGCTTAACCTAACCCAAACAGGACTAACACATTTTTTTTTTAACAATAAATATATTTCTAGATTTTTTATATAAATTTTTTAATGTTTCGAGGTATCAAAAATGTTATCTCACAAAAAGAATTACTCCACAACATCTGTGAATTATCACACACTCGATCTCACTTATGCCTAATAGTTGCCAAAGCACAAAAAAATTTGTATAAACATTACTGGAGGATGTTAACAGCTGTGTTCAACGTTTGATTATAATATACTGTGTGTATATAATGTTAAACACAAAAAAACACTTTTTTCTACGTGAAGGTCAAAATATGAAAATAAAAACACTCTAATAGACAGAGTTTATTTTCCACTCTGTCTATTAGAGTGGGTTTTTATTTTCAAATGTTAAACACAATAAACGTGTAAAACCCACATATATGGCCCTTTGGTGGGAGTTGCATTCTCAATAAGAAAAAATTTGTCAAAATATATAAGATTTTTAACAAGTGATAATGTAAGGATTGTAAGGTTGTTAGGAATTAAATTATAAGTGAATAAGTGAACAATGATTGCATATTAATTGTAACCTGCTATTTACCATACAACAACGGCATTAATCTAGATGAATACATTGATTTATTGTAGAGAATTAAGTTACTGTCAGATAATCCCAAATATTCTCAATTTCTCATTCTATAATAATGGGAAACTTTGATGCGCACGTGAACTCTGAATATTTTGTAGAATTGCGTAGCATGTGCGATGCTAAATTAAGTATAAGTAATGTGGAAGTATTAGGTGTAACTAGTGGTAATTTTACGTATGTTAGTGATACGAGTGGTACCACCAGGTGGATTGATCTTTGTCTCACTAATAATAATCTAAAGGATCGAATTGCTATTGCTCATATTCTGTATGATTTCCTTCGTTCTAATCATAAACCGTTAGAATTGTTAATTAATTTTACTAACTTATGTGAAACACGACATAAAAAGAATTCAATAGGTAAGAATAATCGCGTTGATTGGTCGAATGTTAATATGCAACAGAGAATAGAATATAAAGACAGACCAGGCCAACCTCTTTAATAATTAATTTAGAAATTTTGCATCTTGCCTATAGTAATCTTTGTTCAGATGATTCTCACTGTAAACTCATAGACAAGTATTATAATAATATATTATTCCTGTTAAAAGAACTATTATACTAAGATTATTCCTGGATAGCATGATTTTATTCCATCCAGGAATAAAATCATTAAAAAAAATGACGCCTACGATTCATGGTGCCTTCATGGTAGACCCTGATTGGGACCAGTTTACATGAATATGTGTAAAAGTAGGGGTCAGTATAAAGCAGCCATAAAGCGGTGTAAACAGAAAGAAGATTCTATTCGAGCATCAGAAGCCTGAGGCAAACTTAAATAATGATACAAATTTTTGGAAATTCGTTAAGAATGAAACGGTGTCAAAAATGCCCTCCCATCAACAATTGATGGTGTCGGGGGAGGAAGAAAAACCACTATTCAAACATTCTTAATAGTGTGAATGGGGCTAATCTTAAGATAGGCTGCAGCGAAAGCCCCCTGAGAGGGCCAAGGGAAAATACTTTCATATCAGTTTCTGAAGTTAAGAGTCTAATTAAAGAGTTAAAGAGTAGTTCTGCTTCTGGGGTAGTTACATAGTTAATCCTTGCATAGTTTATGAGGGTATGTATCTTGCCCCTTGTCAAAAATAAGTATGGAGACATTCTATCCAGCAATAATTACAGGCCTACTGCTGTCACCTACTGCTTCTCGAAACTACTAGTGAAACACTTGTTACACTGATTAAATATGATTACTTATGGACATCTAATCAGTTTGGTTTTGAAAGGTCCTACTCAACTGATCTGTGTTTCTATGTATTGAAGGAAACTTTTTAAATCAGGGCTGGCAGGTCGGACCCGGACCCAGACCCGGGTTTAACCCGAAAGTGAGATAAGACCCGGACCCGATAATGAATTAGAAAAAAGACCCGGACCCGGACCTGAAAGTGAATTTTAAAACTGACCCAAACCCAGACCCGACCCGAAAGTGAAGGACCCGCACAGCCGGGTTTTTAGTTTACAAAATTTATGTGTGCGCCTTTAGATTTGGCAACAATGTATTGAATTATCACTCCACCCTCCAAATGACTCACTGGAAGTGGAGAGTTAACAGTGACGGAAGAATAGCCTAATCCTAATATATTTTATTGTTTGTGAGTTGTGTACTGTGTACATTGGTTGGTCTCCAGTGCTTCGTTTGCTGTTTATTTGAATTTGCAATGCCTTTATAAGGTCTTTTTTCGGTGGGGAGTGGTAGCAAAAATACTAGCCTTACAAATGAATATTTTAAATATAATAATATTGATAAAAATCTCCATGCCAAATTAAAAAGTGTGGAAAAGTGTATAGTGGCAATCATGTGACAAACCTAAAGCGGCACCTAAAATCGTGTCACCCAGACATATATCGTAAAGTTGAGGATCATGATAAAAACCTACCTAGCACTAACAGTACTTCGAAAACTCAAATACAAGCCAAGGGAATGAATGTAGGCTAAACTAGTGTCAAAATTTTTTTTAAACAAATTAAAGTTGGAGTTCACCCGCAACTTCATAAGAAAACTTTAGAAAATGGCCTTATTTCGTGGGTGACAATAGACTGGCGGCCTTTAGCATTGTAGAAGATATTGGATTTAAAATTTTGGTTGAACCATTTCTATCTGCAATGAATATAAACATGAACAGAAAAAAATCTTGCTACTTTGACTCTCGATAGAGCAATAGCTGAAAAAATAAGTTAAAAATATTTCTTAAAAAAAAAAATGTTTCATTTAAAAGTAGATTGTTGCAGCCGCTTAGATAGAGGATTTTTAGATATTCAAGCCCAATATGAGTTTGAAAACAAAATTGAAGTGAAAACATTGGCTCTCAAGGAACTTCACTGCTCGCATACAGATAAAAATTATTTACACTTCACACAAAAAATTATTTTACATTTCACACAAATATACAGGGTGTCCCAGAATTAACTATCTATTTCAATGAAATCGGACAAATTTTTTAAAAACACACTTTTATTTATGTTTATCAGGTTTAATGTGTGTTAAAAATGTATAAATTTCTAAATTTTTTTCATAATTTTATTTTCATAATTTTTTCATTATCTGGTCCATTGAAAGACCGTCTGAAGTCATAGAATGGCAAAGAGACTCTCCAAAAGTTAACGTGTGGCTTGGAATGACCAAATCCAAAATTTATGGTGCTCCATCTTGTTGAAACACAACATTATCAAGAATGCCATCATCAAGAAGCTGTGGTTCGAGAAACTGCTGAAGCATATCAAGGTAGACGGTACCTGTTACAGTTGCTTCCGCAAAGAAGAATGGGCCATAAATTTTGGATTTGGTCATTCCAAGCCACACGTTAACTTTTGGAGAGTCTCTTTGCCATTCTATGACTTCAGACGGTCTTTCATTGGACCAGATAATGAAAAAATTATGAAAATAAAATTATGAAAAAAATTTAGAAATTTATACATTTTTAACACATATTAAACATAATAAACATAAATAAAAGTGTGTTTTTAAAAAATTTGTCCGATTTCGTTGAAATAGATAGTTAATTCTGGGACACCCTGTATATATATATATATATATATATATATATATATATACGGTATATATCGTACAATATTACAGTATATGTAAAAGAATGTTACTTTAAATCTAAATCAGTAATAAATAATTAATTTCATAGGCGATGTTTTGAAACAAACCATTCAGTCTGCGTTAACCGAGTACGACTTGGGGATCTGCACAAGTTGTATCCATTGCAGCAGACTATTATTATTGCCAGAAATGATGATAATGGTTGTAATTTTACAAATAATATAGTTGCAGAAGAAGAAAGTTCTTCGGACGAGACCTCTGCCGCGGGCCCCATTGAAAAAGAATTGCGACAAAAGGAAAGACTTCTCCAGAAGGAAGGACGAATTCAAACTGTGTCACTGAGTGCGAAGTTTGATGCGAGTGTGATACAGTTTGAAAAATGTCCTCGCCTCGCGAAAAAGAGAGATTCAGCTGGGAAACTGATGCATCAAGATCCCATGAAATGGTGGAATTGAAATGGAGGAGAATTAAAACAGACAGCCTTGGTAGCATTGTCTACTCCGTGCGCACAAGTTAGCGTTGAAAGATTGTTCTCCGCTCTAAGCTCCATTCTGAACCCGCAAAGAAATTCTCTTTCGCAATCATTACACCAGTACACATTTGAAAACTTGTCGATCGATTTTTACAAACTAGTTGGTCATTCTATATAATTTGAGTGCGCTGATCTCAAAAATATAGTTAGTTTTTCCTTATCACGTATGGTTTTCTTACTACAGGGTGTGTCATAAATCCCCCATTTATCCCCAAATGTGAACCATCTTATCGAGACCAACATTGGATTGCACATGCTAAACCATAAATTTTGTTGTTATAGACTACAGTAACGCTTACATAATAATGTAGGGTAAATATATATAACAACCAGTCCCGTTCCCAGCAAAATACTCTCTCCCCTCCCATCAATGGGTGGTTAACATTTGGGGACAGATGAGGTATTACAACACCCCTTGTAGCACGAAATCTTTAGGTGATAGAGTAAAACCTAATTAAAGCAGAATTAAATAGCTCTAGCTCTTGGACAAGCATATTGCTTGTTTATGAAAGAATAAAAAAAATAACTGAAACAAACAAAATATATTTACCTTCTTTACTTGCAAACATTTCAGGACTTATTCCAAAGACTTAAGACTACGAAGGTAGATCGGATGCCAATAAATTGTTCTCCTGCAATCTAGACCCCAAAAGTTCTGCAGAGTCCTTAGGCAGATTCAAATCCCTGACTAAGTCATTTAGTTCTGGATTTGGATTTAGTCTGGATTTGGAGCTGAATCAGAATCGTATTGATCCAGACTCTCGGGTGGGCGGGGAATAGGAACTTCTGGACCATGGGGTACCGGCCTTATTGCAGATGGAAGACTTGGGTATTGAAGGCTCTCTTTATTCTTTGCATTATAACCTTTAACATTGCAAGAACAGAAGTAGCAGTCGTTGGTATGGTTTCTAGGCTCGCGCCATACCATAGGGATCCCAAATGGCAAACTTTTCTTTTTACCTTTGCTCCAATTCCTTAGTGCCGCAGCACACGTGAGACAAACCTTGTGTGGAGCCCAACTTTTGTCTTGATCTCCTAATTTAATTCCAAAATAAGCATGATAAGCTCTCTTAATGAAGGTCGTTACATTTGTCCTTTGTTTTACAACAACATACCGACCACAAATCTAACAAAATATGTCTGGACTATGGGTACATCCTCTAGAAGCCATTATTAAAATTTTAAAGACGTAATGTTAGAATTATCTATCTGAAAAATATGAAAAAACGAAATTAATTAAAGATAAAAAAGGCAAAAAATTACAAAACGCCTCAAAATTGTCTTGCTAATAACTTTAAAACTGTGGGTGATAGGAAAAAACTGGTAGCATTTTTTAATTCAGCGCAGCGAACTGCTTCAGAATCACAACTCAAAATAAAGAAATCGATTTTCATGCAGACCGGTGAATTATTAGACGCAGTATTGTTTTTGCGATCGAACGGTGTTGGGGAATAAAGTCTTATCAAATAAAATAGTGTAGAATAGTCCTAATAAAAATATTTCAGTTAAGAAGCGCATATATATATATATATATATATATATATATATATAATATATATATAATATATATATATATATATATATATATATATATACACTCTGTATATTAAAAATAAAAAAAATCAGTTAAAATTTCAGAAATCTCTTTCCTGTCTTGCCACAACTTTCAATCTAGATTCTAAGAGAAATAAATATCGGCTATGCCGTTATATCAATATCTGTTTTAAAGGAGTTCACAGAATATGATGCCCTCAAAATATAAAGACAATATTACTACCAAATGACTTTAATTATTTCATATTGTCGGTTTTATTTTTGTTTTTTAAGATAAACAAAGTATTTAATTTTAATACAAGAAGTTGCTAATTTCCATTTGAGTTCACTCAAAAAAATATAGAATTTGTTTTCACAAAATTAATTAAAAGTTAGAATAAGGGGGCTGAAGAGAGCAATCATACATCATACTTTGCCCCTTAGCAAAGCATGTATAACTATACCTAGTTACTATTAAATATTAATACAATTAATACACCTAGTTTCAAACATTTCCAAAATCGGATTAATTAATATATATATGGTTAGGCTACTACCGTATAGCCATATAATGTTTTACTATTACCTATCCTATACCAGATTATAATTATTACATTTTTAATAATGGACCAGACCCAGACCCGAGTCATGTACTGAACTTAAAGTGAACTTTCAGGTCCGACCCGGACCCGGACCCGGACCCGGACCAGGACCCGAAAGTAAATTAGAAAAATGACCCGGACCCGAAAGTAAATAGAAAAATGACCCAGACCCGGACCCGACCCAAAAGTGTTAGACCCGCATAGCCCTGATTTAAATACACTGACAGTAATTCAACTACTTATAACATGTTTTCCTACAAGCAGAGCACTGGATATACAGAGTCTATCCAACAAGTTGCAGCTTACAACCACTATATGCTGATGTGATGATCAACTTGCAGTTAGTGCTGCCTCAGTCTTTTATAATGGAAATTGCAGTGGGCGAACCAAATTTTAGTGCAAGTGGTTTTGAAAAATTAGCGATTGACTTTCTCTAAAAACTTAGCGCCGCTATCTGTTTCGCTAACAATTTTGAAACTTAGCGGCGCTAACAGTATCGCTAATAGAAAGTTAGCGCCGCTAATCCCAGCACTGACTATAAGGAACTTCCGGTTCTGTACAAATGAAGCAAAAGACACTCTTTCGTACCTTCTGCACTTATATATACGGACAGCAACTCTGGATGAATTATAAAAATGGTTCTGGCAGAACCCTAAATTTACTATACACCAGACCTTTCGGACTGCTACATAAATTACCCCGAGATGGTCAGCTTCGCAAATGTTTGCTAACCACAGTCTCTCGAACTTCCCAGAGGTAACAAAACGTGTTCAATACAGTCTAACGCAAAACATTAAAAAACTGCCAATCCGATTATCCAAGCTAGTCATCAGTCCTGCCATACGTTTTCTAAACTATGGAATTTATGGTATGAAAACGTCTGTCTGTAGCTCCACTTAAGTTCGATATTACTATTTTTCATTAATTGTATTTCTATCCTTAGTATTTTAATTTTCATTGTATTCTATTGTCAGATTGTATTATTAATATTTGTTATACGAACTAATGGTCTGCCAATAAACTTTTTCATTTCATATATAAAATATGGGTCAATAAAAGCTTTACTAATTCATGATTTATGAAGTAATTCCATTTTAATGCTTCACTTTAGTGAAATTAATACAAATATAGGTCTTAATATTAGTACAGTAACTGATCATAGTCAGTGGCGGATTATCACTGAGGCTATTGAGGCTGAAGCCTCAGGCTCCCATGTTTGAGGCCCCCGATCCCCAATCAACTGAGTTTCGATGATATAATTCGATATTTTGCAAACTTCTTTGAGTAAATATGGCAGAGTACACAAACTGACAAATTCCGTTTTATTTTGTGTTTTATAAGCCTTAAAGTAAAGTTTGTTTAATACTGTTTGGTTTTGGCAGACAGCAAAATACAGTGTGTTAAGGTTCTTTTAAGTTTGTTTCTCAATTAGCCTGAGCACCGTACATATAATTCGTGTACATGTACTATGTACTGTACATTAGGGTGTCCCAGCCTCACATGTGAAAATAAAAATTTGCAAGAGTCAAATCGCACACCCATTTAATTAATTACACTTGAAGAAAGGAAAAAATGGGCAAAATTTCATTGGCCTATTAGGAGGGGAAGGGTCCCCTCATTGACCTTGTTTATTCGACCCTATATGAACAAACGTAAATGCTCAGCATTAATCATTCTAGAATGGAAGAATGAAATGTAAATTCTTTCTAATGACTAAATTAAAGGAAATGGAAATTCTTCCTAATGGCACATTTCATTTCGGGGGACAGAGGATCTTTTTGTCTGCTGAGGGGAACTGCTGGCGGTGGTATTCGACGACTTGGTACACGAGCTGCCGTTCCTCCTCGTTTTTTGTCAGGCCCTCGTTGAAATCTGCCGCGTCGTTCACAGACTTCAACGATGGTGCACATCCTTCAAGATCTTTGGGGGTTTTTGGAACCGGCAGCTTCAGGCAATGAAAAAGGTTTTGAGTCCTTTTCGTGACCAAGGTGCTCAAATCTGACCATCTCACGGTCAAGACCCTCTTTCCCTCCAGCCGATGCAGATCTTTGGGTTTTCGGTCTTCTTGTGCAGGTTTTGGAGCATGGCCATCTTCTCTGCATCGGTGGTTTTGGAGGAGAACATAGCGAGTCCAGCTAAATCTTCGCTTAGGTACCAGAGGTGGCCCCAGAATTTCGTCAATGCGGCAGTACCTACATCATGATCCACTGCCTTGTACCGCTCTAGGTCCTCCAACAGCTCCAGGTCATTGACGGATGCGTCCGCCGTCAATGGAGCCTCGAACCACCTCTGGAGGTAGATGGTGATGGCAAAGACGTTTATCCTGCATAGTGACCAGACCTCATGAGCAGTCAGGTGGAATTTGCTTCGGAAGATGAACATCTTAAGACAGTAAATGCCTTTGGCCATCCACCTGGCCCGGTGGTATGCTCCAGGACGATTGTACCGGAGATCTCGTTTGCCATGACCATCGAGGAAGACCAGAGCGAGGATCAGGAACTCCCGGTAATCGTCTCTTGGGTGGCCAACTTCAAGCTGTTCTTCAATGAAGTGGACAATCTGCTCTTTTTTCAATGCCACCCATTCCGAAAGGATGTCGCTTGGGCCATCGCCGTTGAACGGAGAAGCCTGCTTCTGGTCGATGAACTCCCATTGGGATTTGAAGCGAGCGAACAGCGCAATTTCAGGGCCAGAAGACCTGAAGAACAGGTCAAAGACTGAGGTGATTACCAATTCCATCATGTGGTGTCTGCAAGCCAGGAAAGAACGCGGCGGTCCATTTGGTCCTGGATAATCGTACAAGCGCCGCTGTGAATACCGGTATTCGCCGCTGTTGTGTCGAAGCAGAGACTGGCAATCCATGGTTGAACTTGCGGCCAATCATCCAGCACCTTCAGAACAGCTCCAGCCATCTGCTGTCCCGTGCTGTCAGGGATTTTTGGGATCGCCAACAACTTCTCAAGATTCTTCCCGCTGACCAGCACTGGTATGTGATCCGATTTCCCTCCATCCAAATCAGGGAGGAGTTTGCCATCAAAGTGGACGACAAGCGGCGTATCAGGATTGAACTCGGTCTTGATTCCGGCTGCCAAGTTCTTCCTGAACTTCTGCCATGAACGGTGAAGACTTGATTTGGACAAGGTGACCGAGGATAACTCAACTCCCGCGGCAGCGAGTGCTGGAGCCACAATGTGCATCGCTTGGCGTACTGAGGTTCCAGTTCGATCCAGGGCTGCGGCAAAATTGGGATATTGGATGATCCTCCTTGCCGACACTTGGCTGTCCTTGGGAGCGGATCGAGGAGTCGAAGGACCAGCAGAGGAATATTGGACATCATCATTGGATGCTTCGGCCATGGACTCCGAAGAAGAAGAAGACCCACTTTTCACCGTTCCTTTTGCTTGCAGTGAGTCCATCTCTTCGCGGCTTTTCTTCTTCCTCTTCTCTTCAGCTGCTCGGCGTTTCTCCCACTCCGCTGCCCTGCGAGCAAACTCCAGGTCCTCTCCTCCGATGTACATCTTCCACACGGTTCGCTGGTCATTCAGAAAGTCTTGATCTTCGGGGACTTTGATGAGTTTCATGGCGTTGGCATGAGCTGTTTCGAACAGTGTATTCAGGTTGGCTTGGAATCCCTTTTCCCACTCCAGTTGCTTCTCTCCCCGATGGTTTCGGTTTCTGGCAACCTTCTCGTAGTCCGTGGAGAGGGCCTTGATCCTCTCAACGCACTTGGGCTTGTGGGAGGTCGGAATAGATGCCCGAGCCCACACCACCATAACTTCATCAGCTACCACATTGGCAGCTTCCGCCGTGGACGTTTTTTCTTCTGAGTGAAGAACAACAGACGTCGAAGAACATCTCCCACTGTCGGGAGCTGACACAGCGTTTCCAGGGGTTCATTTCGCAACACCCCCACCAACCACATAGTCTCCTGCTTTCTTGTATCCATAACCTGAAAAGAAATATGCTACAATTAGTATAAGGTAGAGAGTAGCCATTCAGCAATAGTAACACATGGTTTGAGGGGACCCTTAAAATTAAAGAACACGAATGAAATTCATCTTGCTGGCATGTTTTCACGAGTGGAAGAAATTAGGGGGATGTGCATGACAAACTTCAGGAACAAAAAAAATTGGGACACTCTACTGTACATGTACACGTATTGTTAATAAAAAGCTATAGAAAAGAGCCCCCATATTCTTCATCGCCCCGAGGCCCCGAGGTGTCTTAATCCGCCTCTGATCACAGTAGTAAAAATACTTACAAAACCAAAAAACACAACTGTTACGACTGCCATTTTGTTTAATTACAGAAACATTTTAATACAATTCACGACTTCTTCCTTCAATTTAATGAAAAATTTAAATGGAAATGCTGAAGTAACTTGTGACATTAAATTACTTTAATGAGGCAAATTTTAATTAGTTTCATAAACTTTTACTACAATATACTGTATGTATATATATATATATATATATATAAAATATATATATATATATATATTATATATATATACGTATATATATATATATATACAGTACCTTTCAACCTTTCAACTGTTCCACGCGATGATTCCTCATTTCACGAAGGTCAAGCTTGTCGCCCCTCCTATCGAGTTGGCCTGGTGAAGTAGTGAGTTGGTTTCTTGTACTCTCCACTTCACATAGCCAGGTACGCCGGCTCATCGGGGATTGTTCTGAGCCAGGCGTCTAGTCTTCTTTTGAAGATGTCCACTGTAACTCCACTCGTGTTCCTTTGGTCTTTGGGCAGCTGATTAAACAGTTTTAGTTCTCTCACAACAAAACTATTTTCTTTCAGGGTTAAGGATGTTCCCTGTCTAGCCTTTAATTTGGGAACACGATACAGTCTTCCTTTTTTACTTTCCACTGTTGTCTGGGGAGTTACAGGGTTCAGAGTAAGATTAGGGACTAGTTTCTCCATTATTTTCCAAGTACAAATAATGATGTCTCTCTCTCTCCTCCTTTCCAGTGAATATAGGTTTAATTCGCGTAACGTTTCCCAGTAATTTAGCTCTTTGCACCCCTTGATCTTGGCTGTGAAGCTTCTCTGAATCCCTTTTAATTGTCTAATGTCTTCTTTTTTATATGGACATGTTAGGACCGAGCAGTATTCCAATTTGGGTATGATCAGTGTTTTCAGTAGAGGAATCATTATATTCCTATCCCTTCGTTTAAAGGTTCACAGTATCTGCCCAGTTACTCTCTTTGCTCTCTTTTCTGCTATCTTATTTTGTGTTTCAAATTTCGCATCATCAGTCATTACAACAAAAGTCCTTTGCTTTAGAATTTCTCTGAATTTCCTGTCCATTTGGAGTATAATATTCCATGGATTTTAGGTCTTTTCTTTTTCCGTACCGTAACGGCTGAAATTTCTCAGTATTAAACTTCATATTGTTGTCTTCCGTCCACTTGTAGATTTTGTTCATGTCTGTTTGTAGAGATCCTATATCTTCTGAGTTTCTTATTTTTCTACTGATCTTTGTGTCATCGGCAAAGGATGTTACTGTGCTGTCCCTGGTAACGTCCTCATCTATGTCAGTTAGCATGATTATGAAGAGTAGTGGAGCTAATACTGTTCCTTGTGCTACTGAACTGAGGACCTCTGATTCTGATGAAGATGCTCCTTGTACTGTAACGACTTGACGCCGCTCACTAAGGAAATTATATATCCATGGGCGTCCGGAGGGGGGGCAAGAGGGGGCAGTTGCTCTCCCTTGGAAATTTGTGTTTGCCCACGCAACGACTTCTATAATTCTACTGCAGCTCAGTCAGTGTTTCCACATTCAAGGAAATGTCGTTTACTTTACCTTTACTTTACCGAAGTGCCGTGTCGTTGAACTTAGAAGTGTTAAATAAACTACACTGAAAGATATAGTAATGGAATTATTTGCAAAGATCATTATATTGAGTGTTTTATTTATTTTTTTCTCTCGAAAACCTTTTGGTCAATTTCACTGAAACTTACACGATTATAGTTAATCATAGTATCATATAACATATAAAAAATGGACTTGACTGGTAGAAAAAAAAATGCACTTTTTTTTCTACCTAATAAAGAACTAATAAGAAGTAAGAACTAATAAGTTAGTTTTGCCCCCCTTGCGAAAAATCCTGCGGACGCCCCTGTATATATCCATTTCCCTACTGTTCCTGTTATTACCATATACTTCAGTTTATGTATTATGATTCCATGGTCACACTTGTCGAACGCTTTGGCAAAGTCTGTGTATATTACATCATAGTTTTCTTTACTTTCCAGTGCATCAATAATGTTGTTGTAATGTTCCGTTAGCTGTGATAGGTATGATATGCTTGACTGAAACCCATGTTGGTTATCATTTAATTTTTTCTGAGTTTTCAAAAGCCATAGATTTTCTGTCTAACTATTCTTTCAAATATTTTAGTGAGATGAGATGTAAGCGACACTGGCCTATAGTTTTTGGCCTCGGATCGATCTCCTCCTTTATATATTGGGACTATGTTCGCGCTCTTCAGGATGCCCAGTATTTCTCCCGTGTCTAGTGATCGTCTCCATATCCAATATAGGGGCTCAGCGATTGCATTCTTGCAGTTTTTGATCAGTGTGGCATTCCATTTATCCGGTCCTGCCGCTGAGTGTGTTTTTAGTTTCCCTATAGCTTGTGTAATATCATTTGTCGTAAAGTCGAAGTCCGTTATACTTTCCCCTTGTAGTTCTTCTTCAAAGAACGCGTTTCTATCATATGTCAGTTTGTCAGTTTTTGGAATACTGAAAGATGATTCGTACTGAGCTCTTAATATTTCGGATATTTCTGTTAGATCATCATATAAAGCACTGTCTTCGTTTTTCAAAGGTCCAATAGTCGCATAGTTTTTCGACTTCCTTTTTGCAAAGTTATCGAAGTACTTTGAGTTAACCTTTATCGCCTCTATAGCGTCGTCGTCTTTTTCTGTATGCTTCTCAATTAGTTCCTGTATGACGCAATCGATACTCTGCAGTTTATCATTTAATATTTTTCTGATGTTATTATCTTTACAGTAACTTAATTTTGCAGTCACTCTTTTTCTCTTTCGGAACAATGCCCTCTTTTGTCTCTCGAACCTGCTTCTCTTTCCCCGTTGTTGTATTTTTGGGACATGTCTTTCCACAATTTCCAGCGTCTTCTCCTCTAAGGTCGTTAGCATCTCTTCCGTTGTCTTGGCCTCGAAGATGAATTTCCAATTTATTCCATGCTGGATGCAACATCTTTCCAGCTTATAGCTTTGGAATGAAAATTAAAAATTTTGAATTTGCATCTTTCTGTTGTTCGTGTTCTTTCCCTTCTTGCTGCTTTTATATTGGTTGTTATTTCAATAATGTTGTGATCCGATATTATAGTTGGGGATATTTCTACATTATCAATTAGGTTGCTGTTGTTTGTGAACACCAAATCTAGGCAGTTGTTTTTCTTGTGTTTTCTGTTATTTCTTGCGTTAACATAAATTCATCAGCCAGAGCTAGTAGCATTTTTACCTGCTCCTGGTCTTCCCGTGTGCTCCCCTTGTCCTGGTGTACACATATATTTTTTCCTATCCTTTTATATTTCATGAAAGGAAAATTAAAATCATCAGAGAGAAAATTATTTGGGGTTGGAGAGTGTAGATCTTTTACCAAGTTTCTTACCTCTATAATGGAATCGAAGAATTTTAAGGTTGGCGTGTTCGGAGGTCTCTACATTACGATCAGCGCCATATTTAATTTTTCAACTTTTGCTGCTACACATTCTACGTAGCTGTTTGAGGTACTTATAGTCATTTCTGCCATATGCCTTTCGCGGGTGTAAACAGCACATCCTCCTTTACGTCTCACTGTTCTGTCTGCTCGGAGGATGTTATCGTTGTCAATCTGTATTTCTTTTTTATCAGTAGAGAACTCACAGTGTTCACAGTTCGCCTGGCGGTCTTTTAGATGGGTTTCCGTGAGGCATGCAAAGTCTGCTCCGGTTTCTTCCGGCGCGCAGCAAAACCCAGCTTTTCATCCTTCCACACAATAAAGAAAGTGGTTGGTAGATAAATGGGTACCCTAGGTGGCCTAGTGGTTAAGACGCTGTGCTGCTGATGGGGCGTGGTTCGGATTTCACGTTAAAATGTAGGTCTAAGGTGGAGTGAAAAGCTTGACCTTCGTCAGAATGAACAATTCGGGGGAAAGTTAACCAAAGGTTTAATATATATATATATATATATATATATATATATATATATATATTTGAAATCTAGATGAATTCTTTGGCATAAATACAATTAGTCTAGAACACGTACGGACACGACTCGTATTAATGGATTTAGTTTAGAGTTCTTGGAAGGAGACATAATTAGGACTCTATCACAAATGCACGAAAATTCAGTACCAGGACCAGACACATGGAATGTTATGTTCCTGAAGAAATGCAGAGAAAGTATTGCCAATACACGGATGAAATTTCACTTCTATTGAGAACATTGCGTCCTTATTCAAAGGAGGTAACAGAGGTAACAGAACTATCAGCGAGTAGCTTTCACTTCCCACGTTATAAAGTGCACCGAACTGTAATTAGAGGCAAAATTGGTTACTACCGACATGAAAAGGATTTATTCGACCAGAACGCCGAACCAACGGTCAAAGTATAAAGATTTAATATAGACTGATTTTGCTAAAGCATTTGATAAATGTGATCATGGAATTATAGCACACAAACTTAAGAATACAGGAATTACTGGAAAAGTGGAACGATGGATATTTAATTTTCTGACTCACAGAACACAAAGTAGTAAATGGAGTAAAATCTGAAGTGTCAGAAGCCGTCAGCTCTGTCCCACAAGGTACAGTACTAACTCCCTTGTTGTTTATGATAATAGTTGCAGACATTGATGCAACATTGATGAGAGTGTCGTATCGTGTTTCACGAATGACACAAAGATTGCAAAAAATATCAAATGAAGGTTACAGAGAAAAATTATAAAACAACACTGAAATATTATTCAAGTGGACGGAAGACAACAATATGAAGTTCAACGAAGAAAAATTCCAACTTATACAGTAAGATATCGTAAAACAAGAAACGACAGACTAAAGGGTACAAAACACTGCGAGACAGATAACACCAAACCCACAAGTCAGAAATCTTGGAATTATGTCAACGGATGCAGAATTCAGAGAGCACTGTACCATTATCCCTCGTCAGGAACCTTCAATTTCCTTACGTTGTGGAACCATGGGGCCTACATGACCCCAAGCCTAAAATCTTACAAAATGGTGCTATAAAAAGTCTATACTGAAACAATCACATGAATGAAACTGTATTTGATATTTAGGAACTTTTAACCCTTTCAGGACGACAGGTAGAAATTGGTAACGTTCAAATACACGCATTTATAACTTAACCAGACCAAAAAATCCGGCCTTAAAGGGTTAACGGATAATATCATCTCTTTCAATGTTTTCACCCCATAGCTCTTGAAGACGGTTAAAATCACAACAGCTAGAAAAGTAATGGGAATTATCTGGAAGAGCATCCATAGCAGAAAAGCAACATAATGCTAAAATTATTGAAGCGTTTAGTCCTACCAATAACTGAGTATTGCTTAGTACGCACAAACACATACAAAAAACGAGACATCGCAAACACAAAAGCCACACAAAGGATTTTTACGCATATGATAGAGGAAACGAAAGGTGAAGAATACTGGTCTCGACTACGGGGCTCCAATAAACCTTAGCCCCCCGCCCATGGCCTAAACCATTACAGGTACAGTAAAACTAAACATACCTTACAAAAGAGAATCTAATCCTGCATTTAATGAGAAACAATTAAAACTTGGTGTTCCCGCCATTGGCTTCCAACACAGCCTGAATTCGCTTTGGGTAGCTTGCCAAAAGTGACTTGAATAGATCTTGATCGTTACGCAAATTTGCTAAAACAGTTTCAATGTGTTGCGTCATTGTATCCTTCGAAAATAGATTTTCTGCAGGTTCTTGAAACAAGAGACATTCAACCTTGTCCTTTATAACTGATCCAATGTGTTCACAGACGTTCAGGTCAGGAGAATTTCCTGGCCATCTTCATTTCCAAAGAAATCGATCTCATGGTTCCGCAATAACTGTTGAATGGCTAATGCCTTAAAGCAGGGGGCCTTATCGTGCAGAAGTGTGACGTGATCGACATCCATAACATTGTTTGGGTTTCTTAGGAAAGGAATGACATGCCGGGATAGAATAATATCACAAAAATACTGTCCATCCCAACTCTGACCATTTGGCTTCAGCACCCACATGAGCTTCTTTGCAGTGAACAAAACAAACACACCAACACAGTCTGGACTTTTTAGTAATTCGCGATAATGTTTATTGTCATCGATTTCATCTGGTGTTGTGGCCCACACTCGATCATTTTGGTTAAGTTAAGACTGTGTTTGCATGGTTTGTAAGCGTTCTTATTTTACTTCTTTTCATCATTTCGATATAAGTAAACATGTCAGCTGCAAATGGGGGGGGAGGCTTAGGTTTTTTGGAACCCCTTACAATCCCTGAAACTTATTCCTTGGAATAAAGACGCGAGCGATAATAATAATATATATGGAAAATACTAGAGGGGTGTGTCCCAAACTTTAGACATGAATTAGAAACACATTGGAATAAGAGAAGAGGTAGATTCTGTACTGTCCCAACTGCGGTGGAACAGGGAGCCATAAAAACGAAGATGGCAAAACCCCTCAGAATACGAGGCAGGCCCGAATGAACTGATGAACCTCCAGCACACCAACCTGAATAATTTCAAGAACCAGAGTGACGTGTTTTTGCGCAAAATCCCTGACCAGCCATACGTGGCTGGCTACGAGGGCTGGAGAAGATCGGAAACCACTGCTCTTCTCCACCAAATCCCGCAAATGAGGTGGAATGCTGCAGAAGTGTCGACCGCAGGTCAGTCCTGAACCGTTGTTCGAAGTCATCATAAGGTATCATAATAGACAAAGAAGTAGTCACTTAGAATAACAATAATAATATTTGGGTTGTTTTCGTAACACCTCTAAAGGTCCTATGATGGATGGGAATTACAGCTTTACGAAGGATCAGAACTCTTACCCCGCCAAGGAAACCTTATTCGCTGGAATCTGAGGTTCGATCCGGAGACTCGAACCCAGGATCTTTGGTTTAAGAACATTAATTAACACTTAACACTCAATAATTAACACTTAATGAGTCGAATAATTACGAAATCAAGAGCTCAAGTATTTTCCCCAACTTCCTTAATCATTACAACTCAAATTTCCTATTGAAATTAATTGAAATTAATTAGCTGAAATTAATTAATTGAAATTATTACCACGCATCATACCCATATATTATTAATTATTAAAAAATATATTAAGAAAGCAATAAAAGTCAAAACTAATATTCTTGAAATATGAAACCAAAATTTAAAAAAAGAGCATTTATCAGTCCGTTAGAAAAAGAAAAAAAAAGAAAAAAGTTGTGCTGATAAATTTTTCCAAGTCCTTCATTAACGATCGGAAACCGTCCTTCAATTGAAATGGAAAGAAGTTATCTCATTTAATGAACGAATCTAAATTCGAAAACTGCTTTTACTTTTAAAGACTTTTAAAAGACTTAATGAAGATTCTATTAACTTCAATTCAACAGTCACACTTCATTAAATTTCGCTTAGTCATGCTTGAAGTGTGACGTTATCAAGGTTTGTCAGCAAATTGAAATGATGTGTGTTGGGTTTTATCATCCATTTACGGTTGATAATTTTTTTTTTTTAAATCTCTCTCTCTCTCTCTCTCAAAATCATTTAATACTTTGGGGTCCATCTTTGGCTTGAATGAATTCAGTGATTCGTTTTGGGTGTGTATAAAGTAACGCGAGTGAAGAGTCAAATCCGATTTGAACTGGTTTAAACTAGTTTCAACTTGTTTTTTAACTCGTAAAAACATTTTCAACACTTTTTGGAAACCTTACTATCGAATATACAATTGTTATAAAGTGTGTAATAAATATTACACGTCCATGTTTACTCGCGTTAACATAATTCAAATCGGATTTGTCTCTTCACCCGCATTACTTTATACACAACCGGTACTACCACGGTTTCGACATCTCTCAATAGACATTTTAGTCCAGTCCCCAAAAGAAAATTGTTGCAATTCATTCATATTCGAAGGATTTCTCTTGCGGACAACTCTTTTCAAATGAAAATATAAATTCTAAATTAAATTAAGATCTGAGCTTTGACTGGGCCACTTGAGAAGTCTGAAATTCTTTTGTTGAAGCCATTCATGGGGTTCCTACTTTTATGTTTTGCATCATTATTTTGTTGCAGTACCAAATTGAGACCCATTTGCAACTCCCGAACCGAGTTTTCTTCTAAAATCGCCTGATATTTCTCCGAATTCATGATTCCTCTGATGACAACAAGCTTTCCTGGACCAGAAGCACGAAGTACCCCCAAAGAATCAAACGACCACTACCGTGTTTAACCATAGAAAGGATTTTCTTTCCTTCGAATGCAGTCTTTGATTTTCGCCAAACATACTGTTGTCTTGCGGGCTTTCTGCTCGAATGTAGGAATTGACGATGGACTGAATCCGGTAAGTGGTCCCCTAGTTTGGTAGACGGAATTGTATCCGTAGGGCTTCCGACCATGTCACTCTTGGAATGACGGGGATCCAGGAGGACTCTACTTTGGATCACGTTTAACGTCAACGCTCGTGGGCGCATACAACTCTTCAACAAATGTTAACTCTCACCTCGGTTAATTACTTCGTCTCGGAGAATTACCATCAAGCAACTTAATTCGACTTCTTCGTGAATTTGTATAGTTGGGATACAATTTCATAAACTGAATTTTCATGGTGAATGAAAACAATGAAGTTCACTTCTTTAGGCTTTATTATTTCACGAGTTCATAAGTTACGTTGACGAATAACAGTGGTTTAGGATTTCATTTTTAGGGATTCTTTAAGAAGTGAAATGTAATAAATTCTTATTGTAAATTAAAATATAGCCTTAGTCTTCTATAAGCCGAGGTAGCGTCACTACACAATCAATCACAGAGCCTGCGCTTATGGCACAGTTAAGGGCGGCGAGAGGGCGAAGAACTCCACCATCGACTCTCTCAGGGTTTTTATAGCTTCTGGGTAGGCAGGGTCGAGGTGGATTAAGTGCTACCTTTTTAAGGGGGTTTTCGGGAGGGTTTAACAGCAAGCGCCTATGAGAATGCTTCACGTAAAAATTTGGGTGGAATTATATTCGAGGGGGTAACCCACTCCAAAATGAAATATTCCCTGCCAACCTGGATGTTTTCTTTCGGGGTATAAATTATCAGTGTTTCTGTCTAGGGGAGCCAGAATGGCGGGCATTTTCATAGGACAAGTCCCAACAAAGGGCTGTAGTTGGAGAGGAAAATATAGAGTGCACCTGAATTCTATGGTTGAGAGAACCCTTTTAAGCGATTTTTATAATTAAGTTAAATACTACTCGGGGGAAACTGAAATTTAGACGGTAACTGGGTCAGGATAAGAGAAGGAGGATGGTATAGGGGTTGACACTATTATGCTTTATCTATGGGAATGGCAAGAAAGTTTTTAGCAAAATTCAACAAAACAAAAATACGTTTATAAACGCTTCCCTTCACTGGCGTGCGAGATGTATGTTTTCATACGCGTATCGCATTGATTGCGGTCGGGAGGTTACATGGGGTTACATGGGGATACGTGGGGGTTACAAAACGCTGCAACCCTCTGTGATGATATAACTAAGATATTTTGGTTTAACATTAGAACGTAATTCGTCAGAGACGAACTCATTTGGATCGTAGAGTTTACTGCTATGGGACACTGTTATTCGTTGTTCCCAAATAATTCAGTTTTGGTCTCGTCTGTCCAGAGAACTTTCTTCCAGAATGCGAATCCTTCATTTTGATGATCCTTGGCGTACGTCTTTTGTACGCTTTTCGTAGCAGAGATTTTCTTCGTGTAACTCTTCCACGCAGACTATTCTTTCTCAATATATGACGTACAGTAGGTGGATGGACAGCGATCTTAAACAGTCTCAATGTTTGGCAAATATCACCAAGAGTCACTCGTCGATTCGCAACAGCCATTCTTTCAATCCGTCTAGCTGTACGTTCTGAAATCTTGCAAGGTCGTCCACACCTTGGTAGAGTTTTGCTTGTTCGAAAGCCTTTCCATTTCTTTATAACTAACAGCAACCATCGTAAATGAAATTCGAAGTTCTTCTGTCTTCCTGTAACTCTTTCCAGACTCGTGTGCAGCAATAACAGATCTCTTAAGATATGTAGGGAGCTTTTTACCACGACGACCCATTGCTTACTAATGGCTGTAATGGAGGTCCGGTGCTAGTGTCTCCGAGCAACTGATACAATGAGCAAACCAACAATGGGCTCGTACAGTCGTCCGTCTTCCATGAAGATTCATGGATAAAATTCTAGAATTCAGAAGTGTCAACAGTCTCTAATCTCTAAACAGCCAACTACTGATCAAAATTTTAAATTCTTCAAGCCTAAGGTGGACACACACAAAGTATTAAATAATTTTCTAAATAAACGTACGAAAACTTGCATTTTAACTTTTTTGTTTTCCTCATTCTTTGATGTTTTACACTATATGTGGGAGTTAAGCTAATTTTTTTATTTGTTAAATTTTTCCAAACGAACGGTAAACTTTCCATAACTATTCTATTCATGGTGCAAAAGATAAGGATGAATATACGGAAAAAATATTTCTCTGTACGAATACTTACGAGTGCCACTGTATATACTCTATATATGGTAATTTAAAAAAATAACTGAAAGCCTTTTATTAATAATAATAATAGTAATAATAATAATAAAACAAAAATATATCTACTTTTACGATGAAAGCTTAATTCTGGCCAAAAACACTTAAAAATACTCGACTATAAACAAGAAAAAGCAGTGCCAAAAGTAAATGCAGTGCCACTACGACATCGCTCAGCAGTAACGCAGTAAATAACTTTTGGAAATTAAATTTAATGCTTTTTCCTTTTCGCTCAAACTTTTCAGCCTGTTAAAAGCGGAAGCTAATAGTTTGGGGCTGAAAAAATGGGGAGAAAACCTTTTCGAGGGGTCAAATAACTCCAGTTAAGTTGAAGGGGTTGAGGGCTGTAAAATCACTCGTCCCCTTCCCCAGTTTACCAAATGCTTCCGAAAATGGACCGTAAAGAAGTTCTCTTTAACTTAAGAGTTTTTGGCAAAAAATAAAACTGAAAAAAAAAATATATATATATACAGGGCGTCCCAAAAAAATGTATACACACTTTAAATAATTATAAAGGCAGTGTTTATTAAAGTACATTTCATTTTCAAAATGTAATAGAATCTACAGACATTATTTAATTGTTTTGTCAACGCCTGTTTTCAAACTGACGTCCGTTCTGGTCCAGGCACTGCTGATAACGCGAAGCAATGGAATCGCAAACATCACGAAACATTTCGTTTGGTATTTGTGTGCATTCTCGTTCAATGGCTGCTCTCAATTCAGCGACTGTTGCAGGTTTTATAGCGTAGACTTTGTCTTTTAAGTATCCCCATAAAAAAAAGTCTAGTGGTGTGAGGTCTGGTGAACGCGGAGGGTATTCTACGAAACCCCTTCGTCCAATCCACATCCACATCGTGCCAAGTACCACTCGCAATACTCCACTCTTCGGTCCGGATCATCTTCATTAATAGCATGGACTAATCTTGGAATGTAACTTTTCCATTGACAGCGCTTCAAAATGCGTTGGACAGACGATTCTGAAATTCCTACCTCACGACTCGCTTGCCGCACAGATTTTCTTGGACTTTGGTGATACGTTTCCAGTACTCTTTCTTGCTTTGTGGGGCTTGTCGATGTCCGTGGTCTTCCGGAACGCTTCTTGTGGACATTCTGAACAGTTCCATCGGCTTCAAACTTATCTCTAATTCGAGTGATGGTAAGTCGCGTTGGTGGATCTGTTTGAAACTCCCTCCTAAACTGTCTTTGCACTTCAACTGCGTTTTCACACTTCCAGTAGCATTTTAGAATGAATTTCCTTTGTTCGAAGCTTAGTCTGACTGCCATTATTAATTCTAATGGGTTTAACTTGGAAAGAAAGAAACATCAATTGAGCTATCAGCTGTTAAAGTGTGTATACATTTTTTTGGGACGCCCTGTATATATATATATATATGCGGCGAAATCCATGGTTTTGGTTCATTGTTGAGATATTTCACGCAGGAAAATGAAAGTCTAAACACGGTCAGACAGGAAGATATCATTCATAACCATTTAATTTACTTTTCAATAAACAAAAACACTATTGATAATCCAAACAACGACTCGTACATACTTAGCTCCCTTCCACAGCATTCATTTATTTTGTTTTATTTTATTTAGTTCTCTGTTCTATCGTTTAATGAATCTCTGTAACCTTATATGATGTTCATTCTTTTTATTATCTTATAAAAAACTTTATATTCACACCTGGGCTACATTAATTAACCATTATGTTAATCTTTGTAACCTTAACCATTTGTTAATCTTCGTAGCCTTATCCGAGACCAGCCACAACTTCCGGTTCCCCATCTCACTTCCCACTTCCCACTTTTTAAGCCTTAAAGGCTTTTAAGGTTTTTTTTTTTTTATGTAGAAAGGAGGAGGCTAAGGGCGAGCGCCCGTAAAAGTGACCCCTCCACAGAAGACGGAGAGAGACATAAACAAGGTCTCAAGACTCAATGATGCCATTTGTCTTTTTTTTTTTTAATATAAATTTCGAAAAGGTTGTGTAGTGTGTAAGATGCATGTATTTGTATTGAGGAATAGATGGAGAAGCGTGTATCTGAGAACATGCTCACAGGGGTAGATGAGACACGGAAAATGATCAGCTAAGGCGGACAGTAATAGGAGAAACGGGAGTTTCAGCACTCCCTGTCTCCTGCCTAACATCCACCCCGGAGTACTTCCCTGGTCGATTGATACCTACAATCTCCTCCTCCAAAATATAAAATATTGAGACTGCTTTTCGGTTAATAAAGCTTGAGAATGCTCCAGTGACTGGAGCGAAACGTCGCTGCTCCTACTTTCATATATATATATATATATATATATATATACACACAAACAGAGCCTTCAGTTCCCTGCCCAACGGCGGGGCTTGTGCTTCATGCTTACCCCTTTGGGGGAAGGTCATTTCCCCTCTCCCCCGAAAACCCCTCCCCCTTATGCAACTTGGGGGAGGGGTAACATCCACCCCTCTCCCCATTACCCCCACCCTAATGTCATTCTCCATCTCCCCCAAAAAAACCTCACCCCCTTTATGCAACTTGGGGGGACTACCCCCCCCCCTTTTTCTGTTAAAAATAGTTAGAAGATTGTGTAACACTGTTTCAGTAATATTTGAAATGAAATGAAGAAAATACAGGGTTTTTTTTAATAGTTAAGGATATATATATACATATAAAATGCACAAGCAACAAAGAGATAACAGCATCATGAGGTTTAATTAAAGAAACTGGATCGAGAGGCGTCGCGTCTAGAATGGTTTTCATAAAGTTTAAATCAAAATGATAATTTATTTTTCTTTAAACGAACGTCGTTGTTGTTGTTTTTCTTTTTTGAGGAGGGGGGGGGAGGAGTTGTCAGAGTCCCCTTTAAAGTTAAATTACATATTTAGGGAAATTTCTTTTACAATAGTTTGATTTTTTTCTTGCCGGAGGGGGGGGGGGGGGAGCACAGCGCCTTTCGCAGATCGGAAATCGAGGATTTGGTCGCTGAATTTCAAAGAAAAACTTTTCTCATGATAGAGCTTTTTACTCGCGTTTTTACTGAATAAAAAGTCTTTATTTTTTTAATGTTTTTGTTAACGGTTCAAGGCGAAGAGTGAAGCATTTTTGGATGTCCACACTTGGGACTTGTGACTTCCGTGCCGTGCAAGATTTTGGATACTCAACAAGGCGTGTGTGTGTGTTCTCACCTTTCTTACGGGATCGCGACAATCTTGAGACTGCACACAGAGTCCATCGCGACACGAACGTGCGTATGACGACATTAGCGGTGTCGCGGTGGTTTATCTTTATAAATGCTATCTTTTATCATGACAAATGGAGATATAATTACGGTTATGTTAGGTTACGCTAGGTTAGGTAAGGTTTGGTTAGGCTTAGTTAAATTTATTAGGTTTTTTTTAGATTGGATAAATGTCGTGATACCGAAGTGATATGTGAAAATGTGTGGATGTGTCGCAGTTTTGTAGAGCAGCACAGATCGGTGAAGCTATACATCAGCCAGTAACACCATCAACTAGCTAGTCTTTTTTTATGCAGGAAGCCGCGGCCAAGCACGAACGCCCGTAAAAATGTCCTTCCCGGATAGAAGGAGGAGGAGAAAGCCAAAATCAAGGTCCAGAGTTTTCGAGATGCCTTGACATTGCGTTTGAAACATTGGAGGTCACAAGACATGGGAAAAGATGGTGTGAGGAAGGTTGTTCCAGAGGTGACCGGTTGAGTAGATCAAATATTGAAAATACCGATTAACCTTGTGTTAGAGCAGTGGTTCTCAACCTTTTCTATACCAACGCCCCTTTACCGATTATTAGACCTCTCAACGCCCCCCGACCAGGAAAATTCAATTCTTAAGTCTTGGAATGTTGAATACGGTCATGCAAATCTTCCCTGGAAATGAAACAACAGCTTAACATAACATGAAAGAATTTTATTCAAACAAACAAAAACGCAGTAACGTAAAATAAAAACAATGTGCCACACAAAAATAATACAAAAATACTAGTGAGAGCCTTGCGCTTGGTGTTTTCCAGCCAATATCTTCACTGAAGGTTGGATAGAAGTCAGGTTCAACCTCAGTGCACCTGAGGCTGTTATATTAAGCCTGTTACGATATTTGGACTGCATGTAAAGGACATGGCTGAAACCCTGTTCCACTAAATATGAGGTAGGGAATGCCAAGAGAAGAAGACGAGTTCTTTTCCAAGGAACTGGATAACGTTGCCAATGTGTTGCCCACATACCACGCCAGCCAGAGGTGCGGAAGGTTACCTGGGCCTCATCGTCATTTTGTACATCAACAAGCTCCTCCTGGATCTCAACTTCAAATTTCGTAACATCTGATTTGAAGGGCTGTACCACCCAGTCAGGGACGTCAAGCTTTTGAAGATCGCTGAATCGGATTTCCATGTCAGCCTTCATCATCTTTAAGTGGTCGATGTAACGGAGTAGATGTTCATCAGTCAGTTTCTCGGACACCTGTGAATAAATTCAATAAAAGCACATTAAAAAACAAGTAGTTTTTAAATAAAAATTTCTGAAATTTATTAAAAAGTAAGTATTTAGTAAAATCAATTACCTTCATCAATTTGGGAAAATGAGCCAGCTGACGCCGTCCAATGCCTTCCTGGTATATGTTCAGCTTGGCGATGAAGCTGCAAATTACAGATTTGCAGTGAATCAGCGTCACTTCATTTCCTTGTAATTTAATGCTGATCTCATTCATTTTTTCAAAGATGTCTGCCAGGTAGAAATATCGCATTGACTTAACAACACTTGTTCCTTGAAAGTTTGCATCAGTATCCTCAAAAAACTCTAAAACTGTGCTGAACAACTCACACAAACGGGAAAGACAATTGCCTTTCGAGAGCCAGCGCACCTCGGTGTGAAGTAGCAGACGCTCAAAATTTCATCATTGTCCCCACAGAGTTGTCTGAACACTCGGTCATTCAGTGCATTGGCCTTTATCTTGTTGATGGCCTTAACTGCCACACTCAGTGACTCGTGGAGAGGAGGGCTGATTTTTTTCGCCACTAGATTATGACGGTGCAGCACGCAATGGACTGTCAAAATGTGTGGAGCCCACTTTTTCAATAGAGTAGTGAAACCACGGTACCGTCCAAACATGGATGGAGCCCCATCGGTGGCACATGCAATGATGTTGGCAGCTGGAATAGAATTGCAACTCAAGTATTCTTCAACTGCATTAAATATGGTCTGCCCTTTAGAGTCGGTTTCCAAATACTTGGAGAACAAAAACTCTTCTGAAATTTCACCAGATGACAGATAACGAACATAGGTCATCAGCAAAACGTTATTATCTGAGACAGTTGTCTCGTCAGCCTGAAGAGTGAACGGATTTTCTCGCAGAATGGCACACAACTGCTCCTCACTATCCAATGCCATTTCATTGATTCTCCTTGACACAGTGTCATTGCTGAGGGGATGGATTTTAGCACCTGCGAAGGGTCACATTCCAAACAGTGCAAATAGCTTCTTTAATAGCAGGAAGAATCAGCTTTTCTCCAACTGTGAATGGCATTCCACATTTGGCAATAAGGAGAGAGATATTATATGAGGCAACTAAGCCCTTCTCAGTTTGGTTTACGTTCTTTTTGAATATGCTACTGATTGTGCTTCTGGCATGTCTTTCTTTGAGGTCTTTAAAGAATGCAAGGTCTTTGTCAGTTTTATCAGGATGGATTTAATTATGTGCTCCTTCAGGCGTGAGGGTTTCATGGCCTCGTTAGAGAATACTTGCTCACACAGTAAACACATAGGAAGCCGTTGATTCGTAGGAGAAGGTACGAAGCCATAGCTGAGATATTCAACATTATACTGACGACACTTTTTCTTGCCTTGTGACATCGCGAAAACTAAAAACATTCAGAAATTTTATTTTTAGTTAAGTTAGCCGTTAGCGTAAGAAATGTTTTTATTTGTATGCATAAAATAAGTTTTATGGTAAACTAGCCTAAATTATACTTCTGCGAGCTGAATATTTTGCTATATCTTTAACAAAATGGAATCATGTTTGCTGTATTTAAATGTTTTTCCTATCAAGGATGTTACTAACAACTATACTAGACTATATACTAGACAACTATACTAGACAACTATTTAAATGTCAGTTGACTTATAGAAGACGGCTTTAGTAAAATTACAAAAACACTTACCGAAAAAATGGCGTCTACTTACTTCCAATAATTCACAATAAATGACATAATTACTCAAGAGCCATATATTGAGAGAATGTTGAACTTGACATAGTGACAATTCTCCCAGTAGATGGCGCTTGAGAAATTACATCAGCTGAGTGGATTCCATATTTTTCGGTAAGTTCTTTTGCAATTTTGCTAAATTAAAAGGTTCTAGTAACCTTGTTTCAGCCACTTAATTTCATTCAAACATTCAAATTTAATGTAGATTCCAGAACTGTGTAGATGAAATTCATTGAAACCCATGAACGCCCCCCATTAGCTGACTAACGCCCCCTTTTCAACTAACCAGCTTCTAACGCCCCCCGACACCCAGTGAACGCCCCCTGGGGACGGTACCGCCCCCGTTGAGAACCACTGTGTTAGAGCAACGGTTCTTAACTTGGGGGGGGGGGCTTCGATTTTCTAGGATGGGCGCGAAAGTTCGGCGAAAGTGGTCAACATATCTCTGACTCGGAATATATATTCCCAATCGAATAAATTTTTAATTTAAAAATTGGCGGGGGCGCGTCGGGCTGGGAAAACTTGCCATTAGGGAAAAAGCAATGCTAACCTTCTCATTGATTACGATTATGAGTGAAATACGATCGATCTTGAGAAAATATTGCATTCTCTCACAAATACAGGGTTTTTGTTGTCTTTGTTTGTTTATTTGTCCAATCCATAAAGGCATTAAAAGCAATGAAACTGGAATCGTTGAAACTTTTATTCTTTGGGCCTCAGGGAGGTGCCACGGGTTGAAGGTTGACCGTTTGAGGGGCGCAGCTCCACAAAGGCTAGAAAACTGCCGCGTAGAGGTTGGTCAGAAAAGGGATGAGAAAGTCTGGTACTGCGTGCTCTCCATAAAGGAGGGGCATACAGTTAGAGAGTTCATAACAGCAGTGTCCGTTATAACAGCGATAGTAAAGAGAGTGAGGTAAACATTTTAAAAGAAGAGTTGGACCATACTTTTTCCAATAACTGTACTTGCACTATATAACCTACAAGGTTTTAACAGTATTTCAATATGTAAGAATTTTATTAAAATTACACACACACTATAAATTAAATATAATATATATATATATATATTTTTTTTTTTTTTTTTTTTATTAGGATGATACAAAAAAAAAATTTTTGAATGGTCAATGAGCTCAACCTCCATTTGGACATTTTGCCAAAAAATTAAGCCATGTAAAAAATCACAGCCATTAAAATTAATTTTTAGAAGTTGCTCAATGACCAAAGTCTGTCAAGTTGAGACTACGATCAGCTTCCTGTTTCTCCTGACGTAGTGTTTTATTGATGACATCACTAGTTTAATCCCCTGTAATTGGCTGAGGTGTCATGTTGCCTTTACCGATCATCTTGAAGCCGTGATTGGCTTAAAAGCAGTTTCGTTATGGCAACAGCAAAAGACCTCAGTTACCCAGATCTTGCATGGCTTGTAGGGTAGTGTTCAGTATGTTGTGTATATCTTGGTACAATACATGTATGAACATTGGAATTTTTATGTAACTTCTGCAAATGACACAAAATTTATAGTAAAGAGCGAAAACTTTAGTCATTGAGCAACGTCTAAATATTATTTTTAAGGCCTATAATTTTGCATGGCTTAATTTTCGGCAAAAGGCACCAAATAAAGGCTGAGCCCACTGGCATTTTAAAAATAAATTTTTAGCCCACTATATTTGCATCACCCTAATATATACCTTATTACCTTACAACCTTTCAAAGGTTTCGCGCGATGATTTCTCATTTCGCGAAGGTCAAGCTTGTCGCCCCTCCTCTCGAGTTGGCCTGGTGAAGTAGTGAGTTGGATTCTTGCGCTCTCCACCTCACATAGCCAGGTACGCCCGGCTCATCGGGGCTTGTTCTGAGCCAGGCGTCTAGTCTTCTTTTGAGGATTTCCACTGCAACTCCCTTCGTGTTTCTTAGGTCTTTGGGCAACTGATTAAACAGTTTTGGTCCTCTCACTACAAACTATTTTCTTCAGGGTTAAGGATGTCTCTGTCTCGTCTTCAATTTGGGAATACGACAGTCTACCGTTTGTACTTTCCACCGTTGTTTGGGGACTTATAGGGTTCAGAGTAAGATTAGGGACTAGTTTCTCCATTTTTTCCAAGTGTAAATAATGGTGTATCTCTCTCTTCTCCTTTCCAGTGAATATAGGTCTAGTTCGCGTAACCTTTCCCAGTAATTTAGTTCTTTGCACCCCTTGATCTTGGCTGTGAAGCTTCTCTGGATCCCTTACAGCTGTCTGATGTCTTCTTTTTTATATGAGGATGTTAGGACCGAGCAGTATTCCAATTTGGGTATTATCTGAGTTTTCAGTAGAGGAATCATTACATTCCTATCCCTTCGTTTAAAGGTTCTCAATATCTGACCCGTTATTCTCTTTGCTCTGTTTACTGCTATCTTATTTTGTTTCAAATTTCGCATCAGTCATTACAACCCCTAAATCTTTGGTCTGGAATTTCTCCGAATTTCCCGTCCATTTGGGGTATAATATTCCATGGATTTTAGGTCTTCTCTTTTTCCGTATCGTAATAGCTGACATTTCTCGGTGTTAAACTTCATATTGTTGTCTTCCGTCCATTTGTAGATTCTGTTTATGTCGGTTTGTAGAGATCCTATGTCTTCTGGGTTTCTTATTTTTCTACTGATCTTTGTGTCATCGGCAAAGGATGTTACTGTGCTGTCTCTGGTAACGTCCTCATCTATGTCAGTTAGCATGATTATGAAGAGTAGTGAAGCTAATACTGTTCCTTGTGCTACTGAGCTGAGGACCTCTGATTAAGATACTCCTTGTACTGTAACGACTTGCCGCCGCTCACTAAGGAAATTATATATCCATTTCCCTAATTTTCCTGTTATTCCCATATATTTCAGTTTATGTATTATGATTACATGGTCACATTTGTCGAACGCTTTAGCAAAGTCTGTGTATAGTAATCATAGTTTTCATTACTTTCAAGTGAATCAATAATGTTGTTGTAGTGTTCCATTAGTTGTGATAGGCATGATCTGCCTGACCGAAACCCGTGTTGGTTATCATTTAATTTTTACTGAGTTTCCAAAAAGTCATAGATTTTCTGTCAAACTTTTCTTTCAAATATTTTAATTAGATGGGATGTAAGCGACACTGGCCTATAGTTTTTGGCCTCGGATCGATCTCCTCCTTTATATATTGGGACTATGTTCGCATTCTTCAGGATGCCCGGTATTTATCCAGTATAGGGGCTCAGCGATTGCATTCTTGCAGTTTTTGATCAGTGTGGCATTCCATTTATTCGGTCCTGCCGCTGAGTGTATTTTAGTTTCCCTATGGCTTGTGTAATATCATCCGTCGTAAAGTATATATTATATATATATATATATATATATATATATATATATATATATATATATATATATATATATATATACAGTTATTGTAGCCTATGTAGATAGATAAAATGGAAATTTATTTTTAAGGTTAAAATATCTTCCCCGAGAGAGCTGAAAGGAAAAAGTTATATACTTTCGAAGTGTGAGGAAAAACATGGCTGAAAAGAAGTTCACTTTTGAAAATTTAATGTTGAAAGTTATGGGTTGTATCTTTCACAGTATATATATATATATAATATATATATATATATATATATCTACAGGGCCGCCGAGAGGCGGGGAAGCCGGGTTAAATCCCGGGGCCCGAAAAGAGGGGGGATAAAATCTAAAAATATTAATAAAACAATTGATTAAATAACAGAGAGGAAATATAATTAATGAACATACATTTTATAGAGATTATCATAGTCAAACTGAAACAAATAAAATATTATCTGCGGTCCACCAATGCCCAAGACCGACTGACAGATCTGGGAAACATTGTAATTGAAAGCCAGTTAGCCCGTACTTTAAATTTCATCACAATCATTTACCACTTTGCTCGAGAGAAGACAAAGAAAGTACACTTCTAATTATGAAAATCTTGCAGTAAACAATTGTCTTGACAATGTCTTGCCTCCATGGACTGGTACTGCATTTGTAAATTGTATGGTGATAGAATTAATATAATTGATTCGAAAAATAAAATGGTCATTTTCTTCTGAATTGTTTATTCATACTCTATGTTTTGAATAGTGACTTAATTTCTGCAAAATAGTTTGCTCGTTATGTACACAAAAAACATTCATAATAAAATAAAATACTGAGTAAACAGGGGGTCCATATATCAATCCTTCCCCGTGGACCGTGGCAGCTCTCGCCGGCCCTGTGTATATATATATATATATTATATATATATATATATATATATAATATATATATATATATATATATATAAGAACATTCCGATATACAGAAGTCATCACCAAATAAAGAGAGGAGAGTAAGACCAAACTGAAGACCTCGGTCAATAATATAAAGGAAACTACGTATATGCAAATATTATGCAAGAGGAATTTGCAGATATAAAGGCGGACAGTGCGTGTTTGCGCACCCGACTTTATGTAAGTTCTACTGTAACAGTGGTCACTGTAAATTCGGTGATAGCTGCTAATTCTACGATTTGACCATATGCAAATATTATGGAAAACATGGACGATGCAAGTAAAGAAGACAATGCCACTATCACCATCTTCCGACAAACCCTAAAATGTCTATAGAAATAATCCAAAGAAAACTTTGGACACAGACCATGAAAGTGATCTTTTCGACATCGCCGATATAATACGTCTTCTAAACTTCATCCAGCACCTGCAATCGACAGAGTTGAAAACCTCCGAGCCGAACCGTTTTCAGGCAAGGAGTACCGAAACAGATAAAAGGAAACGGATCTTTTTGGAGGACGATAGGGATACGAAACACGCAACACTGAAGGATAACGAATTTGGAATGCACAAAGGACTACGTAAAATTGAAAACATAAATATGGTACTGGCAAACATTCGACGGCTAAACCGAGCCACTCACTAAACAAAGTTTAATACTTGAAAGGATTTATGGATGAAACAAGGGCTGACACCGCGTGCCTCACAGAAACACCTCATAAGGACTGCTGAGGAGGCTGTGAAAACTGCGAATATTGCATTGATGAAAAAGAATTACAAATCGATGGTTATAACATGCTACGAGCTGTATATAACACAGGTGGCTGTGTTATATACTCGTATATATATATATATCGACTACAGTATATTACGTTTATAACTTACCTATGTTACCTTATAATAGTTTCGAACGACAGTTTGGGATCGACCTGCGGTTGACCCTTCTGCAGCGTCCCGCTTCATTTCCGGGACTTGGTGGAGGAGACAATTGTTTTCCACTCTCCTCCTTCCCTCATAGTTAGACATGCATGGCTGGTTCAGGGACTTTGCACAAGAACCTGTCCAGCTGGTTCTTGAAATTATTCAGGATGATGTTTTGGAAGTTCCCAAGTCTTTTGGCAGAACATTAAAAAGTTCTGGGCCTCGTATTCTGAGGGTATTTTCCGTCCTCCTTTTCATGGCCACTTGTCCCACCGCAGATGGAACAGTACAAAATCTGCCTCTTCTCTCATTCCAGCGTGTTTGTTTTATTTCTACGATTAGGGACACAACCATAGGGATTTTCCATACATATATTACTGTGTACTGCTCGCGTCTTCTTTCCAGGAAGTAGAGTTTCAGGGATTGTAGTTAAGACCAGTAGTCTTCATCTTTCGTTTCCTCTATCTTAGACGTAAAAGCCCTTCGCGTGGTTTCTATGTTTGCAATGTCTCGTTTTCTGTATAGGCTTGTGAGTACTGAGTAATACTCAATTATTGGTTGAACTAAACTCTTTCACGATTTTAGCATGATGTTTGCTTTTCTGCTACGGAATCTCTTCCAGATAATTCCTATTATTTTTCTAGTGGTTGTGATTTTAATGTTGTAGTGTTCTCTGAATTCTGTATCCGATGACATTATTACTCCAAGATGAGAAGATGACCCGCTACTGAGTACTGACCGATAGTACTCTATTACATCATTTGAATAAATGGGCAATGTTCCCGTTCTTTAATGCAAATGGAATTTGTCCGGTGTCGTGTGATTTTCTCCACGGTTAGTATGGTGGCTTGGCACTCTTTACATTTCTTCATATTATATATGACGCGTTCGGTGGAGAAGGGGCGAACGCAACATTTTCGAATTATGCCACAAAATGCAGTTAAAGTTTGTAAACTTTAAACCTTTGTATTTTTCCAGTTTATTGAAATGTTGTATGAATTTGAACACATATTTGAGTAAAATATTGTTGTGTAATATGTCGATATAATAAAACGCCAAGAAATTTTACATTATTATTTATTGATAGCTTCTGATGTTAACTGGTGTAATCCATTATTTGGTCCTCTTCGTCGAATGTTGTATTACCTGCTTCAACTGTTTCGGTTTTTCCAGTTCCTTTAACAATCTTGTATAATAGTTCACTGCAGTTGCAGGCATTAGGTCTGATAATTCTTTGAGATCTTTTATTTTTCCTTAGTTATTGGCAGCAATTGGGAATACTTTGGTTGCAGTGTCTGCTGGGCTAGATTGAATAAACTGACACTGTAGGATTTTTTCCCTTTCTGCAGTCTGACGGGATGGCTATTATCTGGGGTTGTGCGGTATGCAGTAGATATTACGTAGCCTTCTTGTGTTGAAAGTCAAATATTAACTTTCTTGCATCTGTAAATTTAGTAGTTGTTGATTTCCTAATGACAATGCACGTTTTTAGGACGTCAAAATCGAGAAAATCAGCCTGTTTCATTTCTACAACTAGGAAGCGCTGCGAAACGGCTGTAGTTATGGCCGTAACATAATCTTTTTGGTGTAAATAATATTGCTGTAATTATTTTTTATATTTTGTTCAATTTGGCCAAATTGAGCATCACAGGGCATTGTCGAGTGACCAGAAAGTAGATAGATGTGTTCAATGTGAAGCAATGATGCGGAGTGAATTTCTCTGAGATACATTAAAACCTAAATTTTACCGTGAAAGAGTGCAGACTAACATCTAATTTTTTGCATAGGTAAAGCAAAGGTTTTAAAGGATAATTATACGACAAAAAACTCATTTTTCGAATTTTGTGGCGTTCGCCCCTTCTCCACCGAACGCGTCATATAGTATATGGAGGAGACTGTAGACGCCAGTCGACCAGGGCAGTACTCCTGGGAGGGTGGGGGTAGGCAGGAGACAGGGAGTACTAGAACTCCTGTTACTGTCCTTCTCAACATCTTTTTCTGTGTCTCATCCAGGCATGGGGTAATTGTAATTTGTAATTGTAACTGATTATAATTAATTACATTTTTTCATGTCACTGATAAGTAATTGTAATTGACTACCTAAAATGTAATTGTAATAAATTACATGGGGAAACCGAGGTAACTGATACTGATACAAATACAGTCAATTACTTTCAGTTACATTGTTTTTCGGCCTCTCAAGCAGATTGAAAGCCGTACAATACTTGCTCATCATGTCTCAGGGAGCTTTCTTTTGAAATAAAATGTTATTCTTTTTATTTGAAATAAACTTTTCCATTTATTTCAAATGTTCCTAACTAAAGTGCCAGTTTTTTGCCCTTATTATTTTGATAAAATGAATGCCAGTTCTTTTGTCTTATATTAATATTTTTTGAGTGCCTTATTTTTGGTTTCATTAGACCATATCACATACAGGGTGTACATAAAGTCAGGATCTATTTTTGTGAAGCACTTGGAAATTATATGGAATTCAATCATAAAATGATAAAGTGGTAACATTTATTAAATAATTAAGAGTAGGATTCGACGTGACGCCCATCAGTATCCCTGCACAGCTCAAATCGTTCCGCAGCATTTCTAAACACATTCTGGAGCATTTGCGGGGTTATGTTATCTGCAGCAGTTCGTATACGTGTACGTAAGTTTTCAACACTCGTAATCTTCGTCTGATAGACGTGCGATTCGATAAAGCCCCATGCAAAGAAATCTAAAGGGGTTAAATCTGGTGATCTCGCTGGCCAAGGTCTGTTGCTTCCGAGTCCGATCCAGCGATTTGGAAAACGTCCATTTAGATAATCCTGAACAATTTTGGCATAGTGACAAGGAGCACCATCATGTTGATAGACGACGGGGATAGGATTGTTAGTACCGTCGTCTATCAACATGATGGTGCTCCTTGTCACTAGTGATGTAAAAAAAACGGGTTTTTTTTGTTGGTTTTTTTTTTTTTTTTTTTTTTTTTTTTTTTTTAATAATAATTAATATAGATATTGCCAATTTAATTATAAGGTATACTTTTGCAATGATATATATTATATAAATAAATAAATAATAAAATAGGCCATATGGTACCAGTATAGAATGTCCTTTTCAGCCTATTTACAGAAAAAACTGGCCTCTTTCTTGCACTGAAAGTCTTGTATCTTGAGATCCATTAAACTTGCGAGAACACTGGCTGGGAGCTGACTGCCCATTGTCCAACCTTCCCAGGACTCTCCCATCCATGCCTCGGATTTTGAATCTCCCACTTAACTATCCTTTAGACCCGCGATGACATATTCCCCCCCCCCACGAGACCATCCATATATATATACATACACATACACCCATATACATATATACCAATATATACATAAATACTTATATACACATTTATATCTATTGTATACCCCATACACATGCATACATCCAGAATTCCAGATACATACGCATGCATACTCACATATATACCTACACAAACTCATACACCTCTATTTCGCCCTTTCATTACCTCCGAGACCATTTAGCACATACAGTAATATCCATACAGCCAAAAGAAACCAATTAAGCACAGACAGAGCAGCAAAGCTAGTATTTATATCCCAAAATGCAAAATTCCAAGAAAGTGAAGTAAAACATGGTGCTACATTGGCTTCGTCAACATCCAAATCTGCAATAAATACCAGTACCTGTGATATTGAAACTATTTGCTTTAATCAATCTAGTGATGATGATTCTTCAATGGAAATAGAATCAGATAATGAAAGTTAAACAGCATTAGGTTAACACAAAGGTTAAAGAAAGAGATGAATATTTATATTTTTTTTATTTTTCTATTTGGAATATATATATATATATATATATATATATATATACACACACTGGTATTCTTGCCAATCACAATTATATCTATTGTTTTATACCAGTATTATGGATATTATACCAGTACCTGTGATATTGAAACTAGCATATATGCTCTACCCAATCTAGTGATGATTCTTCCATGGAAATGTAGGTTAACAAAAAGGTTCAAAAAAAGGTGAATATTTTCCTTTTCTATCTGGAATATATATACTGGTACTCTTGCCAATCACAATTATGTATATTGTTTGAAACGAGGAAGAATGTTTTATGTTCTAGTTAAAAAATATATATACATATAAAAAATGAGGGTTTGTTTTTCCTTTCTATTATATACTTTTTGCGTGATTCAATTTTTCTAAAAGATGACTATATATACTAGGTATAACCGTATAAGCATGGTAGTATAGTAAATTATAGGTAATACTAATATAATTATTAGATTAAAGGAAAAAAAATATGGAATAAATTTAAAACAATAAAAAACAAAAAAAACAAAAAAACAGACTACCTTCGTTTTAAACAAAAAAAAACGACAAAAAAAACAAAAAAAAACGACACAATAAAAAACGACTCACATCACTACTTGTCACTATGCCAAAATTGTTCAGGATTATCTAAAATCTAAATGGACGTTTTCCAAATCGCTGGATCGGACGCGGAAGCAACAGACCTTGGCCAGCGAGATCACCAGATTTAACCCCTTTAGATTTCTTTGCATGGGGCTTTATCAAATCGCACGTCTATCAGACGAAGATTACGAGTGTTGAAAACTTACGTACACGTATACGAACTGCTGCAGATAACATAACCCCGCAAATGCTCCAGAATGTGTTTAGAAATGCTGCGGAACGATTTGAGCTGTGCAGGGATACTGATGGGCGTCACGTCGAATCCTACTCTTAATTATTTAATAAATGTTACCACTTTATCATTTTATGATTGAATTCCATATAATTTCCAAGTGCTTCACAAAAATAGATCCTGACTTTATGTACACCCTGTACATATATATGTCCAATTGTTCATAGCAGGAACTACTGCTTGATGAAAAATACACTTCTGTGCGATGTTAACAAAAAAAGAGTACATTTTATTGACCTAATATTACTTAGTTTTCATTGAAGATGATGGCCAAAACTGAAAATGGAATTGAAATACCTAGGTGGAAAAGCACTCCATAAATCAAATAGTGTGTATTTATGAAAAAAATGCAATTTTTTTGTAAATGTAATAGTAATTGTAATTAATTACTTTACTAAATAATTGTAATTAAGTATTTCACCATCAACAGTAACTGTAAAAGAGAATATGTCAAGTAATTATAATTATTTACATTGACCAAGTAATTCCCCTATGCCTGGTCTCATCTACCATATGAGAAGTCCAGCATGCTCTCAAACACACTTTTCTCCTTCTATTCCTCACTGCACAGTGCACATAGAATGTTACATGCATCTTACAATCTTTTAAAAAATTTAAAAATATTGAAAATAATATTTGTATTTTGGCTCTCTTCTTGTTTCTAAATGGGGGAGGGGCATTTTTGCAGGCGCCTCCTTCCTACATGAAAAAAATAATAATTATATATATATAATACTATATATATATATATATATATAATATATATAATATATACTATAATATATATATATATATATATATATATATATATATTATATATATATAAGAACACTTAACAATAACCAGAGATGTAAATAGTATTTGCCGATATATATAAGTTCCACGAAGTGTTGGAATTAAAAAATTGGAAATATAAAAATGGACATAAAATAAATTTTGCGAGAAATTAAATAAAATTGTCAAGTTAGATTTGTGACCTAACACGTTCCATTTTCATCCGCACACCTTGCGCAAAACTAGGGGTCTTCATTGACATTCGAGGGGTATCATGTGATTGTGCCGTTGTTCAGTACGCAACATTCTGCACCATTTCGCACTTGCTTTGCACACTGGCGATCGAAACAGTTGTATTGTTGAGCGTGTGTGGAAGAATTCAACCACAAGATTAAGTTTGCAAAAGCCAGTACTCTACTGCGGGTTCCTTATTTGGAAGAACGCAAACGTTTGGAATCCTTTATTTTAGATCATTCTAATGACTTTAATTCTAATAGGGGGTGCATATAATTTGGATACTTTCCCCTTGAATTTACTTGGTTGGGTTCCAAAACTCAAAAAACTTTTTTGAAAAAAGAGTCCGCCCATTTGATTCACAGCCATTCAGTCTTTGGAGACCAACCAAGAAAGATGGATTGAAAGGCCTTTCTCTTTTAAACTTTTAAAAAAATTTATCTTTTGCTTTATCTTTATTTGAAGAGGATGATAAGGGATGTGTACTGCTGAAAACGTTTCCCATATATTTCTTTTAGTCTGGGTTTTATTCATTGTATATACAGGGTGGCCCATAAGTCATAATCGGTTATAATTAAACCGAAAATCTCTCTAGCGGAACTCACACTGACGTAATCGATTACTAAGGAAGGAATATGTCGAAATGGTTATATTTTGCACTCTCAATAATCAATAAATATTTCTAAACTTATTATAAACTTTTTTATTTTGTTTGAGCTTTTGTATTTTCGCTTTAATTATAACCGATTGAGTATGGGCCACCCTGTACATACAATATATGGATCACCTGAAGATCAGGGCCCCCAGCCTTCTTTAGTTAGCCTTATAAGGCTAACTACCGAAAATATCACGACTTAACCTAACTAATCGTCAAGGGCGTACAGTTGACCTAACGACTGGTTAGGTTAAGTCGTGATATTTTCGTTAGTTAGCCTTATAAGGCTAATTAACGAAGGCTGGGGGTCCTGATCTTCAGGTGATCCATATGTGTGTGTGTGTGTGTGTGTGTGTGTGTGTGTGTACTGTAGATTGTACATGCGTGTGTAATTAAGGAAGGCTACACACCAAAGTGATTAGTTTAAAACATGTTTCAATCTTGACGATGCATAACGGGTTTTCCAACTGAATTAACCAATTAGAGATTTGTGTTCTTTATGGTATGCTATGATGTAGAGCAGTGGAACATTCCAATCTTAACTGAGGAACTAAATTCCCTGTATTATGGCCTGGTAAACACAAGCTGCTGGAAGTGATTATACAACAAAATACATCATACAGACATGTTGAAGTTATACGTGTCTACGTTACTTTGTAAGAGAATCATAATAATTTATTGCTCTTTGCTATATACAGGGTGTCTCAGGAGGAAAGTCAATACTTCGGGAGGTGATAGTATCGGTCATTGTGAGAAAAAAAAGTTCATATGAACATGTGTCTAATTCTGAATGGTTACGGAGATAGAGCTGTTTGAATCTGATGCGCGCGCAGCTCTTCCTTCCCCTTCCATCCCATATAACCTTGAACCACGTAAGCTGTAATGTAAGCATGTAACATAAGCCAATCGACAGCTGACTGTTGTGAGTGACATTGTTTGGTGTTTGAAGCAGTGTTAAGAATGCCACACACCTTCACACATGCCGAATATGCAGATATGGTGTATGTCTACGGTTTTGCGATGGAAGTGCAACAGCTGCTGTTGCAGAATATCATCGACGGTTTCCGAACCGCAGAATTCCGGATCGAAGTGTGTTTACCAGGGTTTTCAACGCATTGCGTGAGATTGGTATACTTCCCACCGCTCATGTTTCATCTGAACGTGAAGGTCAAGAAGATGTGGATGAAGTGGAAAACATTCTTCAGTTGGTAGAGCGTAGTCCTACTACTAGCTCACGAAAAATTTCTACAAGTTTCGGTGTACCAAACACAAGAGTATGGCGAACATTACGTGAGGAAGGCTTGCATCCATATCATGTACAGTGTGTACAACATCTTCAACCAGGAGACGCTGCCATGCGACTGGAATTTTGTCATTGGGTAAATGCTAGTCGCCGATTGCTTCGATTAATACTGTTCACCGATGAAGCTACTTTCACCCGTGACGGTATCAACAACACTCGTAACTCTCATCGGTGGTCAGACGAAAATCCAAATGCCACTGTGGAATCAAATTATCAACATCGCTTCTCTGCCAATGTGTGGTGCGGTATCATCGATGATCAGCTGATTGGCCCTGTTACTTTAGAGAATCGTCTTACAGGACAAAGTTACCTTGAATTTCTGCAAAATGAATTGCCAAGACTATTGGAGGATGTTCCTTTGGCTATACGCGCTGGTATGTACTTTCAGCATGACGGAGCTCCTCCACATTCTACCTGTCTGGTGATGCAATACCTAAATCAAACTTCCTTGGTCGGTGGATCGGCCGCGGTGGTCCCATTCAATGGCCACCAAGGTCTCCAGACCTCTCTCCGTTAGATTATTGTTTGGGGGTGGATGAAAAGTCAAGTTTACAAAAGAGAGGTGGATACACGAGACGAAATTGCTCGCGCGCATTTTGGATGCTGCTGCCCGCATAAAGGAACGTCAAGATCAACTCAGACGAACAAACACGCGATCTTCGCACACGAGTTGCAAAGTGCATTGAGGGTAACAGTGGGATTTTCGAAAACGTATTGTAAACTATAACAAATTTGTCATTTCTGTATCTGATACCATTCAAAATGCCAATGTTTAAACATTAAATGTTAGAAACAGTAATTGGTTTCTCTTTCTTGATTACCATTAACAATGCTTTTGTATTTGTAGATTCAAACAGCTCTATCTCCATAACCATTCAGAATTAGACATGTTCATATGAACTTTTTTTCTCACAATGATCGATACTCTCACCTCCCGAAGTATTGACCTTTCCTCCTGAAACACCCTGTACATAAAGCATATATTAGGTATACAGAGATTCACACACACACACACACACACACACACACACGAGGTTTGTTCAAAAAGTATCCGGAATGATGCGATTCTAGCCAGAATATGGTACTTACAGGGTTTGTGGCTTAATCTCCCTCAAAGTATACTCTTTCTGAAGCAATACACTTTGCCCAACGATCCTGCACTGTTGAAAACGTTTTTCGAAAGCATTTTTCGGAGTGGCCAAAAGCTGCTCTGTCGAATTTCTTTTAATGGTCTCAACATCATCGAATCGGTGTCCTTTCAGGGTTTGTTTGAACTTCGAAAACCAAAAAAGTCGCATGGAGCCAAATCCGGTGAATATGGAGGCTGCTGTATGCGGGGGGGGGGGGGGGGGTAGCGTTTTTGGACACAAATTGCTGAACAAGTTGCGATGAGCGAGATGGTGCGTTATCGTGATGAAGCATCTAGTCTCCGGAATCCCACTTCCGCGGCCGTTTCCTCCGAACTGCTTCATGTAAAAGTCTAAAAACTTCAATGTAAAATTCCTTGTTGCGTGCTTGTCCCTGTGCAGCATATTCGTGGTGCACATCATCTTCACAGTCAAAAAAACTCTCCGACATCGTAAAAACGGCTCACAACAATGGACTGATGCTACTCAATGAAGTGCAACCCTATCAGTTAACTTGTCTCGACATGCAGAGACATGTTTAGCACAGTCACAACTCCAAACGTGATCTTGTTCTAAAAATAAACACCCTGTCCGGATACTTCTTGAACAGACCTCATATATATATCATAATGCGACAGTTAATGTATTCCTAAGCATACGTAGGCGTAGTAGAATAAACAATATAAAACAAGAGTAACAGCAACAATAATGAAAATAATATCAATATTACAATTTATAATTGTATTTATATGTGTTGATGATGCAAATCAGTTGCTACAAGAAGCATACACACATACACGCACGTGATATATAATATATATATATATATATTAATATATATATATAATATATTAGTGATGTAGGTCACATCCGCATCCGCATCCGCACATTTTCTCGCATCCGCATCCGCACTTTGGACTGCGGATGTCGTGCGGATGTGGACCGTTGAGATAAAATGTCATTAATAAGCGGAAATTATCAAATTCTACTATATTAATAGAACTAGTTCATTGTGCGCAAAAGTGATGCAAGCGACAAGACGAGAGGCTGTTCTTGTATGAAGTTACTCTCTTGCAACCTACTTAGATCCACGTTACAAAGCTAAGTTATTTTCACCTAGTACATTAGAACGAGTTAAATCATCACTTGGCAAAGCAGTTGAAGAGCTTCAATCTCTTGAATCTGTCGCTTCGCCACCCACCAAAAGAATAAAAGTTTCAGTGACAGAACCAACACCTTCAACAAGCAAATCTATCACAGAATCTGTCTCTCAGTTTCTTGAGTCAAGCAGCAATGACGAGACCTACGCGATGTCAAAAGATGTAGTAAAAATGATCGAGAGCTATCACCAAGAAAAACGCCTGGCTGCATGTGACAATCCTATTAGTTGGTGGAAAAATACGCAGAATATCTATCCATACTTGAGTAAACTTGCAAGGAAACATTTAGCCTGTCCTCCAACAAACGTACCAAGCGAGAGATTATTTAGCAGTGCTGGATTAATATATGATGAAAAGAGAAACAGACTGGCAGCAGAAAAGGCAGAAAAATTAATGTTCCTTAAGCATAACCTTCCTATAATTAAGTTTGAACATTAAACGATGAACATCTTAGTTTACTTTATTTTAATTACTCATTTATAAATATGCCTAATAAAACTTTAAACTTAATATAAATAGTTATCAAGCTAATTAAAGATCTCTTTCTATAAGGGTGGAGGAGGTTGGGGAAAGAGGTCGGTGGGGTGCATTTGAGTTGGGTTCACGTCCCGCATCCTGGTAACACAATTATGGTTTCTAATTGTGGCTGAAACTCAACAAAATATAACGAATTTATTTGCAGACGAATTTATTTGCAGACGAATTCACTAATTGATTTCTATATTAGTTAGATGCTTGATATTATTTTATATGTTCAGAGAAAAGTACAGCAATTATTGTACAATTAATCAATTATACTACATTATAGCTACAGCTCTCTCTATATAATAACTTATTATATACGTTAAACACAACAAATCTCGAATATATCCTAAAAAATAACGAAAATGTAGACATCCGCATCCGCGGATGTTGAAATCAAACATCCTCATCCGCATCCGCGGATGTGAAAAAAATGACATCCGCTACATCACTAATATATATTACTTTTTATGCAGGAATGAGGGGCCAAGGGCGAATGCGCACAAAAACGACCCCCTTGCCCCCAAAGACGAAGAAGAGAGCCAAAATCCAGGTCCAGGGTTTTCGAGATGGCTGGACACACTGCGCTTGAGAGATTGGAGGACAGACAGGTGGGGGGGGAAGATGGATTGAGGAAGTGTGTTCCAGGGATGAGTAGATGAAAGACTGAAAATATCGATTAACCTTTTCATTAGAGTTAGACAGAAAAGGAATGAGAATGTGTCGAAAGTCTGGTACTGGGTACTCTCCTTAAAGGAAGTGGCATGCAGTTAGACAGTTCAGAACAGCAGTGCCCGTTATAATAGCGATAGTAAAGAGAGAGTGAGACAACATTGAGGCGAAGAGAGAGGGATTGAAGACAGTCAGTAATGCGGGGAATTGATGATACGAAAAGCCTTTGATTCCACTTGGTCAAGTAGAGCCGTGTGGGTTGAGCCACCCTATATATGAGAAGCATACTCCATACAGGAGTGGACAAGACCCCTGTACAAAGACAGCAGCTGAGTGGGAGTGAAGAAACTGCGTAGCCGGTACAGCACAACTAACCTCTTAGAAGTTGCTTTGGAAAGAGCGTATATGTGATCTTTCTAGGAAAGATCACGAGAAAAGGAAACGCCAAGAATATTAACAGAGGAGGAGGAGTGGGTTGTGTATTGTTGAAGGTAAGGGGATTGTCGTGTGGAAGATTACGACGAGTAGACAGATGAAGGAACTGAGTTTTTGAGGCAATGAAAGCCACAAGGTTTTCTCTGCCCAAATCAGAGTAGAGGTCAGGTGCACCATAGCCGTTCCACGCGAATCATGGAGTGACTATTGGGAGGGACGCTTTGTGAAGCGGGTAGAGAAGTGAAGAGTGGAATCATCGGATAGGACAGTAAGTGCGACTTAAAAGACCAGTGATAAATAGAAGGAAAAGAGTGGGTGACAGGACAGAGCCCTGAGAAACATCACTATTAATAACTTTAGAAGAACAGTGGCCATCTACAACTGCAGCTATAAATCGCACATAAAGGAAATTAAAGATGAGGGCAGGCACACATAGAAGGATAGAAACCGAAAGAGGACACTTTGGAAATTAAAGATTTGTGTCAGACTCTATCAAAAGCTACTGATATGTTTAACGCAATAGCAAAGGTTTCACCGAAATTCCGAAAGGAGGATGACCAAGAGTCAGAGAGATATGCAAAATCACAAGTACAGTGTAGCTTGCGGAACACATACCGACGATCTGAAAGTAGATTGTGAGAAGAGAGGTGGTTAAGAATCTTCCTATTAATGATAGATTAAAAAACTTCAGAAAGCCAAATCAAAGCAACTGGACAATAGTTGGAGGCTTGAGAACGGTCACCCTTCTTTGGGACAGGCTGAATGAAAGTGAACTTCCAGTAGGAACGAAAAGTACCAAATAAAAGGCAAAGACGAAAGAGTTTGCATAGGCAGGGTATCAGCACAAAAGCACAGTTCTTGAGAACAAAAGGGGAGATACCATTAGGGCTGTACAGTGTACACCCTCCTAGAGTTGAGCCCAGATAGAGCAGAAAGAACATCTTTGGAGAAGATTCTAATTTCAGACATAATTAAGTCAGAGGGAGGAGGAGATGGAAGAACAGCACCGGAATCGTCCAGGGTTGAGTTGGAAGCGAAAGTTTGAGCGAAGAGTTCAGTTTTATCGGGAGAAGAGACAGTAACTGGTCCGTGAGAATGGAAAAGAAGAGGTGAAGAAAAGTAAAGTTGTTGGGGAGGTTCTTGCTAGATACCAGAAAGAGCGAGAAGAATTAGAATTGGATAGGTTTTCAGTTTTGTCGGATGAAGAAATTTTTGGAGTCGAAGAACAGATTTTGCACGATTCCGGGCAGAAATATAAGCTAAGTGAGAGTCAGGAGAGTTGGATGGCAACGGTACCTTCTGAAAGCGGATAGCATTAGAACAAGGAAAGTTAAACAAAGTTTTTTTGTATTAGTAGTGGGAATATAATATGGAATGTACCCGAGAGAATCAGTGAAGGCAGTATTTCTCTGATTTCCATGAGAAATCAGAGAAAATACTTCCTAAGGGTCTCCTAATCAGCGGCACTACACTGCTAAAGATCTTGGGAGGATCCAAAGGCCGAATTGAAGCGACAGGAGAGGAAACAAATATAAGATTGTGGTCGCAGGAGTCCAACAGAAAAAAGTTTGACGGAGTAAGAAGGATGAGTGATGAGAAATAAATCCAGAATGTTGTGCCTATTTCCAAGGCGATCGGAGATACGAGTAGGGTGCTGTACAATCTGCTCTAGGTCATTCAGGATAGAGAAGTTGTAAGCTAGTTCACCAGGGTTGTTAGTGAAATGGGAGGAAAACCAAAGGTGGTGGTGAACATTGTAAACACCTAAAATGGAGATTTCAGCAAAAGGAGAGTGGGATAGAATATATTCCACTTTGGAAGTAAGGTAGTCAAAGAATTTTGGATAGTCAGTAGAATTAAGAGTTTACATCGCAGATGTATTTAGTTTGAGATTGGCATGTAAACCGTCGCCAGAGGGTAGAGAATTCGGAGGATTCAAGTTCAGAAATACGAGAAAACGTTCGGTCATTGCGTACATATACGCAACATACAGCTTTGGGGTAAAAGCGAGTATAGAGAAAGTGGGAGGGTACAAAAAGGGGTTGCTGTCAGTTGTCCGAGACACCCGAGTTTCAGTGAGGAAGAGAAGGTGAGGTTTGGAGGAGGAGAGGTGGTGTTCAGTAGATTGAAACTTTGAGGAAAGGCCACGAATGTTGCAAAAGTTTATGAAAAATGAATCAGGGAGAGGCCCAGAATATCTCGAATGGGGAGTAACAGAACCATAATTTTGTTATGGAAATAAGACAGGGGATACAACATTATGGTTTGTATGATATTTGATGAATTTGTTTTTCAGTTTCTTTGGAAGATTTTTAATGTTCTGGATGTTTTATCTCTTGATCAAGTGTGTTCCAAAGGTTTGGATCTGTTGAGGACAAAGATCTAGTTGCACAGTCTAGACCAGTGGTTCTCAAACTGGGGTGCGCGAGGGAATCTTAGGAGGAACGCGAAAGGATCCTGAAAATATAACCCTTTTAATTTTATATACGATTAACAAACGGCCACAAGTCACACGGTTGTAAAGAAAGTAAAAATCCTCTATCTCTCGAAAATCCAGAAAATCCCGTAAAGAATTCAAGGGGTACAGAAGAAAAAGTTTGAGAACCGCTGCTTTAGACTCTAGCGTATAATTCGATTTTCTGATCCATGTGGTTTTTTTTTTATGCAGGAAAGAGGGACCCATGGGATTGTCTTGTGTTAAAGCGGTGTTGTGTTTGGGAAGCTAGTATTTTGTTTTGGATGATTTCTGGTGCAGAATTATGAACGATTTGATATACAGGGTGGGCCGAAAGTCTGGATCCATAGGAAAATATTTATTTTAATACATAAATTACAACAAATGGTAAATACTTAAAATGAATATCAACTTTAACTCGTAAATGCGTATCCGTGATACTGTACAGTAGTTCGTACTCCAGTATAAATACTCAAATACTTTTTTTATTTCAGCCCAGAAATGGCTTCGAATCTAACAACAGAAGACCGGGTAGAACTTGTGCTCATGTACGCAAGACAGGGCGCTACACACAGAGAAGTTGCTACCGAATTCAATAGAAATCATCCTGATAAGCATCCAGTAACACATGCGACTGTTGGCAAGTTGTTTAAACGTTTCAAAGAAACAGGAAGTGTACATGATCGACGGCGTTCTGGTCGTCCAAAAACTGCAACTGATGAAAATACCTCTGCAATGGTATGTGAAACTTTAACGAATAGTCCAGTAAAGTCAACAAGAAGATTATCAAATGAAACACGCATCTCGAGAACGTCAATTCGAAGAATTATTAAAAATCATAAATTCCATCCATAAGTGTCTCGATGTCAGAGGCCGCCAATTTGAGCATTTGTTATAATTTGTTGTTTATACTGGAGTACGAACCACTGTACAGTATCACGGATATGCATTTACGAGTTAAAGTTGATATTCATTTTAAGTATTTACCATTTGTTGTAATTTATGTATTAAAATAAATATTTTCCTATGGATCCAGACTTTCGGCCCACCCTGTATATAGAGGCAATGTTTAATTTGTAGATTTCTCCTAGTTTGAGAATTTTTAACTCGTGGAACATTTGATCTGTAGGCCTACTTTCATTATGCTTGTTCGATTTATAGAATCTTCTAATTAATCTTTTTTGCATTATCACCAATGGCTGCAGCGAAAATTGACGTGTGCTTCCGTAAGGACTAATGCAGTATTGTAGGTGTGGTACACCATGGTGAAGTATATGGCTCCAAGAACCTGATTTGGAAGTGCTGCACCTGCTTTCATAATTATGAATGAGACCTTGGCTAATTTGTTGCAGAGATCTTCAGTGTGCTCTTTGAATGAGAGGTTTGAATCGATGGTAATGCCCAGAAGTTTGGCCGATTGCACTCGTTGAACAGGGCATGCAATGGAAGCATCCAACATCTCCCGTTGTAAGGAAGTTCAAAGCGCAGCCGTCAGCAGGTAAAGTTATGCTAACACTGTTTTGGGATACACGAGGCCCTATCCTTGACCATTATCTAGAGCGTAGAACTACAGTAACAAGTGCATCGTATTCTGACATGCTTCGGAATGAGTTAAAGCAAGCAATTCGCACAAAACGGAGAGGGAGATTGTCGGGAGGTGTTATTCTGTTACACGACAATGCGGGTCCTCATACCGCTGCACAGACTAGAAAATGCCTTCAAGAACTTAAATTTGAAGTTCTCGACCACTCAGCCTACAGTCCAGACCTGGCAACTGCGGGCTTTTACCTGTCTGGACCACTAAAAGACGCTTTGAGAGGTCAGCGATTCCAAGACGATGATGACCTGAAGGAAGCGGTGCATGACTGGCTACGCACACAGCCAAAAACATTCTTTTGTGATGGCATTGGGAAGCTGTAGATCGCTGGATTAAGTGTATTGAGAAACAGGGAGACTATGTTGAGAAGTGATGTGTTTATAATCTATCAGATGTGAAAATAAAATTGTGAAAATAAAAAGTGCGGATACTTATTGAATTACCCTTGTATAAACGCTTTGGAATTCATTGTTGGTGGTTGTTTGGAGTGGTAGCAAGTCTTTTTGCGAGATTATGACAAGTATCATCTACATACTGGAACAGGACGGGTGCCAGAATGCTCCCTTGGGGTACCTAGTGGGAGATGCGTCTTGTTTGAAAGGTAAGAGAGTCCTGTGCAATAAAATTGTTGAACCATCTTAAGTGCATTTCCCTGAAGTCGTAATGTCAAAGGCCTTAGCTAAGTCAAGTAGGATGATTATTGAAGTTTTTTTACATTGATATTGCTATAAATTTCCTCTAATATTGCGGTTATTGCATCATTAGTCGTGTGTTTGCTTAGAAAGCCAACCAGTTGTTTGTGTATGATAATTTTGTAGTTGAATATGATTTTTATTATTTAATTATACAGGGTGTCCCATAAGTCCGGCATCATAGGAGAAATTCATATTTTTCTATTTCTACAAAGCATAATTCATATTTTTCTCTTTCTACAGGCCATAATGTCTGTGAGCAAGGAAGACCGCGAGCCAATAACACAGAGTTGTGTTAGCAGACTTGTTGCAAAGTTTAAGGAAACAGGATCCATAGAAGATAAACCACGCAGTGGACCTTCAAGGAGGTCCACTGACGATGATACAGCGACTCCTATCCTGGCTCACTTTAACAGAAGTCCCAATAAGTCTCTTCGGCGATTGTCCGCCGAGACAGGAGTGTCGAAAAGTAGCATCCATCGCATTCTTCAGGCTCACAAATGGCATCCATATAAACTTCAGATTCTACAGAAATTAAGCGATGATGATGATCCCGACCGGCGGATGGAATTTTGTGAATGGGCTACGGAACAATATGCTCGGGATGCCAATTTCCCGTCCACCATTCTGTTCAGTGACGAGGCTGTTTCTTATGGAAATGGTGAGGTAAATCGACAGAACACCCGCTACTAGTCTCAAAACAACCCTCACTGGTATACCTCTCACGCCACTAGATTTTTATCTCTGGGGCCACTTGAAAGCGCTGGTATACGCAGAGAAAATTAGGAGTGTTGAACATTTGCGGCAGCGCATTATTGGGGCATGTAACACCATTACTCCTGACATCATTCACCATGTGCTTGCTGACTGGGTATCACGTCTGAATTTGTGTATTGGAAATAATGGTGGACATACTGAGCACGTTCTGTAAATAAAAGCTTTTGTTTTGCCTTTTTTTATTATTTTTCCTATGATGCCGGACTTATGGGACACCCTGTATATTACTCCCTCGTGTAGTTTACTAACGGTTGGGAGGATGGAAATAGGTCTGTAGTTTGAGGAGGTAAGTTTTATCTCCCAATTTATTTGGCTTCTTTTGGCAGTCTGGGAAGACACCATTTTGAATAGATAGGTTGAAAGCTTGGGCAATTAAGTTTGCGCCTCTTTGTAAATTCCGTTTGGGATTGTGTTTATCATAAAACTTTTATTTTTTAATTGTATTATGACTGTCATTAGATCGTGTGTCGTACTTGGAGATAGGAAGAAAGAGTGTGGTAACGGGAAGCTTAGGTACGTATCGAAAGACCGCACCGTGGGAGGGATATTTGAGGTGAGGTTGGCTCCCACTTCGGTGAAAAAAATCGTTGAAAGCATTTAAAATATTTATTTTGTCCGTAATGGGCTCATTATTTATTTACTAATAGCTTTTCCGGGGAAGAGAGTTTTATTAGTTTTTTATTAATCACTTTGTTAATGAAGTTTCAGTATTGTTTGGGATCCCTTTGTATTCTTCGAATTTACAGTATGTTCATAGTAATTAGATTTAGCTTTGTGTATTAACGAATTAAGTCTGTTTCTATAGTGAGTGTGACTTCCTTTGGGAATAGACTTTCTTTCATATTTTTATATAGTTTATGTTTGTGTTTAATACGATGTCTTTAGAGCTGCGTCAACCAGGGGATTGTTGATTCGAACAGTAGGAATATTTTTTTCAATGATGCAGGATACATCAAAGACATGTCATACAGTCATAGGGTTTTCTGAAACTTATAAAATTTGTGTTTACAGTATCTGTATGCGGATTGTCAATGAAGTCGAAATCTGCTTCGCCTAATTTCGTTTTGAATTTATTAAGCAGATTATGCCTCGTTTTTCTGAATTTAATTTTTGTGTACTTTAGTTTGTATGTCGTTGTTTTGATTGTGACGTAATTTGGGAGATGGTTAGTTATGCCTGCAAGGATTATCCCTGTCATTTATTGTCTCTCTGACCATATGTGATCGATAAGAAAAGATTTGGTAAGGTCAGTATGGGGGCGTGTTGGCCTTGTTACGTAGGGCTTATATCCTTGGCTGATCATTGTATGCCATAATGATTTTGCAATGCTGTCTGTCCATATTTTCATTAAGTCTATATTAAAATTCCAGGGAATGAAAGAGCGCGACCTCTTTACAGATTGATGACTGATAGATTCTATAAGATATTAATGTAGTTATTTGCGCTACCGTTAGGTGGTCTGTATATTGCCAGTATGTTAAGAGCGGTTTTGTCAAGAATAAGATTTACCGCACATGCCTCAATGTGGGGTTCTACTGGACAGGGTGGGTCAATTTTTGTGAATTTGTTTGAAGATTTTATGAGTTATATACAATATATAGTACATATATAAGCCCTTCCCTCTTATTAGCCTTAGGTCCCTCACAGCCTTAATGCAGCCCTGGATGGGCCGTGTTGGAATTGTAAGAATGTGCGAGAGCGAGTGGATTTTGGGGAATGAGATCATGTACAAAACAATAAAGTCTGAAGGATAGAAACACTTATATTTAATTAGTATATGAAGAGATAAGAGTAACAATTTAATGAGGATGAAGGAGGCTATATTATAAAAGGAGCTCATTACCATCATATATAGAACACAATTTGATTTCTGAGTAGTGAGGTGGGGGGAGAAATATATATATATATAACTGAAAGAATTCCCAGAGTTTTAAATAAGGGAAAGTCGGTTTAAGACTGCGAACCGAGAGGAGGTCACATTTATCGGCCTCCATCTCATGTTCCTTCTAAAGAAATTCAGAGACTTATATTGATTTATTATAAAAGAGCATTAAAACTAGGAATTTAAGAGAGTATGATATGGAAAAAATACGTTAATAAACAAGATACGATACTCGTTATCACGCGCAACTGGTTCTGCCATCATCAGAGGATCTTGTTATGGAAGCAAAACTGCGAAACCGTTCTTTGTAACAAACGCTGACTATATTGACGCTTTAATAGTGAGCAACGGCAAAAAAGTATGAGAGTATATATACACTACGTAGTATGTTCTTTACTCGCGCAAATACAGGAGCCATGTATTTGGAATTTGAAGAAAATACTAGCGAAACATTTATACGAGCAAAGTTTGTATAACAATTCCAATGTGAAGGCCGTTCTCAGTAGCCATCAAAGCGAATGGAAATTCATATTATCTTAGGTTTCCTGTTTGGAAGGGACTAGGAGAGACTCATTAGACTGAGGGAAAGGTCTACAGGGTGAGTCAAAAGTCTCCATACATAGGCAAAATGGTCATGATAAATAAATGATTATTTATTTTTAATTTTTTTGCAGGTGATGTGCTGAGATGCCTTTGTGCTGAACGAGGACGGGGGATTTCCAGCGTACTTTCAGCAAGACGGGGCGCCACCCCATTACGGTATCTGCGTGCGCCAGTGGCTGGATCAGCAGTTTCCGGGTCACTGGATTGGCCGCCGTGGTCCCGTGGAGTGGCCTCCGAGGTCCCCAGATCTCACCCCCCGTTGATTTTTACTTGTGGGGGCACTTGAAGGCCATGGTATACGAGGTGAAAATACAAAACACGGACTACCTAAAGGAACGCATTCGTGATGCGTGTGCACCATAACACCAGACGTGTTAACGCGCGTTTGCCATGACTGGGAGGAACGCATCCGTATGTGCATTCAGTGTAATGGTGCCAACATAGAGCATATTTTGTGACTTATAAGTGATTACATAATAAAGTGACCATTTTGCCTATGTATGGAGACTTTCGACTCACCCTGTATTTAGAAAGTGCTTGGAAATACCAAACTATAAACACTTCTTACAGAAACTGAGCCGGGGATTCATGACCGTCAATCACTTAGGCTACTTACATTAGTGATGATATCAACGATAGAGATGCTCTTACTCCATCTAAATGTACGGACATAGTAGTAGGTTAACTAAGTTATTTGATCCCTCAAAGAATTTGATGAAAGGTAAATGGAAGAGAATATTTTGACGGCGAGTCGCAAAAGAGTCCACAATTAAAAAACTTTTAGATCGTCGCTCAGAGAACGTAAGGATGCAAACGAAATTATCCAATATTAGCGACAGTATTAACTGAAGATGATGACCCTAAGATTGTTGTAGAAAGTAGGCTGCGTGGTAACACTTTTACGATTATGGTAAAATAAAGTCAGTAAAACTGAAAGAACTTGCGAGATATTTCGTCCAGTCACAAAACTACCCTTCAGTAGTTAGTGTCATGAAGGCGGAATAGACCAAAAATCAGATTGTTGCTTATCTGAGAATATTCGGAGGTCTGTAAAAACGGCAGCAAAGATAGCAAAAGAGGTCATTCAGGCGCAGAATTTCGTTAGATTTTAGTCTGTTTGCTTAAGATTTGCTGAAGTAAATGGCGGAAATTCTACTTCATTAATATTTATTTTCTCATAATACTTTCCCATTGTCCTGTGTGGGAAGTAATCATACGCATTACGTTGAATATCGTGGAGGTCTCTAATTGGTTGGCTGTTTGGAGTTTGGTTGAATATACGATTTTCAATTCATTCGCCGGTAGATGGTGTTACGGAGTGGATTTTTCTTCAGCTCCATTACCATTTGATCGTTTTACGCTCCGGTTTTAATCTAAATCCAAGTATTGCAATTTATTCAGCCTAGCTGTTAGAGCGAAGCTTGGTTAGGGATTGAAACAGTTTATTTTGACACACACACACACATATATATATATATATATAATAATATACATATATATATATATATATATACATATATATATATATTTGAAGTGGGTACTATATCCATTTGTTTAAATGTTAAAGCAATGGGTTCACGGAAGCATGCATACTATCTTGATTAGCTGCCTAACCTGACAAGGATTGGTAATTTATCGAGCTGAAATTTACATTTATATTCTTTCACATTCACTGTCAGAATTTGTATAATTTTAAAAAATTTAATTCAAGTATAGATTCACAAATCTCATTAATTAGCAATAAATATTAGGCTTCATATTGTCATTCCTTAGAAAATGAAAACAATCCCTATTATTTATTAATTAATGGTAAATACGCCAGAAATTATGTGATAATTAGTTGCGTTATATCTAATAATAAATTTATTTAATTATTCCCATTTTTAAATAAGTAAACGAAGTGGGAAACGGACACCTTTTAAAAACATCAAACTTTGGCGAATGAACAACGTGAGTAGTATGGGCGCAAAAGGAGAGAGTGCAATGCAATTGCAAATGCTGATCAATGTTGCAAGGCACAAGTGCGAACCCCCTCCCCCTTGTTGCAAGTCACTCCACAGTGCGAACCCCCTCCCCTTTGTTGCAAGGCACCCCACAATGCCAACCTCCCTCCTTGCTGCAACCCCCTCCCGCTAAAGGGGGAGGGGGTTGCTACAAGAGCAACAAGGGGTTATGCAACTTGGAGGCTGAGTTATCCCCCAAGTTGCAATGAACTCCCGCTGGGGAGACCTCTTTGGGGAGAAGGTGAGACGGCCTCACCCCCCCAAAGGGGTATACCTAACCTAAGAGAGAGGAGGAGAGGTGCTTGACAGGAGTCAAGCGCATATTAAAACTTCAGCCGAGCGGCCGTTGTCTTATAGGGCCCCTAATCAGCCAGTCGGCTTGATTAGCCAGTGCCTCCAGGCATTATCAGCCAGTTGGCACAGTGTATACTTCGTTTTGGCACGTACACACCCGTCTATACGCCCATACACACGATTATTTGCGTCGGGCTCGAGACCCGGCGGCGGCGCGTCCTTCCGCGGTTGGTAGCCAGGCTGACCTAATGATCCGTGTTAAACCGTAGGTCTAAGGCGGAGTGTAAACATCCTTTCACGAATGGTAGATAAAATGGGTAACCAGTCTCCCTCCTCGCTCTCTCCCTCTCTCTCTTATATATATATATGAGGGGTCGCGCGTCTTAAGATACCTAATCGCCACCACAGGCGAAAACGTGTTTTTTATGGATATCACTATTTTCACCATTCCTCTATCGCGTGGTTTGAGTTCTAATGACCTTACGACACTATAAGTATGGTTGAAAACCTTATGAAGCTAACTACTTTTTTCACCTATATCGCCAGCCAAACGTTCACCCAAAGTTCGGCATAATAAGAAAATAAAAATTTTAAAAAAAATATATAAAATATAAAATATGAAAGTCTATTCGAAAAACTCCTCAACATCTTCATTAGCATACTTAGAACTCTGATTTAGCCAAAAATGAACGTTCTAGCTCAATTAATAACAGAGATACTATAGCGAGAATATTGCTGAACTTTGGAGGCGATTTCTGGCGAATTTTAATTTTGGCGCTTAGGTACCGTAAGACGCGGGATCCCTCATATACAGTATATATATATTATATATATAATATATATGTTATATATTATATTAATATATATATATATATATATATATATCCCCGTTAAAAAGAAGGTCTAAGGTGGAGTGTAAAGTTTCACCTTCGTCAGAATGAACAATTCGGCCGGAAGCAGAAGGGTTAACCAAAGAAAGCCTATATATTTACAGTTCCGGAAAAAAGTTCATCTAAAAAAATTCTGAAAACTATAAAAAATTAGTACAAGTGTGCACAAAATTTATAATTAACAATCACGTCAAATTGTATTGATTAACTCATCCTCTCCCAATTCTGATAATTATTCTTTTAAATTATTTTATATCAATGTAAAACCCGTTAATTCTTTCATATATATATATATATATATACAGGGGTTAGACAAAATAATATGAACACCCGCCGATTTCACCGGTTATCTTTACGGACTGCTCAGACACAAAGTAAACGGTCAAATGACTGGCAAACCTATTTAAATGCGTAACAGAGTGTGTATACGTCATGTTATAATCCTCACGTTATTTTTACAGATCTGAGTGAATTATGAATTAGCAGTTATGAAAGACCTGTCAGACTTCCAAAGAGGGCAAATTGTCGGAGCGCGGATGGCTGGTGCATCGGTGACGAAAACCGCTCAGATGTTCAATGTATCCAGAGGAACTGTCTCTATGGTCATGTCTGCATACCAAAACCATGGAAAGACAAGCACCGACAAATGCAATAGTGGACGCAAGAAGCTGTGTGATCGAGACCGCCGGGTGCTAAAGCGTACTGTGACAAAGAACCATAAGACCACAGCTCCAAAAGTGACTGCAGAGCTTAACCAGCATCTTGCAAGCCCGGTATCGACCAGAACTGTACGTCGCGAGCTCCATGGAGCTGGATACCATGGGAGGGCTGCAATTGCCAAACCCTTCCTTTCGCACATCAACATTGAGCGGCGCAGAAAATGGTGTAATGACCATAAGAATTGGTCAATGGACCGGTGGAAGAATGTAGTCTACTCCGACGAATCCTCCTTTACGCTATTTCCATGTTCCGGTCGAGTTTACGTCTGGAGACAGCCTAAAGATGCTTATGACCCCGACTGCCTGACCCCAACCGTTAAGCATGGAGGCGGATCTGTGATGGTTTGGGCAGCAATATCGTGGAATACTCTTGGCCCAGCTGTAGTACTGCATGGTAGGGTTAACGCCCAGGTCTATCTGTCAATATTGGCTGACCAGGTCCATCCCATGGTCCAAACGCTGCTTCCCAATGGCGGCGCCGTCTTCTAGGATGATAATGCACCAATCCACACCGCTGGGGTCGTTAAAACTGGTTTCAAGAGCATGTTAGTGAAGTAGAACGCTTGGATTGGCCTCCACAATCCCCGGATCTTAACATTATCGAGCATCTGTGGTGTCAGTGGAGCAGCAGGTCAGAACCGATCCCCACCGCCGGCGTCTTGGAGGAACTGAGCCGGGTTTGCTCGAAGAATGGCTCAGGATTCCTCTAGCCACTGTCCAAAAGCTGTATGAATCAATTCCCGACGCATTGCAGCTGTTTATTGCCGCTAAAGGACGACCAACTCTATATTAAGAAAAACCACCATTTATTTATATATATATATATATATATATATATATATATATATATATGTCATTCAAATTTTAAAATAAAATTGAAACATCTGATATTCATAGTTTTTCTACAACAAAAAAAAATTAATTACGGAAATGTATGAACTTCATGCTCCACTAATTATATATATATATATATATATATATATATATATAATATATATATACAGGGTGTCCTATAAGTCCGGCATCATAGGAGAAATTCGCATTTTTCTATTTCTACAAACCATAATTCATATTTTTCTCTTTCTACAGGCTACGGTAATGTCTGTGAACAAGGAAGAAACGAATCCAGATAATTCTACTTATAGGAAATCGGAGTCAAAGAGAGGCCGCTGCTGAATTTAACAGACTGCATCCAGACCGCGAGCCAATAACACAGAGTTGTGTTAGCAGACTTGTTGCAAAGTTTAAGGAACAGGATCCATAGAAGATAAACCACGCAGTGGACCTTCAAGGAGGTCCACTGACGATGATACAGCGACTGCTATCCTGGCTCATTTTAACAGAAGTCCCAATAAGTCTCTTCGGCGATGTCCGCCGAGACAGGATTGTCGAAAAGTAGCATCCATCGCATTCTTCAGGCTCACAAATGGCATCATACAAATTTCAGATCCTACAGAAATTAAGCGATGATGATCCGACCGGCGGATGAAATTTTTGAATGGGCTACGGACCAATATGCTCGGGATGCCAATTTCCCGTCCACCATTCGTTCAGTGACGAGGCTGTTTTTTATGGAAATGGTGAGGTAATCGACAGAACACCGCTACTGGTCTCAAACGACCCTCACTGGTATACCCTTCAAAGGAACAAGGTGCATCTCGGGTGATGTATGGTGTGGCATTTGGAAGGATCGCATCATAGGCCCCCTCTTTTTCGATGAACATGTCACTGGAGGCACCTACCTACGTAATGCTCAAGGAAGAAGCATTTCCCAGTGTCTTGAACGAAGAAGGAAATTTCCCAACATGGTTCCAGCAAGACGGCGCTCCTGCACATTATAGCACCCAAGGGAATACCTGTACCAACAATTCCCTGGTCATTGGGTAGGACGTCGAGGGCCTGTGGAATGGCCAGCTAGAAGCCCGGATCTCACGCCACTAGATTTTTATCTCTGGGGCCACTTGAAAGCGCTGGTATACGCAGAGAAAATTAGGAGTGTTGAAGATTTGCGGCAGCGCATTATTGGGGCATATAACACCATTACTCCTGACATCATTCACCGTGTGCTTGCTGACTGGGTATCACGTCTGAATTTGTGTATTGAACAATGGTGGACATATTGAGCACGTTCTGTAAATAGAAGCTTTTGTTTTGCCTTTTTTTATTATTTTTCCTATGATGCGGACTTATGGGACACCCTGTATATATATATGTGTGTTTGTGTGTTGTTTATCTAATTCTTTATTGCCGTTTCTCTGGTTTCCATGATTCGAGACAAGGCATGCACCATTAAATTATATGACGCAGCGTCGGTCATTAAATATACGAACCATGTGAAGGTCGAGTTTTAAATAGCGATAATTAAACGAGTCTTTGTGAAAAATGAGGTGATATTTTTTTAAAAACCATTTCCAGCTCCAGACGTTTTAATTTACAGGCATAATAAATTTTACGAAGCTAATTTAGAGAGGTATCATAATTCGCTCTATTTTCAACCACATGTCTTCAATTTCCTCTGAAAAGTCACGATGAGGGGTAGATTATTTTTTTAAAATTTATTTATTGTACCGAAAGCAAAGGTGATCCTACATATTTAGAAATCTCTCGCTCGCTCTGTATCTCTCGCTAGCTATACACAGTATATATATATAATATATATATATTATATATAATATATATATATATATATATATATAATATATATATGTGTATATATATATATATATATATATATATACACACAATTATATTAATCAGCGATCTGCTCGAGATCGTAAACTTTGGGCTAATGATCCGCAACCAGCACGCATCTGTTATTTTTAAATTTATTTGTATCGTGGAATTTACGATACAATAAACTTTTCAGCAGTTTTCTTCATGGATAATTGAATCTGAAATTACCTTCCACTTTTATGATTCAAGATAGGGCATCATAAACCGATTCACAAACCATCCTTAACTCACTCACTCACTCTCTCTCTCTCTCTCTCTCTCTCTCTCGAATACAAGATAAAAAATAAAAAACAAAGCGTTTCTTGTCTCTCCACGAATGGGAATATCTAACACGCACCAGATTTCACGGGGCAACCAATCGCAGCCCTGTGGGCGGAGCCCAGGACCTGTTTGGCCGCTATGCGGGCCTACGCGTCAAGCCCCGCCCAAAATTCACCGATAGCCAATAGGAAGCTAGCGTTTCGTATGTTTTGGGTTGGTCACAAGCCCCCTTTATAAAAGGCAGCAGCTCATCAGATCCTCAGTTCATTCGTTTTTCTTGCTTAGTGTTTTTGAAATATCAACCATGAGCCAGCTGTATGACTTCCCAGAGTTGTTTGAAGATCAAGATCTCTATGCTGATGCAACACGTCTAATTTTCAACGCTGCAGATCGGAATGAACTTTTATCTACGCAAGTTGTTACAGAAAATTGTGACGAAATGCAAGAACCGTTGAATGTTGACGATATTAAAATATAAGTAATTAATTTGTGATTATATTCTGCCGCTCATTCAGTGTTAATTAACTTATAAGTGCCATAATAAGTGTTTTGAAAACTAGTTTGTGTGAAACGAAGTGAAAATATTTTAATTATTCTCCGTTTCCTTCGTGATTATTTCGGCATATATATATCTATTATATATATATATATATATATAGTGGAGCTTTAATAATACATTTATCGATAATTTAAAGATGTATTCTTTCTCGTTTACAATTAGTAATGATTTCCTTTTATTCTGAATTTTTCTACAACGAAAAAACTAATCCCATTATGTTTTTAATTATTGTCTGTTTCCTTCGTGGTTATTTCGGTATATATATATATATATTATATATGTTTTTATTTGTACATTACTCGATAATTTAAAAATTCATAGAAAGTTCTACAGATAGGATTTTAGAAATATTAAAAACTATTAAGAATTGCATGCGGGCTCGAGTCCCGTTGCAGGCAGACGATGTCTTAGCACTCTTACTTTTAAAAACTGTCAGGATATCTGCTTGTGGTTACAATTTGCTGCTAGTCTAACCTAGCTTTATTCTGAATTTTTCTACAACGAAAAAAATTAATCCCATTATGTTTTTAATTATTGTCCGTTTCCTTCGTGATTATTTCGGTATATATATATATACACATACATATACAGGGTGTTTTAGGAGGAAAGGTCAACACTTTGGGAGATGATAGTATCGGTCATTGTGAGGAAAAAAGTTAATATGAACATGTGTCTAATTCTGAATGGTTACGGAGATGGAGCTGTTTGAATCTGATGCGCGCGCAGCTCTTCCTCCCCCCGCGGTGGTCCCATTCAATGGCCACCAAGGTCTCCAGACCTCTCTCCGTTAGATTATTGTTTGTGGGGGTGGATGAAAAGTCAAGTTTACAAAAGGAAGGTGGATACACGAGACGAATTACTCGCGCGCATTTTGGATGCTGCTGCCCGCATAAAGGAACGTCAAGATCACTCAGACGAACAACACGCGATCTTCGCACAAGAGTTGCAAAGTGCATTGAAGTTGACGGTGGGATTTTCGAAAACGTATTGTAAACTGTAACAATTTGTCATTTCTGTATCTGATACCATTCAAAATGCCAATGTTGAACGTTAAATGTTAGAACAGTAATTGGTTTCTCTTTCTTGATTACCATTAACAATGCTTTTGTATTTGTAGATTCAAACAGCTCTATCTCCGTAACCATTCAGAATTAGACATGTTCATATGAACTTTTTTCTCACAATGACCTATACTATCACCTCCCGAAGTATTGACCTTTCCTCTTGAAACACCCTGTGTATATATATATATATATATATATAATATATATATATTATTATATATATGGTAGAGCTTTAATAATACTTTTCTCGATAATTTAAAGACAGCACCGCAGTAGGATTTTTAAATTACCAAAACTTTTAAGAATTATCTGCTTTTTTATTATAATTTTTTAAATTTGTGGCATTTTCTCTTATTGTAGCTCTTTATTTTTACTTAACTTTATAGGACCGATGCGGAACTTGATCGTGTTATAGCTACTTTTCGTTTTGATGAAAGGGGAATAAGTGATATGGATGCTTTACCCCATAACCAAACCAGCGATCTGAACACAGAAGTCGAGGTTTTGGCTCACATCCGGTCCAGCGAGTGCCATGTCATCGAGGAACTAATGTAAGTATTTTTGAGGTTAAGAACAAAACATTGTATTTTCATTTAATTTATTAAATGGTAGAAAACATGTACAAAGCAGAACCAGTGTCCATTAAGTAAGTCTTAATGGCTACAAATAGGCCTTTACACAATATAGATATACACCTTTACACAACACAGCGGGTGCTAACATATGGGAACCTTTTTTTTATCAGTCTGCATACATTTTTATCGTTCAATTCAGTGTTGCACAAATCGAATAATTTTAAAAAATTTATAAATCCCTTCCCACGTGACATGTGCATGAGAAATGAGAGGGCGTACATCCCGCACGTGTCGCTATAATATCCTTGAAAGCGATACGGGTTCCACACAATCTCAGGTACATGTATTTGCTCGATAAACTACACAACCACAGAATCATTCCAGGGATGAGCGCCGAGTGAGTCAAAATAGTACATTCTTTCCCTATTTTTAAAATAGATTGCAAACCAATGAATCCCCTCACCCCCGACAATGTCGGTGTTAACGATAATCCCGTACCAGTTTCTCGTAGTTGGCAACTTCAATATTTCATTCTTCGCAAACACACCGATAAATTTTGAGCGTGTGAAACGATCACTTTTCATTACTCTCTAGACTGCAGTGGTTCCCAAACTTTTTTTACTCACGGCGCACTTTAGAACAAGTAAACATATTTTGGCGCACTTTGTACATAAATTCGAAAATTTATTCAAAAGAGGTATTTATACATATACTTTATTACGAATTTCAGTTTGTATTTTTCACATTTTGAAATATAATCTTGCTCTTTCGCGGCACACCTAATTACATCTCGCGGCGCACGGTTTGGGAACCACTGCTCTAGAGTGTATTCGCGTCCATTTTAAAAGTCTGTGACCACGTTCCTGAAACGATCAACTTCTATTAGTGCCTGTAATTCGAGGTAAACTAGCACACTTATAGGCGCGTCTATAGGCTTGGCAAATTCCAACCTGGCTGAGATATTCCCACTCTGTTGTGGACTTAAATGCGTGTTTACGCCAGCAGACAAGTCAGGCGTAATATCAAATAAATAAATGTTAAATTCTTCGACAAATTCTTTCTGCGTTACACCAAACCCAAGCTCATCACAGCCACCTGTATTATGAGCCAGACTACTATAAGCTTTCGGTCAAAGCGGGAACACAGCGTCTGATGAGTAATCCGTAATCATAGTCCCTCCTAAAGTGATGCCATTTACGTATAGAGTAATATTTTTAAGGCCGAAATTCTCGAATTTAAAGGCACTCTTTTTATATTTTCCATTGGTCGAGGAGTGGTCCTCCATTCCAATTAATATCCTTTTAGGTAGAATTCCAAGACCCACGTTTTCTAGTTGCTTCGAGGCCAACCCGGAGGGCACCGTGTATAATTTGATGTTAATTGGGTATTTTACTGTGGCATGTATTAAGTCTTTCTCAATTTCTATTTGTTTTGGCGAACTTAATTTCACTCGGCGTATACGCAAATACGTTTCCATGATGTGAATCACAACGGGTTTCGCGCCCTTTTCTTGATCAGACTCCAGATTTATGCAGATCTCAGGAATCGTGCGGGTAAGTTTGAACTTCATATCCAACCCGTTCATAAGCAGTTTCTCCTGGAATGTCAAATCTGTATGAAGACGTCCAAAACATTCGTATATATTTTTTTTTATTATTTTTAAATTTATCCTTTATACCATTTTCATATTTAGTATGGTAATATCACTCGGCGGTTAAAAAGGTGTCTTTCGCTTCTTTTGAAAAGTTGAGGACATTTTCCAGATAGGCTCGTAGGTGGTAGTACCCCGTTCCTGCCGAGATGTTAACCTGGTTTAAATACACCTCACACTGGCTGAATATGGTGTGTAAAACGTTGGTTTCAGGGTACGCAGAGTAACTATCATCGCAGTCCTTTCCATCAGAATGGGCTATAGTCCAGGGGTGCTCAGACTTCGGAGACCTTAGGGCAAAATTTGCTAACTATTATCTTTGGCGGGCACAAACACCAAAATTTTCCCCTAATTTATGAACTAAAAATAAATACAAGTGATAGAAGATAATACTCACATTTAATTGCTAGTTGATGGCTTACACTGCTTTAATTCAGCAAGGGCTTTGAAATTTGGCGTGTAATTGGTAACTGTTAGTCTTAAACAGTCATCAAGGTGCTCATCTGTCAAAACAGTCCGGTACTTTGATTTAAACATCTTCATCTTGGAAAATGCTGATTCACAAAGGTATGTGGAGGCAAAAATTGAGGTCAAGTACATAGCACATTTTCTCAGCAGAGGATATTTTTCTTCAGCAAATAAGCTCCAAAAATTGGTACTGAAGGCCCTTGTTTTAATTTCCAGATCATTTTGAAGGAATAAAACTTCTCGTTCTAGGTTAGCTATATCCAATTTAAATAATGCTGATATTTTTGTTGCGATTTCCTCAATATCAACTTTTTCTTCAAATGGAACCACATAAATTCCACAATAGGTTTTAATTTTTCAAAGTCTATGAAACGTTGCTCAAATTGTTGAATGAGATTCCCTATCTCTTTTGCATAACGGTCTTTGTTAAAATTCTCAAAATTATTTTCTTGGTTAAGTAGCTCTGTCAACATATTAGGAAGTGTTTCAGTTCCGAACGTTGCAGTTGTGACAAATAGAGTTTTAGAGAATGCTGGAAAGCATTTATAGCACTAATCATTGAGCAATGTTTTTATCTTTGCCTTGGAGTTCAACATTGAGGTCTCTCAATTTAGCAGTAATATCAGTTAAGAAAGCTAAATCAATAACCAAACTTTATTTTCCAACTGATTATAATTATCACCTCTTACAGCCAGAAACTCTTTGATTTCAGTCAGTAAATCCCTAATCGTTGTAAAAATAAGCCCCTGCTGAGCCATCTTACATTAGTGTGCAATAAAAGATCTGTATGTTCAGAATTGCTTTCTTCTAATTGATTCTTAAAGAGACGTCTTTGTAAACTTTTAGCACGGATAGAATTTACAATTTTATATGCAATATCCATAACGTCTTCCATGTTCAAGCTTTTACTACAGAGTGCCTCTTGGTGAATTATGCAATGAAAATTAAGGAAGTTTGGAAAATCTCTGTCATTCTTACAAAGACTAACGAACCCTAAATTGCAACCAATCATTGACGGAGCTCCATCCGTGGTAATGGCTACAAGTTTTTCAATGGGGATTTTATTCTCAATAGTAAACTCTTTAAATACTTTGAAGATGTCTTGTCCCGAGTCTTCCCCTTCAATGGTATGATATTGAGCAACTCCTCCTTAGCAGTCATGTTTTTAAATACCATTCTTATGAAAATACATAATTGCGCAGTATCAGTAGCATCTGTTGATTCATCGAATTGAAGCGAAAAGGAAATACACTCATCTATGTCTCTCTTTAACTGCATTTTTAAATCTTTACCCATCTCTTCTGTTCGTCGTGTAACAGTGGGTCTGGAAAGTTGCATGTCTTTAATAACGGAGATTATTTCAGATTTGTTTTTAAACTGATCAAACAACGAGTCTGCTGCATCCAAAAATGCTTCTTTTACAAATGCACCATCATCAAAAGGTTTCATGTGCTTCGTTAAACTGTGACACACTCGGAAAGATGCAATGGTAGCTGCCTTTGATTTCTCAATTTTCTTTGTAAAAACCAATTGTTGGCTGGTAAGTTGGGATTTCAATTCTCTTATTTTTGCCCTGCGTAGTTCACTATTAACTGGGTATCTTGTTTTATAATGATTATGATTAGCTTTAAAATGCCTTTCAACATTATATTTTTTGGCAACAGCTAGAGTAGATTGGCATATTAAGCATATACATTTAGAATTTATGTTTGAGAAAAAGTAAATATCTTCCCATTCACTTTGAAATTATACGTCCTTATAGTCTTATCACTGGTTCGTGTCGCCATTATGAAGCCCTGTCAATAAAAATAAAATTAAATAATGTAATTTTTAAAAAAAATATTTTGCGATCTAGCCACTAATATCAGAGGCTGAACTTTTACCACTTGAAACTTCAAAATCGGACACGCTGCCGGTCGAAATAATGCTAAACTTTTAATACTAAATGTGAAAACGTCAAATTACGTAAAAAACGACTTAAAAATAGACAAATTTCAAATTCGCATCCACACACAAGATGACACGAACGGGTGAACGGTCGACATGATGCTAAACTTTTAATACTAAATGTGAAAACGTCAAATTACGTAATAAACGACTAAAAAAGACACATTTCATGTTCGCATCCACACACAAGGTCACGCGGACAGGTCAAACGCGGAACTAAATATCGATCCGCCCACTCATCTTTATAAAATCAATAAAAATTCGAAAAGACACAGAAAGCCTAGCGAGTCGTTTCTAAATGCCTTCTGATTGGTTGTATTTTCACGAAACACCCAATCAGCCAACTCGATTCATTATATCCGTTGAAATAGAATCGTCGCTTTAAGCGACACAGAAATTGGCGGAGCAAAGCAATGGTTTCAGACATGTTTTAAACATGTATGTGAGCGCTCTGCTCGCATGTAAAAATTCATTTCTAGTAATTTTTATATTGCCAGTTAAGATTTCATTTAGGCCGGCTATTCCAAAATAAACCAGCGGGCACATTCAAATCCATGGCGGGCACACGTGTGCCCGCGGGCACGGGTGTGAGCACCCCTGCGAGTATACGCAGTTTAGCGTACATGTGCATGCAGCTCGGGTCAAAAAAGTAAGGGCCTGAGCTAAGTATCACGAATTCTATAGGGGCACTCGGCGAACTAATTGTGTTTAATGGGTTAATTGTAATAAAGTCGCTATGCTCAATAGAGACCTGAGTGGGGGGAATATCAAAGAGGGACAGTTCCGATTTACAGCATTGTGAACTACATGGATGGATGAAACGCGCCATGACGAGTCAGAAATAGTGCCACCTCTCTCGACAAGTATTAATCAGCCTATGATTCGTGAGAGTAGTGTCCTCAGCTTATATCAGTTAAAAAAATGATCAGCTATAGGTTTCATACGCTTAGAGCACTTCTTTTTTTATTTCCTTTTACGTTTAGCGCCACGTGATGGTAACCCCTTCTTCCTGGCAGATCTCTTCTTTCCGCCACCACGCATTTTTCTCTCTGTATCTTTGATGATTTCGTCTCGTGTACGTTTTAAATGTTTTATTTTTAGCTTCTTTAGGCTTAGTTCCGCCCATTATATCTTCTGCCGCGTTAAAACCTGTTTGTAACGCCTTCCGCCCTAGGTACCTGGCACTCCTCTTCAATAGTGGGACGACAGCGGTGCGTAGTAGTATGGATGAAAAAATGGATCCAACTCCACTCCCACGCTGGTATCTCACTCCTCGATAGACTGGCCATCGGGTCATTATAAACGGCGAAAGTGTAGTTTCACTGTTAAGTTCCCATCACCGAATGGGAAATTTTTTCCCTCAATCGTTCTTATATATATCGAGATGTTGGTTAATAGATTAGTCGCAACATTCACATAATGGGGCTTGTCATGTGTAATGCTCAAACCTTTCCCTCTATGGTTGGGGATGTGTGCAATGCGCAGCAGGCGCGCCTGGGTGTCCCCAACAAATTGCTCTACGATATTGCTGTAAATATAGCACATGTCTGGGGGCGGAGAGCTTTCACCCAATTTCTCCATCTTCAATTGATACATTAAGCTGGACAAGTCATGCTGTGCCTCGTGAAAGGTATCTCTTTGGAGAGCTGCGCTATATCGGCCCTCAGCCACAATTGTGAACAGCTCTTTATCTTTAATATTTCTACTAAGCATTGACTTTAACTTCAATGTGCATGCAGGCGTGTCTATGTTTACGACTTCAAAAAGTAAATCGTTTGTCAGGTACGACTTTTCAAGACTCTTGTTTAACCCTGTCACAATGTCCATGGCTGTATCATAATGACCGATTCCTAGCGTTACATTTGTACTATAGTACTGTTCCTCACCGAACAGGACTGATCGCATAGTATTGTCTAAGGTTATGCCTAATTTTTCGCACTCATCGATTCTTTTAAGGATCAGAAATATGATTTGCTCATTTTCAAGAGGACGGGAGTGTGACATAGAAATGGCTAGGCGCCATGTTGCATACTAATTAAGCTTCATTATCGTAGCAGCTTTTATGTAGGTATTGAAGCTTTCTGGGTAACCCAGCCATTTCACCAGGTACATTTTTCTCTTTCCTGAACCTTTGCTGCCTAAAATATTTTTCAATTTTAAACACACTTTCTTCCTAAGTTAAATGTCACTTTCTGCAACTCCTCGCGGTAAAAGCCTCCAGCGATCTCTTCCCCATTCAAACCTTGAAAGTAATACATCATTATCTCGCCTTTAGGTCTCATAGCACGAACTTTAAAAATCTCACGTGTCCATTCTTGCTCAAAGCCCTTCGCATGTTCATGTTCTGAAAAGCGCGACCTATAAATTCTTTCCCCATATCCGTACAAAAATAGCCAGGAACCCTTTCTTCTTTTAACATCAACGTTTTGGTCGCTTTAGCAACTGTTTCAGGCGATTTATTTTTCAGGGAATTAGCCACAGATATCTAGAGAATACATCTATTATGAATAGGATGTAGCGGTATCCGTCATTATACACTGAATATCTTTGCATGTCTGTTAAATCCGCTTGCCAAATAGAGTCAATCGAATCCGCGGTTGTCTTGGCCGTTTTAAACCTTTTTCTCACCGGTTTATGAAGTGTATAAGCATCCTGTTCCCGCAAAAACCGCTCAACATCTTTTTTCCCTACTCCGTAAACACCTCTGTACAGTCTATTAACGCCACCATAGGAGGCGGGGTTAGAAATGTTTACTTATTATGTTAGCCATTTGCGTATTTTAGAGACACGTGGATAAGGTTGGCCGTTTGTTCTCTTCTTTCTCTTCTTCTGCTGCTGGGGGCGATGGCGTACTCAGTTGTGACACATGCGAGACTTGATCCAGGTCTTTTAACCTATTCAGATTACCTATCAATGTTTTGGGGACATTTATTTGTTGTAGTCTTGCTTTAATATGCTTCCATCCTGTTGGTGAGGGTCTGTCCCACTTTCTCACCAGATCATGAACAATATCAACGATATTGGATCCTTGTACCCTTGTTCCTTCAACAATGACCTCGCCTGTATCGGCCCTGTATGATGGGGTCCTCACTCAATAGATTATAAAGACTTAAGCCTTTATTCCTCAATGTATGTGGGAGACTGTTTTTTAACACATGTTCGATGTGTTGTGTTCCGTTGTTCTTTGGTTGGTCATCTCTAACGTCGGGCCAGGTCCTGTGTCGCCATGCTCAGCGCTACTCGCGCTGTGCCTAATAACCACGGGGAGCTCTGTAGGATTCTTATAATCTTCGTACTCATGAAGAAATTTCTGCAAAGCCTCTTGGTACAAGATCCTTTTCTCATCAGGTGACTTTTCACTGTTTAATAGGGCTAGCAACTCGCTTTCCATTCTTTTAAGCCTACTTTTACGGGGTTCTAGAGCCGTGTCTGGAATCTTTGAACTTTGCAATGAAGCATACACCTCGTGCGGAATCACAACCACCTTCTTCATTATATTAATCTAGTCAGTAAAGGACCCAAAACTGAAAATAAGATGGGTAGGAATGATCCTCCTCTTTGTACAATAATTCGCTTTTTCTTACCCACAGTTTGACTTTTATGAGCGAGCGCTCGTATTATGTTCTTGTAACGACGTAAGCGAGCCTTCTGAGAGGGTTTCATTGGCACATTACATTTTATAACATTAAGAAGATTTCACAGATGCATTTTAAAAAGTCGGAGTCGATATTTTTAACAAACATCTGTTGCAGTGCCCGGGGCAATCGTTGATAGATTTTTATTAATTCACGATATTTCTTCAGCCTATTTGTCATTCTGGAATATACACCGTTTCAGGTTCGCTTGGGAATATATTCGTTCTTAGAAGCACCCTAAACGTGTTTCGCGGGTGAAGGTCACAAAGCAAATATCCATAACGCTGGCTTGTGGCTTCTTTATAAACCTCCAAAAACTCCTTACGCTGATTCGGGAACATTTGATTGGCTAATACCCCAATTTGTGACACATCTCTACGTTGTGCGAATAAGACTAGATATTGTGTATTTAGCGACACATCGCGCATGTATCTATTTTTGAAAAATAGATTCTGGTTGATGAAGAATACGCTTATGTTAAGATGGTGGGAGAACACTGTAAATGTCTCGGCAAACGTTTTATCCATTTCCAACATGAGATCGTCAATTACAATAACTGTATGCTCATTACCTTTTAACGAATTAACGTCATAGACACCCTTGTGGAACAAAATTTCATCTTGGTACTCGTTGAACACTGACTGATACGTCGAATAGCACCATATTACTTTATGCACAAATTTTGAGAACATCTCCCCCTTATCTTTAATGATTTTAAGCATAAATACAGTTTTTCCAACTCCTGTAGGGACAGATATAATACATGTGGAGGGGCTTGTGAACCTGAATTTTTCTACAGATTCCATCTCTAACACGTCACACCCCTAAGTGGGTCATTTACAAAATATTACAAATTTTGAGTGCTGTTCCTTATATTTTGTTTTCTTCTTCCACAGAACCGTGAATGACGACGATGTACAGCACCCCATCATCGATATCACAGACGAACCCGATGACCGTGCAGCTACAGAACCCTTCCCCGCTGACGAACCCTCACCAGCGACACCTGTAGCATGCGACAGTTCAAAGCGGAAGCATGATGAAGAACCCTCCACGTCAGGTATAAAGCGTGCCAGGATTGCTCCGGTTGTTAGACCCCAGTAATAGATCCCCAACCCTCAACGTCTTACGACACAACCCCCATAGTACCTTCCTCAAATATGCCCCATTGTTCAGTTCCGGGTACTTCCTCCACAGCTTCTCATACTGTGGAGGATGGTATAACATTCGAGTTGGTGCGCACCGCTACCCCCACCCCCCTGACTAGAAATCGGTACGTGGTCAGGGTTGACCCTGGATCCCTGTATACCAACGGACTGCGGCGCGTAGTTGAACGTATTGTGGAGTTTGCCCTTCAGAACCGCGACGAACGTGAAGTCCGGACGAGGTTATCCTTCAGGTTCGGGTCAGATGAGGGGGACGATTTTTGGGTGGTAATACCGTTCAGACGTTTGGCGGCTGTAGATATAGAATATATCTTGGGGCGTATAATGCAAGCCTCTCAAAGTGGTACATCCTTCAATATGGACAACTTCATGGTAGATATTGACAGAGTATTCCGGGTTGCGGGTCATAGTGCCACACCTTATACTCTTAATTTCAATTCTCCGGTTATTTACAGAAAGCATTTAAACGTCGATCGTGGTTGTGGTTTTATAGCAATAATTTTAGCTCATATGTTCACTGTGCTAAATACTTGGACGCAAAAATTTGGTTGCCCACGGTTGTGCAGCGTGCCCGTAAACTGGCTTCAGATTGTAAGCTTGAGTTTGAGTGTAATATGGGTCCTGAAGAACTGAGAAGGGCCGAGCAGGAAATGAATGCACGTATAGTCGTATTTGGAATGGATGATCGTCGTAGGACTGTGTATGTTTTTAAAAGCAGCGTGAGAGATCGTACAAGACCTCTACTTATTTTAGGATTGTCAGGAACATCGTATCTCCCCATCCGTAACATAAGGGCTCTCTACGCCAGTTATGATAAAAGTCGAAAATATGGAAGGCATCATGATTTGTGTAAGGGTTGTCTCGAGTTTGCTGATGATATGGTGAAACATTGTAAGGATTGCTACATGGTATGTGAGCAGTGTAAAAGCCCCAAATGTGAAAGTCATGTAGTTGAAACGAGAAGAGGGAATGTAATGTGTGACGTACATTTTTCAATAATAAATGCTTTGAGCTCCATAAATCAAATGGCACTTGCAGGAAAATGAGGATTTGTAAGTGCGGTATGTTTCACATGATGGATAATTGGGGGAATTTCAAACATAAATGCGATGAAATTCACTGTTCTACATGTCATGAAAAATATAAGGCGGATGGAGTGAAGCATGTATGTTATATGAAAGATGCTAAACCTAAAAATAGCCCTTGTATAACCGTGTACTACGATATAGAAACTTACACGAACGCTGAAACCAAAGAGGTCATTCCACATTTACTCGTAAGTCAGACTATCTGTGATGAGTGCATGGAGATCGAGTGTGATGAGTGCCACAAATGTGGAAAACGGACAAACGTTTTAAAACGAATGCACACGACAGCCCTGTGAAACTCTTTGTATCCTATATTGTCAAATTAGCGGACAAGTTAAAAAAATGACTGTGTATATTCTTGCCCATAACGGGGCGAAATTTGACACACAGTTCCTTTATAAGGAGCTGCTTGAACACGAGTCGTCTGCGATATTTACAGGTGATCCCTTGAAAAGAGGCAACAAACTAATACAGATGCAGATAAGAGGTAATGTACAGTTTAAAGACACCCTGCTGTTCACACCTTGTAAATTAGCAAAGCTGCCCAAGGTCATGGGCGTAGCCGCTGAAGTTTCAAAAGGGTATTTCCCTTACACATTCCTCACTAACGAAACTTTGAATTACGTAGGACTACCTCCACCCAAACATTACTTTAACTACACCATGAGTGATAGTGAGCGTGAAGATTTTGACCGCTACTACAACAGTTTTAATGAAGCTAATCCATACAATATAGCCGATGAATGTGAACGTTATTGCGTGAATGACGTACGTGTACTTAGAGTATGCTTTCAAGCCTTTAGAAGGATGTACATAACCCGTTTCAAATGCGATCCGCTGCAAGTCGCGACCACGATCGCCTCATTATGTTTTACAGTGTTCAAGAATAACTTCATGCCTAAAGACACCTTAGCAATCATTCACAGAAACAACCCCCAGTTATGGGCACAAGGCTATTTACTGGCTCATACACCTACAGCAACAGACCGGGTATACATAAAACATGCCCGCAACACGGGTGAAGTACCCGTTAAGGTCAATGGTCGTGTTTTTTGGGTTGACGGCCTAAGTGAGGATCCAGCCACTGGTGAGAAGACTGTGTATTCCTTTAACGGCTGCTGGTGGCATGGATGCCCGCGCTGAATGTGCCGTCACAGGGGACCTTTATGGAAGATCCCCCGCCGACAGCCTCGCATGGACCCGTAACCGTGATCAACTTATAGGCTCCCAGTTCACTCACAAAATCGTGTGAGAGCATGAGTATGATGCACGGATGGAAACAGATGCCCAGTACCGTGAAGAAATAAGGGCCATCAAACGCTCAATGATGTTGGACCCCCTCAAATGCGGAGACAGCTTGTTTGGAGGGCGCACAAACCCATTCAAGCTATACTTTCCGCCTACGGAGGGCGTGAAACTCCACTACTACAACTTCTGCTCTTTATACCCCTACGTGATGAAGAACAATCCATACCCCGTAGGTGCACCAGAAAAAATGGTGGGTCCCACCATACGAAGCATCGACGAGTTTTCAGCTAACTTGAATGAGCGCTACTTTGGACTCTCTTTCGTAGACGTGCTTCCCCCTCGCGATTTATGGATGCCGATCTTACGACAACCTCATGTTTCTCCTGTGCGTGAAATGCGCAGAAGAAAACAACGGTGATTGTGACCATACAACCCACCAGCGTAAGATCAGAGGTGTATATACAAGTCCTGAGCTGGCCCTAGTCGTTCGCCATGGGTATAGAATATTGAAGATACATGAGGTGTGGAGGTTTCAGAAGCTACCCAACCTTTCACATCATATATAAACGCTTTTTTGAAGGATAAGATCGAAGCATCAGGATATCCGCGAGGGGTTGATACCGAAGATGAAAAATCGGCTTATATTCAGCGTTACCGTGCCCGTGAAGGTATACAGCTTGACCGTTCCCAAATTGTTAAGAATCCTGGCAAGCGCTTTAGTGCAAAGTTGTGTCTAAACAGTCTTTGGGGGAAGTTTGCACAGAGTACGGGCAAAGGGAACGTCCATTTGGCACAAAGTTATAATGAAGTCTGGGATTATGCCAACGCTCCCGATAAAGAGGTTATGGAAATCGTGAATGTAGGTAATACATAAAATACATCACCGAACTGGCAACAGATACCTCACCGGTTACAAACATGCCTGTAGCCAGTTTCACAACGGCCTACGCCAGCATCAAACTTTGGGGCCTATTGCACTCTCTTGGACGGAGAGTGCTGTACGCTGACACAGATAGCGTGATATTCACAGCGAGGGGAATTCTCCGGAGGGCTAACTGACGAGATCAAGGATGAGTATGGTGATGGTGCATACGCAGACTCGTTTGTGTCAATAGGGCCAAAAACCTATGGGGTACGGGTGAGGGTAGGGGATGATATGAAGTACATCGTGAAGGCTAAGGGTATCACGCTTAACCATGCGAACCATCGAGTCGTTAACTTTGACTCGTTGAAGGATCTAGTGTGCTTGGAAGATGAGGGTGACCAGCCATCCCAACTGACTGTGGGGACGCACAATTTTCGGGCGCAGAAACTGGGGTGTGTGAAGGAACTTAGGGGCACGAAGGTACGCCGTAACACCTATAGGAAGCGTTACCAGGTGCCTGGTACCTATGGCACCGTACCCTTTGGCTACCTTAATCCTTGATTGTATTTATATGTGTATTGTTAACGATATGTTTATTTATCACGTATATTTGCTTCAATTAAGGTTTCATTTTCTCCTTTGCGTGCGTGTGTACAGTAAAAAGCTAAGCTCCGCCCACTGTAAGATCGGCAACGTGACTCCTGCCACTACCTGAGCATATCTCTATCCCTGCATGCTCAGTTGACCTCTGCATACCCTTGAGCTCAGACGTGTATTCTCCCGCGTAGAAGAAAAATAGTAATGGCTACCTTTAATATTGCGTGTTCAACGTTTATGAAGTGGTATTCGGCAAAGTGCCAAGATGTGGTGGATACTGGAAAACTCCCTATTTACCCCTCCTTTAATACTTTTAAGGCTACCTTGAGCCGTGCGAAGGACCAAGATGATCAAATACTCTACGGGTATTATGGCGAGGGCATTGTAGGATTTCGTAGTACAAACGATGTATTGAAGTATGTTGTAGACCTAACCTTTATAAAAGCTCACGTATACCGCGAAGCGGAAGAAGCAACACGTTCAGAAGATAAGCAACGGTTATGGATAGTGAGTCTTGTTGATGAATGGTATGACAAGCGATATTATATCATGTTACATCATACCGACTACGCGTACCCTACGGTTGAGAATGTAAATCTTGTCATCATGGAGAATCTTAAGTATTTTTACCACTATATTAATATATATCAGGAGATTTGTAGTGAAGTTGTGGCTAATGGGGTGTGTGAGTTTTTAACAGACTTTAGAGACGAGTATCGCTTGTTCAACAAAAAGGATAAATATGGGCATATGTTTCTCTCAAATAGTGCACTGGATTGTGAAGATGTTTAGTTTGTGGAAATGAACGTCTGGTGAGTGATAAAACTTTAAAGCCGGTATTGCTTCATGTAGCGGAAAATTCTGTTTGTCCGGGGGCACAAGTGTTCGAACAAGCCTGTACACGCTTCAGCAGTTTGTGGTGTGACTCGCCCCCCCAAAGCGAGCCGCCCACCCGTGTACCTCACGAAACACACGGGTTCGAACAAACCCGTACACGTTTCTTCAGCGTGACTCACTCCGCCCGTCGAGCCGATCCGTCCACCTGTGGCTCATAGTCATCTCAGAGCTTGAACCGAGTAGATGTGCGAATACGATGGAACTTCCTTTGAGAAGCATTCTCAACGCCTCGTACGATGTCTCCGTGACGAAGTCATTGCGCGTGTTCAGGCGTGAAACCGGCAGCATTAACTATGTACTCGAAACGATTTGTAGGCAAGCAAACTCTGGTAAACGTAATGTTATTTAAGTGTTGAGGAGATGAACAGAGTCTTCGTGATAGTTGAGAAGTGGGGAGAGGACCGTTATAAAATACCTGCAGGTGTAAGTACAAGAGAACAGATTAGTGACGCCCCCTCATATGCCGTTGTTTGCACGTTGTGTATAAATAACGAACAACCATGCATTGATATACGACTGATGTGGAAGAATGCATCTGATAATAATGTTCTTGTCCCTACGCGAAACCGTTTCATCCTCGACAGAATGTTTGAAATCGTCGGATTCCGCAAGCTGAAGCCTATATTAGACGCTCGTGTTACGGATATGATTTCTTTTGACACGGTTCTTGAATACGCATACACTGCTCTGCTCGACGGATTTATCTAATGTAGGAATGAACAAGGCGAGAATGGTCTAGAGCTGGATGCATATTATTTAAAAGGTTTAGATTCTTCGAAATATCCTGAACTTTGGTACAAAGCACTTGAGCGGTACAGGGCAGAGCTTGCCTACACTGTTCACCCTGAAGAGCTGTACCTCTATATAGTGAATAGCTGTCGTTACGACTTGGAAGATTATTTCAATTGCCGCTATGCAGAGTGAAGAAGAGTTCACGATTGAAAAACTCGGGACGGTAAGAAAAAACCCCTCGATTGGAAAGGAGTGTTTATAAAATTGTATTTAATAATGATGTTTTGGTTAACGATGACCTCTTTGTGCGTGCTTTTGATTGTATTCTAGCCGTGTTTAAAGACAACTTGCCAACCGAATGTAAAGTGGCCACAAAAATAGTATTGAACGATATGAAAGCCATTTATGTCGAGAATAGGCATCCGTATAACTTGAACGGTGAAGTGTTGCTTGGAAGGTTTTACCGTGTAGTGCAAAGTAATAAAGATGTGAATGTAGACTCGATTACGTGTGAGTTTAGCGTTTTGCACCGTAGAACATAGGGTATTTTGATGTATATTTATTTATTTAATTGTGTGTATATATATATATATATATATTTATATATATATATATACATATAAATATATATTTCTTGTACTAATATGCAATTGATTATACGTTTCGTATGTTTTATTTTCAATATATTTAATTATTTAATATAACCCTTAGAACAAAGTATTTTGATGTATATTTTTTATTTAATTATATATTATATATTTTATATATATATATATATATATATATATATATATATATATAAATAAAATATATATATATATATTTCCTGTACTAATATGCAATTGATTATAAGTTTCGTATATTATTATTTTCAATATATTTAATATAACTATATATATATTTTTTTTTTCCTGTACTAATATATTGATGGTTATACGTTTTGTATATTATTGATTATATATTTCTCGTTCGTATTTCTTATGCTATTATTATTTTTTGATCATATATATTCCATTGTATATTTTTTTCTATATATTTCTGATTCCATTAATTCGTCTAAATAAACAGAATGATGTAATGGTGTTTTAATTCTTTTGGTTGTACACGGCATTTAATTATATCAATTGGCTAGCTTCTAAAACGGATTTCTAAACCAACTGTAAAGAATATATGCATTTTAAATAAATAGCGCTATCTGGCAACTCAACCTGTACACCTGAACAAGCCATTTACGCCTTCTAAGCCAACTGGCTGTTTAAGTCAGAATATGTGCTTTAGTTAAATAAATAGCGCTATCTGGCAACTCAACCTGTACACCTGAACAAGCCATTTACGCCTTCTAAGTCAACTGGCTGGTTAAGCCAGAGTATATACTTTAACCTCTTTTGGACCACTGGGCCGAATATGTACCGTTTCCCATACACGCACTCATAACTTAACCCTACAAAAACTTCGGTCATTAAGAGGTTAATTAAATAAATAGCGCAATCTGGCAGCTCAGCCTTCTACGCCAACTGGCGGATTAAGCCAGAATATATGCTTTAATTAAATAAATAGCGCAAACTGGCAACTCAGCCAGATAAGCCAGCTAGCTGATTAGGAACATATTAAGACAACGACCGCTCGGCTGAAGTCTTAATATGCGCTTCGCTCCTGCCAGGTGAACACATCTCTTCCTCTCTTTCTCTTGGGGGATAACGCCGCCTCCAAGTTGCATAACCCCTTGTTGCTCTTGCAACATTCCCCCTTCCCATGTGTTGCATAACATCTTGCAACATTCCCCCTTTTTGCATATCCTTATGCAACATTGACTAACATTTGCAATTGCATTGCACTCCTTTTCCACCCACACTACTAACGTTTTCAAGGAATCATTTAGATACAAACATTCGATACAAACGGGAGGAGGAAGTTGGCTGCTTACGATTCTTAATTACAATAGACTTTATCGTTTCTTTGTTAAAAGATTTATACGGAAATTGTGAATTTAAATATGTAATCAATATACAGTATAGGCTTGAATAAATGGAAGGATTAAAATTATACGTAATGTCCCAAAAGTCACGCAACTACATCAGCGAAAAAAAGTCAAGAATGAAAACTTTCAACTCGCAGGAATTTTTGATATAGTAGTAATAGAAGATGTGACAAAACACTAGTATCCTACAAGTGCTGATGCTGACCTTCTTCTTTGATATATATATATATACACACGTTTGCGGTGTTTTCAAAAACACGCTGCAGAATAGGTGGCGCAATGTCGATGCAAACGGTTATTAGTCCAGCGGATATGCGAAAAAACTTGGCACATTTTGCTACAAGCACCAAATTTGGCTTCTTGCATGGACAAGACATCAAAGGCAATTTATTTCTCTTGATAGGATCAGACAAGTTGAACACTGGCTGAACATTAGTTGAACACGAGTTGAGGGGTAGCATATTTACCATTTTAACAAAGGTATATCTGAACATGTTAGATAATCACCATATAGGCATAACATATCAACAATAGTTTCAAGAGTGACGTAATTCGCGGCTGATATACATTTATAAAAATGCTTCAAAATACGCGGAATATTTTTTTTCCCGTGAAGACTCCATATCTAAAATCATTCAAGTGATCCTAAAGAACAACTCAACAAAGTCTCATGCTTGTAGCAAAATGTGTACAATTCCTCCAAAAAATGTCATATATCCACTGGACTATATGTTCTATCTCGGGATATCCAAATCTCCAGGATTGTTGGGGTACGCTTATTCTTTGATGTATCTCCAGAGAAAATAAGTTATCTAACTATTCTCCAGGAGAGTACACACCATAATACTGTTTTGTGATGATAAATATGTGATGAAAGCCGTGGATTCTCGGTGGCTCAAATCTTCATATTCTGGCTGTTTATATACCCACCAAAGTGAAACCAGGCTTCATTAGAAAAAGAAAGTTCTGTCTAAAATCCCTGGCTGAAAGCCAACAAAGCGTTTAAACCAGTGACAGTACTGCAGCCCCTCAAGATTTTCGAGATGCCTGAACACACTGCCTTTGAAAGATTGGAGGTCATAAACAGGGGGAAAGATGGATTGAGGAAGGCTGTTCCAATGTTGACCGGTTGAGCAGATGAAAGACTGAGAATACCGATTAACCTTTTCATTAGAGATGGACAGAAAAGGAATGAGAATATGTCGAAAGTCTGGTACTGTGTGCTCTCCTTAAAGGAGGAGGCATACAGTTAGAAAGTTCAGAAGAGCAGTGTCCGTTATAATAGCGATAGTAAAGAGAAAGTGAGACAACATTGCGGCGAAGAAAGGGGTATTGAAGACAGTCAGAATCGGAGAATTGATGAGACGAAAAGCCTTTGATTCCACTCGGTCAAATACAGCCGTGTGGGTTGAGCCACCCGATACATGAGAAGCGTACTAAATACAGGGGCGGACAAGGCCCCTGTACAAAGACAGCAATTGAGTTGGGGCGAAGAAACTGTGTAGCCGGTACTGCACAATAGGTGATATTTCCAAGAAAGATCACGAGAAAATGAAACGCCAAGAATGTTAAGAAACGAAGAAGGATTGCGGTGTCTATACTTGAAGATAAGGGGATAGTCGCGTGGAAGATTGTGACGAGTAGACAGATGAAGAAACTGAGTTTTTAAGGCAATGAAATTTCGCAACAAGGTTTTCTCTGCCCTAGTCCGAGTAAGTAGAAAGATCAGCGGTCAGGTGCACCATAGCTGTCCACACAAATCATGCACGCTACCTCATCAATCACAGACCATTTTTCTACATTGTAGTACAGTTTTTATCAAAAGTCTTATTATTTAATTTAAATTTACAATTTTCATGTCATTTTTTTGTTCCAGAAAGCAATTTATTTTTAATAGTTTACCTCAAACAAATTAAATTAAACAAATTAATTAATATTCGCGTTTAACTGTTTATAAACGAAGTTGTTGTAAGGAATATCGGAGCAAGTGTAGTTTACGTCCCCCGGACGTAAAAGGGGACACAAACTACACTAGGTCAAAGTTGGGGAACGTAAACTACACTTGGATCTTTAGGAGACATTTTTCAAATGAATTCATCAAATAAAATGCTAAAACTAACGAAAATATTACGACATAACCGAACCAATCGTCAATATATATATATATTATATATGTGTGTGTGTGTGTGTGTGTACACCGGTGGCCCATAATTCAGGAACCAAAGGAATAATTGCATTTTTTCTAATAATTCTTGTTCTTTCTAATATTTTTTTTTTCTTTTTGATGAAAAAAATCGAGTGAAGTGATATCTGGTGACCTGGGTGGCCATTCGATAGGACCTTTACGGCCAATCCATCTGTTGAGAACGTTTTATCAAGGTATTTGCGAATTTGCATGGCAAAATGAGGAGGTGCACCGTCTTGCTGAAAAAACATGCCACGTCGTTTGTTTATTGGTAACGT